>RJWH01000339.1:53732-561695 GCA_004363575.1 Solenodon paradoxus
AAAAAAAAAAAAAAAAAAAAAAAGAAAAAGAATGACCACTTTAACTGTAGACAGAGAACTGTCTAGTTCTCTTTAAAAGGAAGTTCTTTATAAAAGGATGAAAAAAATCCAACTTAAAAATTGAAACATTTTCTAAAAATCTATATGATAGAAAACATAATATTATATATCTGTACTGGTTTGCTTGGACTGCCATAATGAAGTACCACAGACTGGTTGAATTAACCAACAAAAATTCATTTTCTTATTATTCTAGAGATTGAAAGTTCAAGATCAAAGTGTGGGTAGGTTTGCTTTTTCAGAGACATGTCTTCTTAGATTCTAGAGTTTCTTCAAATGGTTGTCCCTGCTGTGTGTCTGTATCCTAATATCCTCTTCTTATACCTACACCTGGCATATTTGATAAGAGCCCACCATAATGATCCAATTTTTAATTTAATCACCTATTCTTAAAGACTGTCTTTAAATACAGACATATTCTTAGGTTCTCGGGTTAGAACTTCAACATGTGAATTGGTGGGTGTTTGTACAGCTTAGGCAAGAGCAACTCTTGAAGTTAAAATCTTATTGTTGATCATTAGCTTTTTGACATTCACTTTGATTGTAGTGTGACATTTTCAAGAGAGGTTGTTCCTAGAGTACTTTGATAACAAGGCCCCAAAATGTCACATTAGTGTGAGTAATGGTAATGATTGCACATTGCTTTTTTTGTTTTGGGATAATAATATGATCTGAAGACTTAAGAATAAAATATTACAATAAGATATGGTATCATTTACGTCTTTTTAAAGCTACACCCTCAATATTTGTTGGAGGGTATTAATATTGAAATCTTATTATAATTTGTTCATCAATATATAGAAATCTCAGAATAATGTCTTCATCAATATGGCCAAATATGAGTATGGTTTATTCTCCATTGTCCTATACTTTTGTTTATCCTCTTCTCTGTTGGTGATTCCCTTATTTACATATTTTCTCAGGACAGAAATTTAGACATATTCTAATGATTTTCTCTTATTTTAAAACTCATAGAGTGGAAGAATTATCAATCCTATCAATATCCCATTATTCTACCAGGTTTTCTGGGCTCAACTTTGAAAGTCAGTATTTGAATATTGATCCTTTCTTTGATTTATATTCCTATCAAAATTATCTTTTTCCTTCAAAAAAAGTATGCCTTTCATGGAATAAAGGTTAACAGCAAGAAAGTGAAAAAAATAAAGGCCAAAAAGGATGCCAAATAATATTTAAAATATTAATATCCTATATTAGTGGGACTTAGGTAATTTCCCTTCACCCACAATTACTTAATGCTCAACTAAATCCACATTTCTTAGCCCATGATATAAACCTTTTTCAGACTTACTGTTTAAAAGCCCAAATACCTAATGTGTATTTACTTTTCCTCTCCAGTCTTTGTTTCATAAAGTAACACATTTATGACAATTTACCGACTGGCTTATACTTCCTTCGATTGTTGTGCTTTTAAATGTTTTCCCATCAGTTCTTGGGGCTTGGGAACCAGGGTATATTGTGAGTAGGGATTATCTTTATAGTATTTGTTGATTTCTATAGTATAAGTACTTCCACAGTGGCCAGTATTAAGTTATTTACATGAAGTCAAATGACTTACAAGATTCGAAAACATTTAGCAGTTATTTCTAGTATATTGCTTTTAGAATACTGTTAGTTTCCATTCCCACAAAGTTTTATAGTCCAGTAGATAGAAACATAGTTAGATTAATCTAAATCTTCCAATTACCTTTGTTTGACCTTAGGCACATGATTTAGCCTTCCTGAGCCTATCTTTACTCATCTAAAAATGGTCAGTCAGTCAAATAGTAACTGTAGGCTGAATCATGGGTAAAAGTACAGTAGAAGAAAGTTCGTTATTTCTGATGTTGCTCTAGACAAGGTATAAGGTAGAGTCAACTCATATATTTTGCTAGAGTGGAATAATTTCCGTTAGAACTGTGTTTAAGTATTCATTCATAAAATGTATGTCCTCCAATATTTTTTCATGATGCCTCCATTTTTTTTCAGACCTCCTATTTGAAAGCTTATACCTAATTTCACTTTTTTTCATAGTTGTCATTTCATAGAGTTGGTGCATCCACTTAATCCGTGTTCTACTGTTTTCTGTTTCTGTTCCTTCAGCCTTTGCATGCAAGACTCCTTTCCTTTGACTGTCCAATCCTGCATCATGCCGAAAGACTGTGAAACCACGGAGTGGTCCTCCTGGAGCCCCTGCTCCAAGACATGTCATTCAGGGAGTCTCACACCAGGATTTAGGAGCAGGAGCCGGAGTGTGAAGCATACTGCTATTGGAGGTGGAAAAGAGTGCCCTGGACTTCTTGAGAATGAGGCCTGTATCGTTGAAGGAGAGCATTCGAAGCCATGTCCCAGGTATTTTTGCATTCTTTGGTGTGAGTATTCAGTGCTCTATAAAACTTCATTTAATTTGATACAGGGATTTTAACAAAGATAACAGTAGCTGTGACTCATATTTGTTGAGTCTTTGCTTGGGACTATGTTCCATACTAACTAGGGTAAATTAAGAGCATGATATTTTGTCTTCATTCCCTGGGTTCAAATTCTATTTTTTCGACTCTCTAAATGATGTGAATTTTGGCAAGTGACTGAAGTCTGGTGTCTCAATTTACTTATTACTCATCTGCTAGCAATTCTTAGTTCTTCCAGTGCCTGACATGTAACAAATGCTCAATAATCATTAGCTGTCATTACTTTACTTGTTACACCTAATCCTTATGACAACCCGATAAACCATTTAAAGTGTCCTCATTTTGCAAGTGAGTCCACTGATACTTAGAGAAATTACATAATTCTTGTGGCTTCATAGTTTAGGAGTGACAGCATCTCAGTTTATTACAGTTCTATCTCCAATTTTCACTGCCACCCTGTGGCCTCGTTTCTACTGCAGAGTTCATAGGACATGAGAGATTCGTTAGTACGTTTTAGCATTATGATACTGGTTATATTTTGTCTGCATATTTAGTCCTTATAAAGATCTCCAGTTTATTTTCCTTTGGGTTATTTTGTTCTTGATGGGTTATTCTGATAATAGCAGAAGTAATTTAGGACTGGCTCTTCAGAAGTCTGTTGGGATGGATTTGTGCTAATTCCTCAGATTATTATTGTTGAATCTGTAGCTATTTAAGATAGACCTTTAGTATAATTTCTAAAATTTGAGAGTTGTTTTCTTCATGAAAAATAAAATGAGGCCAAAAATAGCTTCTTTTAGAGATAAATCATATGGGACTGTAGGTGGATTACATATTTAATAGGTTTTTCTGATAGGCCTGGTTGTTCTTTAAACTTGGAATAATGTATGTATATGGTGTTAGGGGCTGGTCAGATAGAGGAGTATGTTTCTATTGTTATATTCTTAGACACTAACTTCCTCCACCTCACCACTGGAATCATTGCAGATTTAACATGGTCCTTACATATGAGTTGTTCATTCCTTACTAAGATAGCTGCTTAGGTTCCTACCATTCCTTACCTCAAAAGTAGAAAAAGTATGTCTGTATAGTTCATGATCCTTTACAAATTAACTGAGTGCCTCATAGAATTCTCCCTAAGTGTATTGAACATGTGTCCAGTCATTTAAAATACTAATTTTGGGACAAAGCATGGACTTGGAAATGGCACAAAACCTTAGTTTTCTGTCCTTTTTGATCTTGAATAGACCTGAATTAAAATTACATTTCCATCGCTTATTACTATGTGTCCTTGAATGAGCTGTACAAATTCACTGAGACATTTCTCTTCAGTGAAATGTGTTTAATTATACGTCTTGTGTTGAAGGTTAAAGAACTATAGACTAAGTATATAAAATGCTAGGTCCAGTGCTCAGCATTTGGGAGGTACTATAGGAATGGTGACCTTTTTTTGTAGGTATTTATCAGTGTTCTTTTCCTCCACAGAGAATCTCTCTTTTTGTCAGAAGGCATGTTGTAGTAATGTAATAGGGGAGAAACTCATTTCTTCTGGGAAATTTGAAAATCTTTTTTTTTTTTTCCCTATGGAGGCATAATTTGGAAGTATTCTCAATGGTAGGCTGTCAGGAATAGATTCTGGGTTTAATGATGACCTTGACATTGGTGGCTTTTCTTTCATTCTTTTCATGGAATGACAAGTGAGCTCTTCCTGATATTTTCAGCAGTTTGTGAATTTATAGATATCCCTCAATTATATATCTATATATCTATAGGAGTATATATGTACATACATATATATGCAATATGTATATGTAGGTGTCTATATATATACAAATGCACATATCTCCATATATATATAGATATATTGATGATAACTGTTATAATTCTCTTGGAAGTCAGAGTGGTGAGAAGAATGCCAAGAAGGATTAGTTTTCATCTACATTAGTTAAATAATGATTACTTTTATTGAGTACCAACTGTTGACAAATTATCTGTATCGGAACTTTAATAAAGATTAGTCAAGTAGAGTTTATCATCTAAATGGGGCACTTTTGAGAGTAAAAGATATATGGACTGGTATTAGTCATATTTAATTTGAGATCCATTTGGCTCCAAAGTCAATATTCTTTCTTTTATATCACACTGACTCTTATATTAGTCATAGTAAGGCATATGCTATATATGTATATATATATACACACACACACACACACACACATACACACACATACATATATAGTAAATGCATGCACATATATACATATATACATATGTGTGTGTTTGTGTGTATTACTTTTCCCAACAAAATGCATTGCAATGGTAATAATTTCAGATATACCCAAGATGAATTCTGTATTGATTTTCACTGGTTGAGCCTTAGCATCTGAAGATAAAATCTGACAAATATCATTGGCAACGAATCTGGCCCTTGATTTCTGCTGTTGGAAGTGTTACTTTGTTGGGTAACAACAATGGAAAAAAATACTCAAATAGTGAATATAAGAAATGGGAGACTTAGAAAATTCATTAAGTTTAACAGTCAGTGCTTTCTAGAGAAAACGATGTGTTAACTAAGTATTCCACTTGGTTGTGAAAAGGGAGAATGTATAAACAACAAAATTAACATTAGCTGACATTCTTATTTGTCTGAAATCTGAGCTGTGGTCTCTACCACAGGAAAGCATAGACTTTGTACTAACTTTTATTTCTAGTTTTACATAGGCAATTAAAATTCACTGTGAACAAGAGAAATGGAAACAAAAATCTATTAAGAAACAAAAATGCCCATATCTCCTTTGCCAGTATTCATGAGAAATTCATATGCATCAAACAATTTAATTCACTATATTTCTCTCTAGCAGGAAGCTGTATATTTCTATGACTTTATAGTTTTGTTTTGTTTTTTAAAAATCTTTTTGAATATAATTTGACTTTTACCCTTCTCCATCTTTGCTTATAGAAGTCTTAATTCACTCAGGGACTATACATTAACTTCTTGCTATATACCAAGCACTGTAGCAAGTGTCTGTGAAATCTCAGAGAAACAAAGATTCCTTCCCCTCATGTGACTTAAATTTTAGTGAATTATACAAAATAAATAAACTATATACTTTATTTATGAACTGTGGGGAGAAAATTAGAGCAGGGTAAAGATAGAAGCTTCCTGAATACTGTGATGAGCTGTCTGTTCAGCTTACAGAATTAAAGTCTTATTTGAACATGTGGAGACTGGGGAGATACTTAAATGAAGTGAGGACATTAGTTATTCAGGTAATTAGAGGAAGACTATTCCAAGAATGTATTATTAGATTCATGTACTAGTTCCTGCGTATTTGATTCTGAAATGTGTACTCTTCATTTTCATAACTTTGGGGATATTCTCACCAGCTGGACTACTATGAACGTTTTAGCTCTAAACACTGTGAGTGCCTGTCTCTGAGACATGTTTCTGTGAAAGGCATTGTGCAAGAGGTGCCCATTCCAGGAGAACGCCTGGAGATGAAACACTTTGGAAGTTGCCTTGGGGCAAGTAATTTCATTAATTCAAAAGGAGAGGAAATGAGTCGGTTATTTGGGAGATATTTTAGAATACAATGGAGTTAGCTTAGTGTGTATCTTTTTATTTCAAGAATATGCTATTTTTGTCCTAGGTGCCTGGAGACACCAAGAAATCGCTCCTTCTAGTATCACACAGTCTACTTGTAACTATAAGACCCCTCCGGCATAACACGACGCACTCACATCACCTGCTACTGAGTGGGGAAAGCAGTGAAAGAGAGGGGGAGACAGGCTGTGTTTGGGCTCTGGAAAAGGCTGCAGGAGCAAAGACATGACCTTTCCACAGAATAGTAGCGTGCAAGCCTATGTTTAAAGACAAACATATGGAAAATTTGCATGGGTGTAAATATTGAGGTAAATCAGAAAGACCATAGACTTTTATCCTGTGCTGAGACTTGGGAAAGAGGTCCTGGACATGAAGGGCTGAAGAAGGATTCCCAAGCTGCAGTCTTCTGGAGGATGAGGGAACAATGATCTCTTTTTTAGTTAGGGAAAGACAGACACTTATGGACAAGTGATGGTTTTTTCCATTAAGGGAAAGGCAAAAGAGTTAGGGAAGGGCAGAAACTTCTCTTTGCATCTGAGCTTACCCACAGCTCAAAATAACTTTGGTATTAGAGTGAAACATCTGCAGAGGACCAATTCTGTCTTGAGAAGTGCACTTTTCTTTCTCTCACACTGCTACTTTCTCTGTGTTACGAATAAAAACTTTTCTTTTATTTTCAGTGATCTGTGCCTGGAGTGATACTTGTCCACAGCAGGTGCAAGAACCTGCTTTGATTTCACCTTAACATTGTAAAGTACTATTATTGGCAAGAACCAGTGGCCATTGGTTGTTGTCTTTGGCATGAGTGAGAGTTCAGATCACCAGACAGGATACATGAAGTCAAACTGGAATTTAATCAGCAACAAGAGAGTACATTTTGGAGTCATCTGAATGAGTGACTTTATAACCGCTGCATGTGGGCCTCAGTTGTTCTGCAGTGGGTACTTGTGTCTCTGAGAAGATTTGCCTCAGAGCACAAGTGGGAGATGAGTTAGTTTAAAAAAGCAGCAGAGCAGAGAAGTGAAACCAAAGGTGTTCTGGAGGGAAAAAGAAAAAACCATGTACCCTAGGATAAGTGTGAGGTTGGGTCTTCAGGAAAAGAAAGGGTGGCCCAAAGGGGTTTTTAAAGAATTTTTAAAGAGGTTTTAAGGAGTCCAGCAGCTTACTCTTTGCTTTCATCCCTACCCATGGACATTTTCTTATTGGCCCCTTAGTGTCTTCTTTTAAATTGATTGGACGACTTCAGATTGGTGCCTTTTATGATTTACTGCTTTTGTTCTTTGTAACAGTCAGTAACTTTGAGCATCGGCATTTTTACTTGGAGTCTCCTGGTTAGTGGTTAGCGGCACTTGACACTGACTGCACCAATTTATTGTTTCTTGGCCTTGTTTTCCCTTCTGCACCCCACTCATACCTGACTCAACAGTCTGACTACTCAGTTACTCCATGAGATGGTCTTGGCAGCACACTACCGCTGTGCCCTGGGGCAGGTTTATATCCCCTCTTCTTATCTCAGGGGCCCATTTCAGGGATTGTTTCAAGACAGCCCCTCTTGGATATTTTGCATAACTGCCAGTAGTTTCAAAGTCCTTGGCCCCAATGATTTCTTTCTACCTCTTGCCTGCCTACTTCTTTTGTACCTATGTGGCCATCGCCATTTTGTTGGTCTTTGGTCTCCTCACGTCCCTTGTCTACTTCCAGCTCGTGTCTACCTGACTGTCTCTCCTAACAGTATTTGCCACTTGGGTCCTTTCTCATGTCCTGATTAATGTCTGAAGTATAAGATTCTAAATTTAAATTTAGAGGGAGAAAAGCATCCTGAGACTCTTAAATGGTAAGGTAGCTTTTTTTTACAGATAGTATAAGGGGAGCCAGCGGACACCGGGTCTCAAATATTTTAAGGTCAGATTGCTAAAACGTGATCTGATTTTGAAACAGCTATGATTCCAGGTCTCTTGTGCTTAATCAAAGACCCATTCTGGCTGAAGACCCTGTAAAACACAAGAATACTGAAAAATATCAACTGCAGATATCTTTCTTGGAAGTAACACCTCAGATGACCTGTCAGAAACTTCTACCACCTCATCAGAAGGCAGCAACTTTAATGCACAGATAGTTGTTCTACCTATTAAGAGACCATTTATAGTTTTAAATCAAATTATGACAGCATTATTAAAAGGTGATAATGTAGATTAACTCTTAAGATCTCAAAGCAGAAGATGTATGACTAATTACAGAGACTATGTGAATTGTTATACAGGAAAGCCAGTCAGTAAAACATTGTTTCAATATCCCACTCTAGCACAGAATAGATGGATTCTGATGATCCATTTTTCCTTATCTTTGTCATTTATGACTTTCCCTTATTGGTGAACTAGTGATTCTTTGAAAAAAATAAATAAATAAAAGTCTGTCTGTGAAGAATCAGACTGAGACACCTATCTGGGTCTAAAATAGCCCAATTTCATTTGTTTATTAAAAAAAATGGTTTTTTTTTCCCCTAATATCTCTTTAGGGCTCTAAATTTTTTTTTTTTTAATTTTTAGTGAGTTTTTTTTTTTTTTTTTGGTAAAAAAACTCTGGGGGTTAGTTAATGTATCTTTAGATAAATATTGATTCCAGGGATAGAGCAAGGAAATGCAGGCAAAACCTTGGCTTATCTTTGGGTTTCTTTGCTCCTTGGAACGGAGTGACTGCTGGAGTTATTAGGTCCTGCAGAGACGTTCGTACAACACCTGCTTCAATCTGTCACTCTGCTAATTGCTGGAGAATTCAGGAAGCTGAAAACTTTCAGTTCGTGCTCCCTTCGTTTATTATTTAGAATCCTGTCTAACATACACCTTAAAAAATGCAGTGTCTAGAGCACAATCACTTTACGAGTGTTAAATAATTGGTAATGTTCTCACACATCATCCCACACATATAGATATGACTTTCATTGTTATTTATTCCTCTACCTTAAAATGGACAACATCTAATAGCACAGCTCAGTAAACAGTGGATGAATGAATGACTGTTCAAATGTAGGGCAGTTCCAGATAGTATTATCCTCAGGGTACTTTCATCCATGCTTTTACTTATTATAAAATGTGTATGTGAAGGATTCAAAGTTATTCTTACAGTGAGCAGCTGAAAATGGCATCCTCCTGAAATTATATAAGGTCATGTACACAGGGAAGGGATAGACACATGCAGTTTGCTGTGACATGGTTTCCAGTGGCCACCTTTCATCTGCTAACATGCATCTGATTTTCCACATAAGAAGATTTTTAAGAATATTTTTATTGATATTGATTTTAATAGTACCTTAACAAAGGGTGAAGAATGAGATCCAATCTGGCTTTGTAAAATTTTACCTTTTATAGTAAAATGACAATCACACCTACCATGTTTTCTGTCTCTTTTCTTATTTTCTACCTGAATATAATAGAAACTAAATAAATGATTGTCAAATGAATTAGTGGAGCCTTTAAGGAAGTTTGAAAAATTGTTTTAATTAAGCAGCTTTTCTGAGCACTTTAGGAATACAGGAGTCATGACCTGGAGCCCTCAGGAGAATCTGCTATAGAAGAGAAGCAGCAGTTTAAAAAAAAAAATGTAAATTGTTTCAGCAGAGAATGATGTATTTTTATTGAGTCCATCTTTTTACTGGTACATACTGTTTTTTGAGTCCCCATTGTGCCACTTTAAGTCCTCCTGGATGGAAGATTTGTTCCCCTGTTAGTGAAGGAAAGTTAACACACTGCTAAGTGCTGTACATAGGGATAGAAGCCTATTAATAATACATATTTGGAGTTTGGCTAGCAAAGCCATCTGAAGAGCAAAGTGCTTTGCACTCCAGAGTAGCTTTTCATAATCAATAGTCCCACTTTATTCAATAAAAAATTACTAGAGCATAAAATGTATAAAGCTTGATTAGTTCCCTTTATTTTGGTCTTCTGTTCAGCAGAAAATGACAAGTTAATTCTTTTCTAAATGCGTTTACAACTTTAAAAGGACAACAGACATTATCATAAATTAGTCATGCTGCAATACACTGATTTTTTAATATACACACATTTAATTTGAATACCTTACACCAGGGTTTCAATTCCAAGAGTGTTTGCAAATCTATATATGCTTAGTCAAAACATGACCATTAACTAATGCAATTATTCCTTCAATCTGTCATCATTAAATTGCTTAAGATTCTATTCCATGTTGCTTTGCTTTAAATCTCAGCCTTTAGAAGGAGAAAAGAAATCCGTACTTTATAAGCAATTCTACGTCTTATGAAAGTGACAAAGCATGCATTCTAAAGGGCAGAGGTTGCTGTAAAACTCTGATGGTCCTGGCATCCTGTTGCTGTTAGAATCACTTTATGTCACATTAGTAGGAATGGAGGTCTTTTAAAAGTAGTTGTTAAATGAGCCTTCTTTTCTAATTTTGGCTTTTCTAATTTAGGATGTCTCTATTCATTGCTTCACAGATTCACAGCAATGAATTAATTCCATACTTTCTCCCCTCCCCTTTTTCAATTTATAGAGTAGTTTGGCTACAGGATTCCTTGGGTTAACAATATCACTGCAGGGAAGACAACTTGGCTACATGGGCAAATGAATTTCAGGGTCTTGAACAGATTTTGCTAATTCTATTTATTTCTTGTGTGTCTTAATGGGAAGATAAATTTCCAACATTACAAGATTCCTTTCTTTGACTTACTCTTAGTTTCTTCTTTAATATTATATATGCCACCTTAGAATGGTAACATATTTGATACTAACTTTTGACATATGTTGGTTCCATTTACTGACCATTTCCTAAGAGGAGTCTTAAATTACGCGAACACATGAAGAAACTGGAAAATGAGTTTCAGACATAGGAAAAAGATTCAGAAAGCAGATTATAGGAGTCTAGTAAAGAAAAGAAGAAAAAATAAATTTCACAATTATAATCCATAGTTGTCCTGAGGATTGTCTTCTTTCCTTGAGTTTTCTTATCTTACAACTCATTGCCAAGAAATTGTACTGCTAATACTCAGGACAAAACAATTTGGAATTATTCTCATTCTTCTCTCTCTCCCATCCACATCTAATTCATTAGAAGGTTATCTCCACCATCACAATATATCCAGAATTGAATCACTTCTCACCACATTCACTGTAACTGCTCTATTTGAAGCCACCATCATCTCTCCTAGACTGACACAGGTCTCCAAACTTGTCTCCCTCCTTTTACTTCCCTCTAGTCTATTATTCATTTGGTAGCCAGGGTGGTCCTTTCAAATTTAAATCACAGCATCATATTTCGGCTGTCCTCAAAACTTTACAGTGGTTTCCCAGTACATTTGAAGTAGAATTCATGGTTCTTACTCTGGCATCCAAGGCTCTTTATAACTTGGCCCCTGACCATCTCTCATTTTCTGTCACCCAGGCCCTGCCTTCACAACCAGTTTGACTACTCTGCTTTCCTAAATATGCTCAAGTAGTCTTCCTCCCAGGGCCTTTGTATGCTTTCTTCTTTCTGTTGAGAATGAATGATCCTTGCTGACCTGTTTTTCTGCTTACTCCTCATTTTATTCAGGACTCAGGACTTCCCTGGTCCTGTCACTGAATAGCTCTCCTTGTCTGTCCTCCTCTTCGTCATGTTACCTGATGCCATATTATGTATGTAAACATTTTTCTCAATCTGCCCCCCACTAGAAGGAACTTTTCCAAAGATCTAATGGCTTGATCTTACCTCTGTTCCTTGCACATAGTTAGACCTCAAGAATTACCTGATAAAATAAAAAAGTGAATTAATTAATGCTTCAGTAAGTGTGTGGAATTTGATTTCAGAGTTACTGCTGTAACTTTTATTGGGAATTCCATTTATTCTAATTAAAGCTACCTTTATTTGACTTGTATTTTGTTTCTCTAACTTGCATTTATCTTCTGAGTATTGAACTTTGACTGAACTTGACCACAGTGTTATAATTTTAATATGATTGGCTCTAACATATTCTCAAATTCTATTTGTATTTATGGGTGGGTGACAAATTATTTTGGCAATATGAAATATTGATTAGTTGACAACTTCATTGCCACCAACTAAAGATTATTGTTTTTTTACTTCAGATCAGAACATACTTCCTTAGATCAAGAACAGCATTTACTTGTCCTCATAATGACTAAGCTGATTGTTGCTTATCGCCTACTGAACTTGCTATCTTTATCCTCTGGTAAAATTCTGTGGTTTGCCATTTACTCTTTCAATCTACCAGAGTGTCATTTCATTAAGAAAATGTGTTTTAGAATCACAAAGGCTTGACTTTGGATCCTGCTCTTCTATTTAGTTAATTATGTGACCTGGAAAAACTATTTCATCTCTATCCCAATTCTCATCTGTAAAAGGGTAAATAATATTTCCCTCCTAGGGTTGTTGGAAGGATGAAATGAATGCTATCTCTCAATTCGTTAGTAAACCACCTAACACAGAGTAAGTATGCTGAAAATATTGGTTGTAGTTGTTATTATATGGGGGTATATCGTGATACCCAATAGCCAAATAAATTAATGCCTTGTTAGTCCTGTTAGTGGCTATTTTGACAAAAGCAGTTTGTTTCTATACAGTCACATTGGTAAGGGACTATGGAGATTGACTAATTCCTGTCATTCCTTAGCAATCTACTCTCCTTGAGATGCTTCTACAACTGATTTCAAAGTGCTGCTCACCCATAAAAGACGGGTCTCTGGCCTTTGAGAATCTCCATATTTTCCTCCAGAGCAGGACAAAATGAGGATATGTTGAAAAGCATCAGAGGTGGGAGAGCAGGCAGAAAAGGCCTGGTCTTTGACATGGGCTTATCCATTAAAGAGAGTCGCTTAGGAAGCTGAAATTTCCGGAGGCTGGAGGACTATCAGTGTAGAAACTTCTAAAGGAGAGAGCAAGTAATGTTTGGCTGAGTGGACTCCTTTGATTTCTTATTCTTTCAGATCCTAACGATACTTTTCCAGGTTGGCGGAGTTCAGAATGTTCAGTTTTCACGGCTGCTGGGTGATTTGTGACTAAGCATAGTGCTTTTGAAAAAAATAAAGAAAAAAGGATGAGCAACAATTATGAAAAGACCTGCATTTAGAAAAAGAACATAGAATTTCTGTACTGATGTTCTTTTTTCCTCTGCTACTTGCCGGCTTGGTATTTCTCTGAAGTGGTAAACATTTGTGCTAGTGATAAATGTCTTATAGTCTTTTAGAGAATTTGTCATTTGCCAGTGAATTGAATTGGGGTATTTTTTGGTTAATGAGCTACCAACAGAGTTTTTGTTGCCTTATATAAAACCATAGTCATTAAACTTTCCTTTTCATTTTTCTCCATAATGACTTCAAAAATTCCTCCATTGCTAATTCTTATAGGGTCATGATAAATTCATTGGAAAAGCAATTTATACAGCATGGACTATTCCTTTCAAACAAGCAAGCAAATTACAGTGACTTGCTGTATTTCTAAGCTTTATGGTTCTTTCATGCTCGGTGCTGACCTTTGGTTGCTGGATGTTGGACATTAGCATTCCTGGATCTCTTATATTATGACATTGATAAAGTCAGTGAAATCCTCAAAATAAAATATTAAGTATATGTATGTGTACATGTGTTTTGTGTCAACAAGGAGAAAAAGACAAATGTACAAACACATAAGAAGAAAGGGAATTAACATTTATTGAATTTGATTAAATGCCAGGTTCAGAGTTTAGCATTAATATCTCTATTTTACAGATGGGATAAAGCAATTAAGTGAAAGTACATGGCTAGTTATTGAAAAATCAGGTTGGTTTACTAAAGCATGTTTATTATCTATGCTGCCTTTCCCTTTTTTGCCTTTCTTCTTACTAGCTATGACATTGGATTCTCAGAATCAACTCCTGTAGCAGATCGTTCCTTATTAATCAAATAGCTCTTTTTGAGGAACCTTTGTAGGAAGAGGTTTTGAAATAAGAACTTGATAACCACCAGTCCCAACACACAGAATTTTGCATTAGAATATAGAGTTACCAGTGCTTTGAGATTCAAGAGACATGAGGGGCAAATCTTCTGCTTGAGTGACCAGAGAGATCCGTAGGGTGGTTCTAAGGAGAACTGGCTTCAGTGTTTCGCCTGTGGAGAGGGACCACCTCTGGGAAGAGCTGAAGTTCTCTTGGTCACTCCTGCCCAGAAATTAGAAATGTATTACTGTCTATATTTACTTGGTATAAGCCCAGCCCATTGACTACTTTTCAAGCTTTGAAAAACAAGGTAAAACTGTAGTAACAAGGCAGAGTGAGAACAATGGCTATAAAACAAATCCCCAAAGATTGTCCTCTGCAGAGAATTTTTCACAAGACTAATGATTCTTAGTTTTCAATTGTTTTTGAATTATGCTATCACTGTGAGGGGATTTGAGCATTATTAGGTTCCTTAGTGATTTTTTTTTTTTTGATGTCTGTTACTTAATTTCAGTTTTGCTCTTGTTTCCATTTGGCCAGAGTCCCGGTGACACATGTTTATTTGTAGATTTTTTTTTCCCTATTGAAACAAACAGAAATTTTTCCTGAAAGCTGAAGTGGGATAAGGGATATAAGAATGTTCTTTGGTTTTGTTTCTACTTCCAGAAGTTAATGAGTCTGTTGGTATTAATATGAATGATGTAGGTTATATTAATGCTGTGGGCTTGAGGGATGCTGTAGAAACCCACAAAAGGAAATATTGTCAGAAATACATATCCTGGGTATGAGTGTAGTGTGTTATGGTTATTGTGCTTTCTGCACTTGTGTATAAATGCCATGGTGTTTACCTCATATTTGTATGTGTGTATATGTTTGTATATAGTGTACATCTTAACGAGTAATAAACCAGAAGAGCATAGTCCTTGTTCAGTTTAAGTAACAGCATATCTGCATATATTAAACATATTCATCAATTAAATATATGACACATTCTCATTTTTAATATTTATACCTTTACTCCAGTGGGGTCAAACACACAGAAGTACTTTCTTTATCAAGAAGACTGAAAACTGAGTGTCATCTCCGACTTTTAAAAATAATATGTTCTCAACTTCACACATTCATACACTGTTTTCTCAATTAAGAAAGAACAACTTTCATACAAAGTCAGCTAGAAGCTTGTGAAGAGAAACTGTGTCAAGTTCAGCTGCTGTGAATAGGCAGATTTGGTTTCCAAGTCCTTCCTCTAATTCGTTCCTCTCTAGCTTCAAGACTGAGACAGTCATTATTTATCCATATTTCCTTTCTTCACTTCTCTCATCCTGTGCTGTTACCATGATAGTCTGCTTTTATTTTCTCTAGGAAAGAAGGGATATAGAATTTAATTCTGGTTAGTTTCATTATCCATAGGCAATGAGTTGGCCCCAGAAAGAGATTATTATGTACATTTGATGTCATGACTTTAGGTTTTCTTTTAAATTTTATATATTCCTTACTTCTTGTTTTTTTTTTTTTTTTTTTAATAAACCAAACAGGTATTCCTGGAAGACCTCTGAGTGGAAAGAATGCCGAGTTTCCCTCCTCCTTGAACAGCAGGACCCCCACTGGCATCTGACAGGACCCATTTGTGGAGGTGGGATCCAGACCCGTGAGGTATACTGTGCTCAGACCATACCAGCATCGCCTACAAGCAGGGCCAAGGAAGGTAGGCAGCTGATTTTGGGGAAAGATGGGACTGTCGAATGAAAGGGAAGTCAAGTCCAATACCAGTTCCTTCTATTCTTCAGGATATAGTAATAGACTCAGCATAAATATTTTGTTGACTATTTGCTAAGCATCCTTAAGTTCTGAAATTTGGAATACTGAAAGAAATAGTCGTAATAATAATATCATTGTGAATATTAATGAGAAAATATACCAAAGATCTATGGCACAAATGAATGTTATAAGCTAAGAAGTGGTTTGCTAGAGTGAGTTAACTGTAATGAATGAGTAGCTATTTAATTCTTTCTTCAAGAGTGTGAATATCTACAGACGTATCACTTTCAAATATCAGGTCTCCACTGTTTTATTGCCAAGTTTAACATAATATAAAATGAAGAAAATTTAAGTATGTCTAACCTTTTCGGCTAAGCAGTTATGAAAGCCAAAATTGGTAGCTATTTTTCTCCATTTCAATTTTTGTGAACAGCAGCTATTTTTTTAATTCTTTATTATGTTAGATTTTTAAGATATAATTTAATAGCATTTATTTTGAAACTCTTCTTTAAGCCACATGTTACTTTGTCACAAGATTGACTTTTTATTTAGACTCCATGATTCTCTGTTCACACTCTGAGTGGAATAGCTTGATTTTTCTTACCTACAAATCCCCACCATCCTCCGTGAGTTAGATCTGTGCATTCAACGACATGCTCTTAGAGGAATTATGATCTTGGGAAAACAAACAAACAAAACAAACAAACAAAAAACCAACATCTATTTCCATGTATCTCTTCAGCAACAGAATATCTTGATGCAAAATGAAAACCAACCAACCAACCAACCAAAAGCTCTCATTTTCTCCCAAGGGTCTACAAGTGTTCCCGCCACAGCTGAATGCTGAGGATAAATTCTGACTTATTCTTGGTGATGTTACATTCACCATTTTAACTCAAATGATGGAATTTCTACGAATAGTACAATAACCTTTGTATTTACCTGACTCTGTTGTTACAGTGTTCATGTAGTATTTTAAATACAACCAAAATAGTGCTGTAACAATTGATATGGAATGTGTTACTAATAATAGTAGCCAAATCAATAGAATATGATTTTGTCCACAAGTTATTGTTGTAGAGAGAACTATTGTTTTTCTTGTATAATTAATAAGCACCAGGAAGAGTGATGCTTACCTGTAAACAAAAAACCCTGCATTTTGTTAGACCATTTTATTCTTGCCTTTTTCTCAAACACAATTAAAGTCACTCAATGTGGATTGAAGGGTCATTTCTCAGAATGTAAATAAACGAAACAAGGGATTTACCTTCAAAACCTAATAAAGACTGAGGCAAATTTATTTCATTTATGATAGTGTGACCTCGAGATGAGGATAGTCACAAATATGGGGAAAATAGTATAGAGATATAATGTTTTGCTTTGGTGAAGAAAAATAAAGCAAAAAGTATCCCCCCCAAAAAAATTAAATGACAATTGAGAAAGTATTGGTGTGATTGGAGTAAACACAGTTGGTGTGATTGGTTTGTTGTAATTATTGTTGTTGTTTTTCGTATTTCAGATTAGTTCACATCCCATGAACACTGCTATTTTGACAATGAACACAGATTAGCTTAGAATTACCAAATTAGTTAGTTGCTTCCTCTACTCCAGTAAGATTGGATATTTTTTGAATGTACTATGTCTTTGCTAGGTCCAGAGTCGACATTAAGGGAGAATATGATCAAATAAGTGAATGTGTTCTGGACTGCTAAGTAGTATATGGAGACTTAATGTATTTTGTGTTTTAAGTGGTGTATGGAGATATTCTGTTTTGTCTTTAGCCTTTAATTCTGGTCTGTTTGGAACATTGATAAGCCATATAAATGTTGTTCCAGTCTTCTAGCTTATGAAATTGATTTTAAATGTATTGATTTGGTGAGTGGATGACAATTACACATTCATTTTTTATTTTACAAGTAATTTATGTACCAACCGTGTTAGACTGAGTTTTAGACACTGATGTTATGAATGTACCCCTCACTAATTGAGAGTCTTTTAAATGGAACAGCAAATGAACTAAATTATGCTATGATACCTTAAGTAATGTGATCATTTTACACATACACACACACACGCATATATATGTAATAGTTGGAAACCACTTAATGATGCCTAAGGATAGTTTTCATAATGGAAGCAATGTTTTAAGAGAGTTTGGAGCATCCATAGGCAAGAAAATTCTAAACAGGGTTGGGAGAACATTTTTAAGGGAATGGAGATATTTATATTCAATTCTGGCATGTGAAATGGTATAAGGAGAGCACACAAAATAAAGAAGTGATGATAACACTAGAACATTAGTCTTCTGTGCTATTCTGGAGTTATGACTCTCCAGAATATTCTGGAGACTGTGAATACCATTTGTAGCCTTCTCCCTCCCCGCTGCTTCGTGGGAGAATGTAGAAAACATATCTCATACTCTTATTTGTATGTAGGAATGTGGAAATGTCAGTATGCTAAGTCTCATGAGTGTTAATGTCATATTTGTAAACTTCTCTGATTATCCATGAAACTTTTGAGGTATGAAATAAAGTGATTTACATGATGAACAGATGATTGAGGAGCAATTGAAGGAGATATTCTTCCAACATTTGTGGTTCTAGAAATGTCCTTTACCTGCTTTTAGAACTGACTTTAAAGTCAATAAGCTCATTTGGATCTCAGAATCAGGTATAAAGAAAATAATGCACTTAGAACTTTCCTTAGTGTTAACGCTTAGGGATCCAACATTTTCTCTTACTTTATGCTAACAGAGAAGTATAGATGATGGAATGAAATAATTTTTGTTAACTTGCAGCAGAATATTTGATATGAGTTCACATGAGACTAAGAAAGAGAAGGCTATTGTCCTATAATATTTCTACTTTGGAAGTAGTCTCAATTACTGAAATCATAGGTATAGAAACAAGTCAGTATTTATGTATTTCAAATATTCTCAAGAATATATTCCAAATATTGTCTCCCAAAGTGTGAAAGCTGAGAAAAATTAGAAAAGGAACATTAAATACTTAGAAGCAATTAGGTTACCAGGAGTCTAAATTGAGATTGGTTTCTTCTGGTTCTGTTTCATTGCATTTGTATCTCAGTTTAGTGATTTTTTAATCAAGTATAACAAACTTATCTTAGTGTGATAGAGCAAATGTTTATTGAATTACCATGCTTAGCAAAAGTATTGAAGAGTTACTACTTTAAGCATTCATTAAATTATCAGGCTGTTCTTGACATTGAAATGCCTTAATTCATTTAGCTCAAGGTATAATTCACATGACTGAAATGAGAGCAGGAGAGAGCTGCCCTGGACAGATGGGAGAGGCAGGGTATTTGAGGAGGAAGCCTAGCATTGGGTAGAGGTTACTTCTGGGAAAATTTAATGACTTGTGAAAAAATAAGCCTTTTTGATGGCATGTGAGTTCTGCTTAATTTGTTCTCTGAAGAAGAACACATGTACATCTTTGTGCAATATAGTATATATTTCTTCAATATTAACACAACATAATTGATAGTTCAGTTCTGTGCTCTGCTGAAACCACACTGGGACATGTGAGAACAAGATTGTCAAGGACCTAGAACCAGATGTGATTTTGGATTTTGTCAAATGGTTTTATGAGCAGTGTTTCAACCTTCAAAATCCTCTTGCTCTAAATCCATATCTCCAGAGCAGCACATCATTTTTACCTGATTGCTAGCCATTAGTATTCTTGTCTTTCACCCATTAGGCTGCAAAATCCTTGAAGGCCTTGGGGTCTCTCTTTTTTGTATTCTCAAGTTTTATCATGTAAATAGCAAATTGAAAATTGTCCTTATGGAATTCACAATGGAAAACTCAAATGAGAGGCTGACATATTAAGTTTTGTTGAATTCTTGTTGCTTTCTGAGTAGCACAGTGAAAGAAATTACTTTACAGTTGACAAAGCCAATGTAATCTGCTCTCTGGATAGTAGCATTCTCCTCTGAGGTCATGTGGTCCAGAGAGCGTGAAGTGAAATCATCTGAAATACTTATATGAAATATAAGATATGAAAATCATGCAGTGATGGAAATGGTCCCTCAAGAAAGATTGAGGAGGACTGCAAAGGAGAGAAAAGAAGGAGGATCACTGGGTAAGGGAGATCAGTATGAATGGAAACTATGACAAGCTAAGTGGTCTTGACCCATGACACTAGATAATTGATTTTTGAATAATTTCCAGAGTTTGATATATTCCTCTATTTTTCTCCAGAGTAAAAAAAAAGGTAATCATATGATTTTACATGATTTACTTCTATCAGTTTTAGTTTTCATCTTTAATAGTCTAGGAGGGGAAATGACACAGTCAAAAATTAACTATAGAAATGAAATAAGTACCTTATGATAAAAGGAAAAAATAACGTAAAGGAAAAGTGTAGGCAGGAATGAAGATGAATAGGTAGGCAGGCAGGAAGAGAGAGAAGGAATAAATATTTTATTTTGTTTTGATTTAGTTGTTCACACTGTTTTTTTCCTCCTGGACCTGGAACTCAAACCCAGGGGCATGTGGCCTGTGCTCCTTTGGAGGCCATGAACCTAACTGCTTCTCTACCGGGGCATTCCAAAAGGATAATTTTAAGAAAGAAGATAGAAAACCATTGAGTTGTAGTATACACAGGGGAGATTGGTGAAAAGAAAGAACACTTTGCGGTTAACCTTAAAGTGAGGGCCTTGTCGACCATTTATATGACAGGGACAGAATCCCTTGTGAAAGAAGCCACATAAGAAATTGCAGAAGTGAAAAGTCAGATGACATTTAGAATACAGTCAGTGATCAAGTTGATTGTATGGGTGGATGGAGTTAAGGACTAGGGATTCAGAGCAGAAGGGAAGAATTCTAGGCAGTGCTGTGGACCTCGCGATGATCTGGTCATAAGATAGTAAGAGCAGAGTTATCACTTTCTCCATCACTGTGTAACTCTGAGCTCCAGTAATGCTGATCATTTTCTTTAACATTTGAGGCCTTCGGAGTCAGTCTCTCTCTGACCACTGACCACTATGTAAGGTCTCCTTATTTTCCCTACCCTCACAGACTTACTCCCTGGCTCTGACCTCCCACCTGGATAATTTCTGAGTCTTAGAAATTGTTCCTTCTGGGAAGTATTTGAGAGGATATGAGGTTCTCTGGCTCGCAGCTACAGAGTTTTAATTGCTGTTTGTGTGCCCTGTTAAGCAGGCTACTATGAAGTCAGGAGCCACATCTGTGTTGCTCACTATTGTTTCCCGGTACTCAACAGAGTATCTGACACATGAAAGACACTTGAATTGAATAGACACATTATCCTGTCTCTTATTCATTTCCTTTGCCACCTTCTTTCTTTCTCTTGGGTGATGCCTTACAAGCACACAGTTGACAGTCCATTTTCAGACTTTATATGAAACACCAGGCTGTGCTGCATGGGATCTGGCTTTCTTAGTAGCAGCTAAGGGATTGGATGTTGCAAAGTGGAAGATGCAACAGGGAAGGTAGGAGACTTAGCTCCCTGAGGAACGAAACTTCATCAGTAGGAAACATGATTTAGGAAGGAGCTGGGCTATTCCCAGTGCATCTGTGTATTATTGCAATATTGTTGCAATCTTTCCAGAGAGATCCTCTTTTATACTCTGTATCTTCATAGTTTAATATGAATTAACCACATGCTATAACATTGCTTCTGGATTTCTCTGCTTTACTTTGGAGTACCGTTTCTTTGGAGTACCAGCTTTCTGGCTTTGCAATTCCCAACTAAAGTGCAGGCACATCTTGGAGATACTGTGGGTTAGTTTCCAACCACCACAATAAAGCAGATATCACCATATAGTCAGTCACGTGAATGTTTTGATTTCTCAGTGCATATAAAATTATGTTTATATTATGCTGAAGTCTTTTAAGTATAAAGTAGCATTATGTCTAAAAAAAATAATCTCCATACTTTAACCTTAATTAAATGTGGCCCAGGGATAAAAAGCAAGTCCGTGCTATTGGAAAAACGGCACCTATGCTCATCTCGGGGTTTCCACAAATCCTCAATTTGTAGAAAAATGTACAATAACTACAAAATGCGATAAAATGAAGCACAGTAAAGTAAGGTATGCTTGCATTAACATCTTTTTTCTCATTATAGGCTCTGCTTTCTGGAAGGCTCTGACTAAAAAGAAAAATGAATATGTCTCTAAAGAAAGGATGAGAGTTACTGCTTTTAAGGATTTATTTTTAAGGATTTATTATAATAGTCTAGATGAGCCATAACAGGAGCCTGGAACACAATGAGAGTTATAACCTACTTCATTTTCTTTCTCAATCTCATTTTTTCCTCTTCTTTGATGTATTTGCTCTTCCTCATTATTCATTTTTTTTCCATTTCTTCCTCCTTTTTCCTTTTTTTCCCTTCATCTTGCATAGATCTTTAAGGAAAAATATCATTTTGGTAGCCGTGGTGACTTCACCAGCAGTTAGCACATCACCTCACAAAAAGTAGATAAGAGCTCAGTTGAACTGAATGAATGAATATAAACTTCCACATACAGTCTTACCATTCGATTTTAGGCATTTCTTTTCACTTTGAGACTACTTTTTTCTCTTCATTTCAATTGTGCACATACACCTGCACTTCATTAATGAACAGTTAAGTTTTCTTTTTCAGAGCATTTGGAAAAAAAACATGCTGAGACCAGTGCATTTATAATCCTTAGTTGGGTGTCTCACTAAACTTCATTTTGTCAACTGGATTAGATTTTTCTCAAACACCAAGCCAAGAGGTAATGAGGTTCCTCTTGGCAGTGCAATTTCTGAAACAAAGTTATTTCTTCCAAATCGATTTCTCTAGCCTTGTTGAATATGTGAATGCCTGGGCAAGTAGGATACAGAAGAGATAGTCCACTGTTGTCCAAACCTTCTTGCAGGAAAGTTTCACAACTATCTCAGCAACTAATTCTAATATTTAGCCTTTTCCCCATACTCTTGTTTGAACTTCTCATTAAGTTCTATCCTCAAGAGAGAAGACTCATTTAATAAGATCCCTGTGTATTTAAGAATGGTTCAATTACTCCTGTGTCTTCTGGCCGCTTTTCCAGGCATCCCAGGGAAGATAATTAATTCCCAAATCAAGAAAAAATCAGAAAACCACACTGAATTGTGATATTGCTCTAAGACTCTAAGTTCCTCCATGAAGAATATATAATTATAGTTCATTTCATTCTTTGAAGTTTAGTTTTGTGAAGACTTTAATTGTATTTCTGAATCTTGGTGAAATTTACCCAAGTTATCTCATTCCTTTCTAGATTTCGAGTTCATTACTGTTTTTTCTTGACTAACGTATAGCATTTTAAATTCACTGTTCCCATATGTTTTATTCTCTTTATCATTCTGTCCAACCCCATGTCAGACTCTTATCAGTGTTCCAAAACTCAGGTCTTTGTCCCTCTGCCTGCCAGATACTCATGCCAGAAACCTGGGCAGAGTCCTTAATACTTCACTGTCCTTCACTCTTGGCCCATGTTAAATCTGTTATCAAATTCTATTAATTCTATCTTCAAATATATATTTTGTTCTATTTATTTACATTTATTTCCTCATCTAGCACTTATTTCTCATATGAAGCACTAAAATAATTTCCTGACTGATTTCCCTCCTACTACGCTAACCCCTTTCTGAATAGAGCAGAACATATTTAATGTAGTTCAGGCCATGAACTCTGCAGACACACTGCTTCTATCCAAATTTTCACTCTGTCACTGTATCATTGGACAAGTTAATTAATCCTTACCTTCAGTTTCCTCATTTGGAAAATAGAGAACATGGTAATTTCCAGCTCATAGGAGTGCTGTGAGAATGAAACAAACATATTACATACTTACACAGCATTTAGAACAGAGCCATATATGATAAGCACGTAATATTGATTAGTTATTATTTTTTTGTCTGTATACCTGCCAAAGCAAACCTACAAAACAGCTTATCTGAGTGTAGCATTGCCATGTAAGTTAACTTCAGTGACTCCCTCTGAATTAAAACAGCTTTAACATCACTCCGAATCAACTATGGTATGACACTAGTTTATCTCTACGGCCTCAACTTGTTCCACTTTCCCTTCCACTCTTTTTTATTTCAGTCACACTGTGTAGATTTGGACAAGTTAACGTTCTGTGCTTGATTTTCCATCTTGTAGCTAGAGGCTAACTTTGCATCATCCAAGGAGGAGAGGACACAAGAATCATACACCCATTGTGTTTCTGTCCCAATGCAATGGAGTGGGGATACAGAAATTATGAGTCTTTGGAGAATGTAACCCCCGGCTGAGTAGCCATTTTCTAGCAACAATTGTATACTTTAGCAAGAAATGGAGAATATTTGAGTGGCCGCTAGCTGTCCTTGTTACAGGCATTATTTTTTATTTATATAATTTCCTATTGCTTCTACATCAAATTACCATAAATATAATGACTTACAACAACACAAATTGGTTAATTTATATTTCTGTTGGTCAACAGTCTGGAATGGTCTCCCTGGGATAATATCAAGGTTTCAGCAGGGTTATGTTCCTTCTAGAAGCTTTAGTGGAGACTATTTTCCCTGACTTTTAGAGCTTTGAGATATACCCTTATTTCTTGGTCTGTGACTCCTTCTGTCTTCAAAGCCAGCAATATCGCATCTTCACATGTCTTTCTATGAGTCTTTGCCTCTTTTCAGCTTCTAAGGCCCTTTGTGATGACATTGGACCCTCCCAGATATTCAGTGTCATTTCTCCATCTTAAGATTAACTATGTTCTCAATTATACACAGCCTTAATTCCCATTTGTCATGTAATTGCCATATTCACAGGAAGTGAGGAATAAGATTTAGTTATGTTTGGGTGACCATTATTCTACTGCTGAAAACCCCTACTCTTCTGAAATTGATTAGAACTTGGACTTGGGGATATAGCTGTACTTATGTCTCTATCTCTGTCTATCTGTCTGTATCTCTCTCTGTATATGTACACACACAAACATTTAACTGCCAAAGTCTGATGCAGGCACAGCCCTAAATAAACACTCACTGCCCTGTATCTGGTATGGAGTGTGTATGAGCTCTCATTATTTAAGTTTGTTATCAGTTAGCAACTACTTAAAATTAGTCACTAAGAGGAAGATGCAGCTCTTTGTGTTCTCTGTGAGTGCATTCAGAATTCACAACTGATAGGTTTGGAAATAAGCTAGAAATTTGGGAATTGGGTACATCAGCACCCCATTCAAAACATCCCATTCAATTTTAATGTAAGATGTCCACAGACTATGACTTAAGCATTCTGTTGCAATAGTCTGACATGGGAAAAGTCGTAGACGTCAGAACTTTGAAATATAATAGAACATTTTGAAAATGTCAACTTAGTTTTAAGTGCTCTAATTCTGTTCCTTTAAAAGTATTGTTGAAGTAACTTTGATTTACAAAGCAATGCGATCCCATATGTGTATTTTCTCCTTTAAAATTTTTTCTCCAGATCTGTTCAGTTATGGAACTGAAATGAGTACTCAAAAAATGACTAACCAGGATTTGTTCACACACAAATTTGAGATGAAAGACAATTCTAAAGGAATTTGACAAAGCCTTTGTAATAAGTGCTATTTGTAAGCTCAGGTGTGGCTAACTGATATATACATAGATATATACATACATACATATATATCTCAAGAACTGTAAATGGTCTCTGATATGACCCTACTTTCAAACTAGCACGTTAGCCTTCAATCATTTCATAGATACTAGCAGAAGATATGGACTCCTGGTTGGAAACAAAGGGCCATTTATTACTCAGCTATACCAGTAGCCAGAGTATCATCATCTATATTGATTCTCTGTGTCTCTGTTCTTACAATGCAACACAACATGTCATGGGAGGCTTGCATGGTGAGTTATGTAATACTGAGCTTTAAAAACTCCAATATTTTATGAGCCCTGAAAGCTAACCTGCCCAACCTTTGCCCCAGATGGGGACAACATCCTTATTCTTCTTTTCCAAGGTTATTTTCTGTACATTATTCTTGAATAGATAGGCTGGAACAAAAACTGTCAGTATCTTTGTCATACAATATATAAAATTATGACAGATCCAATGATAGCTGACTCACAACAACCACATGCTCATGTGTACACTGGCTAATATAACCTTGTCCATTCATAATGTAACTAAAATAATACTAAGTGATCTGCTGATTTTCCAGTTATAATTGGGAACTAGCATCTCCACTATGTGAAACAATGAAATGTCCATGCCCTCTAAAATCTTTGGTTGGCTAAAAGCTACATCACATTCAGATATTCTACCTTGTAGTGTTAATTTATAGAAAGCAATTATTATAGTCAAAATATGTATCGGTGTACCCTGGTGGAGTAGTGTTTTGGTCAACTGCCTTTATCTGAGAGGATAGTCCACAAACATCTCAAGGACCTGGTTACACATCTTGGACCAGGGAGAACAACCAATATGTACAAGTAAATAAAATTAAATAACATGCTTCTTCCTCCTCTCTCATCCTGCCTGTCTTCCTGAACTTTTCCTTAAAAAAAAAAAAAATGACCTGTTTTGAAAATTACAATATGTACTTGCTTTTTGAGAAATGTGTTCTATATCCCTGAATCAAATAGATCTTGCAGAGGTATTGAGCTATCATTGTGCAACTTTATGCACTAAGCTATAAGAAGAATTAATTAAGGATGGAGATAAATATTCAACAGATTAAATTATTCTGTTAAAATTTTTGAGATGAAAATTAAAGTGATTCTGCCCAAATTGGTTAGCCTGTAGCATTAATCTAGAAATTCTAATCCTGAAAATAAAATTTTGAATCTATAAGTAATTATAACCTATTAATCTCAAAGTTATAAAGTTTATTTTTATGATTTCATTGTGGAAATTTTCAAATGTAAGTAAAGAGGTGATAATAGTTATTACTTTCTCATATGGTAGAATTATATGGAAAAAATAATGACCTGTAAATTAAGTGAACCAGATTCTAATTTTGTCTGTACCACTGATGATAATACTTAACATTGGGTAGAGAGAAACCCAATTTTGATTTTAATTTATTCTTTTATAAAGTATGGGTAATACAATATATTCATTCTTCATCTCATAGGTATATTAAATACTAGTGGGAAATATAACATATGAGCAGATATGTTCTGAAGAAAAATTATTTATATATAATGCCCTTTTCCATGTTATAGGTAACATCTCATTTCATTGAAATAGAATTGACTGATATGACATACAGATTTTTTTTTCCAGATGTCTATACCTGTAATTTTCTTTCTGCTGATAGAACGTTCTATATAATTGGTTAGACTCCTTTGGTAATTAGGTTGGATAATACTGGCAGCCACATCTATCATTTCTTAGACTGATGATTTCATTAAATATACTATGTAATTAATTGTTGATTTAATAGTACCTTCCTATATTGATTTGTTTAGGTTATAAGAAACACTATTATTTGAAGCAAGATTTAATAAAATCCAATTATGGAGCTAGAAGAAAATTTAGGTATCAGTTAAAGCAGTAATTATCAACAAACCTGTGATATGAGTTACCTCTGGTGCTTGTCAGACATATTCCTGCCTGTGACCCTCCCCAGAGATTTTGTTTTTGTGTGTTAGTGTGGACTCAGAAATTTCCAAATTTTTAAACAGATGGTTCTTCTAAATGAAGATTAGGGAAGATTGACATGACAGCTTTATCCTAAAATATACAAATTGAAACCTGCCATAATTGAAATTTGCCTGATTCTTAAAGTTGGTCATTTGAAGACCTAAGAAAGACCCACACCTTAGACTTTTAACATCTTGTCCAGGTCTCCATTCATTACCCTGGTCTAAAAGTTAATATGCTTATAGAATATGTACCTTCTTTACTAACTTATCCTTATCCCCTCACCTCCCCACCCACGCTTATTTACTCAGCAGTCTAGTAATTTATTTCTAGTTAAATTTGGCAGCTATTTGAGTTGCAGGGGTTGGAAAGCAGCCCCAATAATCACAAAGTCCAGAAGAACTTTTTTCCAGTGATAAGAACTTTAGATGTCAGGGCTCACTGTGGAGTTAGCAGCTTCAGCATCAAAGCTTTTAATGACTTGCTAACTCTAATTGTTTTTCAGCTAGGATTTTATGGATTTCAGTTTCCTAGTTATTTTTATATCTTATATAAGCTTCACGACTTTTCTTTATGACCCTGTAGAAAACTTCTATTGTTAAAATACTATGTCAAAGATCCCTGAAAATCTGTAACCTGTTATGAAGATGGTTATTATTATTATTGTTTTTAATTCCATTTCCCAGTGGCTTAGGATGGATTTAAAACTTAAAAGACAGGGTGACTATGTAACAACATCAATCTAATTCTTCTCTTTTTGAAACTATGATTTAAAGAGAGACTGAATTGGATATTTGGTGCAAATCTTTCGCAGACACAGTGATTTCCTTTTGAAGTCTCCCTGAGTGTGGTTTCAAATTGCATGCTAGTAATAACTAATTCATTACTCTATAAAGTTCCAATTATTACATAGACTTCGCTTATATTGAATTGCTTCCTGTTAATTTCCATCCATTTCTCCTATTTCTACGCTTAGAAACTACATGAAATTAATCTATTTTTCATATAAAAACCCTTCAAAAATTTAGACACAGCCACACTGTGCTCTCTACATTTTCTCTGTGTATCAAACACCGTAGCTCCTCATTTTTTTCTCTCATGGGCCATATTTTCATTCTCTTTCATCATAAAGGATGCTTAATGAACTCTAATCATTTCATAATGAAGCATGATTTCCTCTCTGTGTGGTTACCCTGTATTTAAAAATAAACCTTTGAATTTTGCCTGGTATCATCACACAATACACCATGGAATCTTCTCTTTTTCTCTTTTTCAACAATTGCTTACAGTGGTTTGTTTTCTCCCTCCACTTCTATGTCCAAAATTCCTCATGTAGAAACAGTCCTAAATAATCTATCTTAAAGAATCCAAAGGGACATAGTGCCTTGGGTAAGGGTGGAGAGTAGGAATTTCAACAGCTTTTCTAGTTATATGGAATCTGGAAAATAAGAAGTTTGGGCAAGTAGGACCTCAGTTTTTTTTAGCTAATAAAGGAGTTCCAATTTCTGTCATGCAAAGTAGGAGGCTAACTCACTTTCCATTTGGAATAGTGTTTCTCAGATTTTAATGAGCATATATATTTATCTGGGTGTCTTTTAAATGCAGATTGTGATTCATTATCTGTGGGCTCAAGTGGGGGAACTTGCATTTCTTATAAGTTTCCAGAGGATCCTTTTGCTGTTGCTTCTTGTACCAGACTTAAGAGTAGCATGTCCTATAGAAATCTAGTGTGAGCTATATGAGTAATTAAGTTTTCTGGTACCACATTAAAAACTGAAGAAATAAATAAGATGAAAATAGATCGCACAAAAGAAATAGGTGCAATTTATTTTAATAATATATTTTATTTAACCCAGAATGTCTTAAAAGCTATTATCACTTCAATATGAAATCTATATACAATAATTGAGATATTTAAATTATTTTTTTACTAAGTGACAAAAATGTGTACCTATATTATACTTACAACACATATCTTATGAGATTGGTGACATTTCAAAGACTCAGTAGTTATATATGTCTACCTAACTCCTGGCTGCCATATTTGTTAGTGAATAGTGCAGCTCTAGTCTAGAAATTTGAGTGTCTTAAAATCTGGAGAGAACACAAATAGCTAAATTTGTTGATGCTCTGTGCATGGCACTGCAGTGAATCATCTCATAAGATCCTTACAGCATCCCTCTACCATAAGCAACTTTATTATTCCTATTACATATATGAAGAAAGTGAAGTTATGAGTAGGAAGTAATTAGCCTAAAATCACAGTGACAGGGCTAGAATCTGAATCTAAGTGTGATCTAGAGCCCATTTTTTAATGCACTCTGCCAAGGCTGAGACTTTCTGAGGGAAGGCAGTACACACAGAATGGAAATGGGTCTGACCTGAGGATGCATGGACAGGAAAGATGATTTCCTTAGGAGAGGGCTTGGGTTCTAACCTTTGAAGCTGATTTTCAAATTTCTTTTTATTGTTTTGGATGTAGTTTCTCTGCGGTACTTTTCGGCCTTTGCTGCACTTGATTACCTTCCATGGTTAAGTAAGAAAGTCTCCTGTTGACTGTCTATGGGGATTGAGTTTGGTGAGGAAGTGAGAGGAATCTTGTGTCCAGATGCTTAACTTTTAGTATCTGACATTTAGGAGATATCCAATAAGTGTTAGCTCTTAAATTCTCATAGCCATTCTTTTTTCTTATTATTCTATTAACTCAAACTGAAAAGTCATTCAGTCATTTAGTTATTTTATTTTCCATAAAACTTTTTGAAGTGCCCCTTCCCTCTTTTGGCTTTTATCTTCATTTTTACACTTCATTAATTTTTAGCCCTAATAACATTAGAATAATGGCATGTTTAAGTGTCTAATATTTGATTGGGATATGTTCACGTCTTTCTAAACTTGGACAAGTTTTTAAAATATGTGCTCATGAGAGCCCTCTCTATACATCCCATTAAGCTCTATTGAAACCACTTTGGGCTCTTGTAATTTTGGGATCAAAATTTTTTGGAGAGCCTGCACCTTAAAATATATTCCATCTTGAGAGATTTGGCTCCTGAAATTTCTCTTATCCATTTGGAAATTGCATTTCTGAAGTCTGAAGTGCAAGTCTATCTTCATACTCTGTGTTTATCACAAACTCTAAAGAAACTTGAAAGGATTCTGGAAGGAACAGAACCATCCAGCTGTGGTCCACACTCTCCACCTATTTCTATCTTGGAACAAGATTCAGTCTCTGAAAATAGTTTCTAAATAGGATTCCAATGAAACAATGATTAAATGAGAAATGAATGTTTTCCTGAAGATTTGAGGAAAGAAAAACAAAAGGGTGCATTAAAGATTTCAGCGTTACATTCCTTGTTAGGTCACTAGACACATTGTTCCTCCTCAGTATCATCCTCCAAGTTTTTATTCTCCGGTGGTGATGTCTGTATTTCTTTTCTTCTTTAAACTCATAACTGTCATTTTTTTTCTCTTCTCCCTAGTACTCTTCCTTCATTTGTTCTTAAAGAAAATTTGATTCTTTTCATGTTAGCCATACTATATTTAGAAAATGAAAAGTTTGGGATTAGAAAAAGTGTGTCTGTGTGTCGCCCTTAAATAGATCTGTAGGGGAGAGAATCTCAGTTAATGCCACTCAAATTGCTGTCCTCCAGCACCATGTCATGTCTGTACCAACAGATTGCTTCTTGTTTGTCAAACTTTGTCCTGGAATTGAAGCTCCTCTCTCTACTTTCTGTATAATTTTAACTATTAATGGACAGTCAATAGAATTTTCCAGATGTTCTGATTTTAGTGGAATGAAATTTTCAGAAAGTATTTGCACAACTGAAATTCTCATTTTATCTTGACATATCTCTGTGAGTTTAAATGGAGGTGTAATTTACATATAGTAAAATGTTCAATTGATCATTGTATGTTTTGTATTATTTATGAAGCTAGGATGAATATTCTTGCATAGATTTTTTTGTAAATCAGTGCTGTAATTTCTCTTGGGCAAATACCGAGGGATGGAATTGCTGGGCAATAGGAGTAGGCACAGTTTCATATTAAAAAAAAAAAATCCGAATATTTTTTAAATAAATTGTACTATTTTTATACCACCCATATGTGTGTGTAAATGTGAGACTGGTTGCTTTATATTCTTAGCAACATTTGGTGCTTTCAATTTTTTTTTCACTTTTTACTCTTTTGCTGGGTATGTGGTAGTATCAGTCTGCTTTTAATTTGCATTTTCCTAGTGATTAAAACTTTTGAATGATTTTCATGTGTTTATTATATATATTCTTTTATAAAATTGGAATCTTTTACTCATTGAGGAAGGGCTCTGATGGATTTTCAGTCTAAAATAATAATGTTCTCTCTGTTCATCAACTGAGTGCCTGGATTTACCATTCTTTCTAAAAAGCTACTTCTCTTTCTCCATCTCTTTGTTGTATTTCCCCTGGGCTACATACCATATGTTTAGATTCACTGATTTCCAAGCAGGTGAGCATTTTTCTTTAAATAGAAAATATGTATGAAACCACTATATTCTGAAAGCTATACCAATTTAAATTATTTGCTTATCTCCTTTTTAATATCATTCATTTTAAATATAGATAATTATTTGCTATATTCTGGTTGAGTGTCTTAGCTCAACAAGTCTTAGTGCTATTTATAACATTCTATGTATCTCCTTATATTTCTAGTTCATTTTATATGATTCTATTATTATATTATTTTATATTGTTCTGAAGTATTTACTCCTGCTGTTTTTTTTTTTTTCTGTTCCATTATTCAGCATTCTCTCTTGCACCTATTCTATTTTGCAGCTTTGTACCAGCCTTTATTTCTTTCCTTTCATTTTCAGCTTCCAATGTACACTATAATTATTCACTGAGTGTTAACTGTTTTGTTAATATGCAGCCCCTATTCTATGAGATGTTGCTGTTGATTGAGGGTCAGCAGGGTATGTGCACAGAATTCTTTCTGAGTAATATTAACTAGATTGCATTTAGTCATCCACAGTATCCTATCAGAATAACTGAGAAATTCTTTAAATTATCAATTTTACCTTGAAAACAATGGGGAGGTAGTTAGAGAATCTGCTATTCTAGATCTTGAGGAACACATATATGAGTGAGTTTGGATGTAGTGTAGCACCAGTGTGATAAACTGTGAACCCTCTCACTGACCAGTGCTGTAGTGGGGCAGTCAGATAAACCAGAAGGTGGTCAATCACAGTAGGAACCTGAAAATAAGAACATTAAAGAGCAGGAGAAAGAGGAGGATTTTCTTTTATTTATGGTCATTTGAATTCCACTTATGGAACCATCAACTTCCCATTCCATGCCGTCAGTAGTTTGCTAGACAGTGGGCCATGATTTTTGTTGGTGAGTAAGAGGATTATTAGGGATTTTGCTAAATTTTCCTTTGATTGATACAGATATTGCATTTGTCTTCATGATCCCTTGTGAGACACTCTAGAAGGTTTCACATTCTTGTTATACTTCTGCTATTAGCAATTTATTCCTTTGGCTTAGGAACTGTGTTTAAATGAAAGGATATTAAATGAAAGGATAACACATTATGCCATCATGTCATCTATCTTATGACATTATATGTCAAGGGTGCTACCTTAATTAGTTTAATGAGACTACATTATTTAATTTTTACTTAATCAGTTTTTAATATTAAAAATAGAGTGTTTAGTGACAAAAGCTAAAACATTTCCATCAAGCCTTATTCAATAGTTACTGTAAAATAACATGCATAAGTAAGTAATTCCTGGTCTGATTTTGTTAATGGAACATACACACACATACAGACAGACAGACACACACACACACACACACACTCATTTAGATGTCTTCATATGTATTTTTCCTTATTACAAAAAATGACCATTTTTATGACTTGCTTTTATCACTTTTTTTCTGATACTAAGAATGTATTTTGATATATTGCTATCAATCTATCTGGTCATAGTCCTCATAATAATTGCATTAAGTACATACTGTCCAAGATAAAGATGACTTTAGTTAATTTAATGACTTCATTTGAAGGGCATTTATGACTTTTTTCTTATAGCACATGCTGTTAAGATGGATAGCTGCGTATATGTATCTTGGTTCAAATGTCAAATGTCAGTATTTTAATATCACTTCTAGAAATGAACCTCTTAAATTTGTACATTTCAAATTTTGGTCATATTGTCCATTTAAACAAAATAATATATTGAATTTCATTAACAGTGTCTAAAAATTCCAATTTCTTCTTATTTTGACCAATAATATATTTGAATTTGTTTTTCATTTTTGTCAACTAAATAAGAGACAATTGTAGTCTTTCTGGTGAAAGTTTATTTTTATGGTCGTTAGTGAGAATTTATTCATCCAACAATTTTTTTTTAACATCCACAATATATTAGGAACTGTTTTAGGCACTTTGAATATATTCTTACAGAAAGCTCTCAGAGCCCTTCCAGTGGCACTTAAATTCAGTAGAAAGGGAGACATAATGATTAATTTAACAAATAATGATGTTGGAGGGTGATAGGTGCTATGAAGAAAAATAAAGCAAGCTAAGTGATAATGAAGGGATGGGTGAGACTGTGTGTTAATTTAAATAGGAAAATTAAGGGAAAAAAATTGTCAGGAAGTCCACTAAAAGAAAGCAAGTAAGGCTGTAGCTGTCTGGAAAATGAGTGTCCCAATAGTGTGTCCCAAAGTGAAAAAAAAAAAAATTCTAGGGCAGCAGTGTGCTTGGAAATTGCCCTGATTCAGCAAAGAGGTTCTCATATGAAGGAGTGTGAGGCAGGGGAGACAGGCAGAAAGTGAGTCCAAAACTTAGGCCTGGACCAGGCCATGTAATGAAGAGACAAGCATTCAAGGCAATTTTTTGAGATTTGGTCAATGAGCTGAACTACTGATTTCTTTGAGTGTTATCACAACCCATCAGTGAACAAATTTTGTAGGGTAATGCCTGTGGTAAGCTTGTGGCAAGTAATATGGTGTGACTTCTCTACTGAGAATTTGTAAGCAAAAACAAGATCAATCAGCAAAAATGAGAGAGAATAATAGTTCCCAGATTTGTTAGTGATGAGAAGTGGCTATGGTTATAAAGGGAAGTAAAAGATAATCTTAGGATAACAGAACACTTCTGTGTATTGATTGTGATACAGGTTATATACATCTGCACAGATAATAGAATTGTATATTACTGTTACACACATGTAACACAAATAAATACATGTTAAAAAAACAGCTGGTGAAAATCTGAATAAATTCTATAGATTATACTGATGTCTGTTTTCTGGTTTTGATATTTAATTCTAGTTATGCATCTGTAATTTATGAATGTTGTCATTTAGAAAACGTGGTAAAAGGTACACAGGACATCCATATACATGTGTTGAGTAACTTTCTGTGACTTTAAAATTGCTTCAAAATACAAAATAAAAATGTTATCACCACAAACTTGCAAATCTTAACAATATCAGTGACAAAATACTCCTCTGGTACAGGCAAGGCACTTTACAAACTTCCCTAACTCCTTAATACTGCAAGCCTCAAACATGTGTTTTATATTCTTTATTTTCACATTTGTCTTCTAATTACCTAGGTAATGTATGGAGTAAACTCAGATTGCATATGTTAAACTCATAACCAATATTTTATTATACTCAATGGTGAAAAACCAAAGAGCTTTCCCTCTAAGATCAGGAATAAGAAAAATTGTCCTCTTTCATCATTATTATTTAATATAATATCAAAAGTCCTAGCCAATGCAATTAGATAAGAAAAAATGTGCAAAATTTATTCAAATTGAAACAGAAGTACAAGTATTAAGTACAAGTATTAAACAGAAGTACAAGCAGATGACATAATATACATAGGTAATCCCAAAGACTCAAGTAACAATCTAGTAGGAACAATATACAGTAAAGTGGCAGTGACAGAATTAATATAGAAATCTATTATTTTATGTGCAAGTATTGAACTAGCAAAAAGAGGAATTGGGGACATTTTTCCATGTATATTCACATCAAGAAGAATAAAATACCTTGGAATAAATTTAACCAAATAAAAGAAATACTTATACAGTGGAAACTCTAAAACATTGTTCACAGAAATAAAAAAGACACAAAGAAATGGAGAGATTAATTAATGCCTTTGGATTAAAAGAGTTAACACTGATAAAATAATAACATGAAGATATATTATAATCAGTGCAATCCTTACCAAAATTTCAACAACTCTGTACAGATTTAGAACAAAAGACATGAGATTATTTTGGAACTACAAAAGATCCAGAATTCCAAATATAATCCTGAGAAAAAATAAGAAAAATGGAAGTATCACATTCCTTGACTATATTATAAAGGGATAGTATTCAAAACAGCATGATATTGTAATAAAAACAGATACATAAAGCAATGGAACAGAATACTTCAAAGATCTTGAAATGCCAGAGGTCTTAAAATGATCTGAACAATCTTACCTACTATTTATTCATGGTTTTATTCATCTCCAAATAATAGTTATGTTAAACATATCTTATCTTTTAGCTTCATTGGATTGAACAAAGTAATGTTTGTTAAAGTAACTCAGTTCAGTCACTTAAAAGTAAAGCAAATGTTGCAGTTGTATCTTTTATATTATAAACAAAACTATGTCACTTTGAGAAATTCAAATCCCATGCCTTTCAAAAATAGGTAATAACACTTTCAGAATAAATGCTTATTGCCTTTAATAGTTTATAAATACATTCAGGCTGCATTTAGTATAAAGTCATCTAAGTGCATTTTAAAATTTAATAATTGTTATTGTCTTCCTGTTATATTTATTATATATTTTATTATCTGATTTTTTTTCTCAAATTTAGACTTACTAGATCATAATTATAATATTTTTAAAATATAAATACTTTATGATCTATACAGATGTTAAAAAATAAACACTACATAACTTCTCAAGACAACTTTTTAATTAAATAACTGATATTTAAGTTTGAGAAATAATTCATAAAATTCTATAGAATATAATTTTCTATAGGATATCTATTTTAAATTGCTTGTGTTCTCTACTTGCCTTAAAATTAATACCAAAAATAGTATCTCTTAATGGTTAACATATTGCAGTGAAAACATCAGCGTGTAGATAACTTCAAGCAAACAACAAATTTTGAGAAGCAGTATTGTCAAATTCTAGCCTAGAATAATGATAATGTGCAGTGAATCCAAGAATTTCAAAGCCCTCAAGTTGGAAGAATCTGTTAAGGTGATGTAGCTCTAAAAGCAGATTCACACAAGCCAGATTCAAATCCTACTTCTGCCATTTACAAATGACATAAGCCTGGGTAGTTTGTTTATTTGTAATTTAAATTAATTTCATTGAAGGAACTTTGAGCCTTAACCTTACATGGGTTTACGTAGTATATGAATTATCTTACAGACGCTTAAGAAATACCAGTATTACTCGGCCTCCTATAAGTATTCTGCTAATTAAGTCAAAATATTCTTGTAATTGATTAGTACATATTTGAAATTCAGTAAGTGCTCTAGTCTGTTCTTTCTCAGTGGGGATGACATTGTCTCTCAGAGGAAAAAAAGACATTTGGGAGTCAAAAAATCATACGCTTTTCATATCTGAACCACATATATGTCTATATGCAGTATATCTATGATTTGAATTATCATGGGGATGGGAGGGATGATTAGGGGAAATGTTTACAAAAGCTCCTTAGGGAAGTAGTAGTTTAACAAAGGTGAGGATCATAGATAGTCTCTTTGTTTTACGGAAGCTCAGTTAAGAGATTTACCCAATTCACACAGGTAATGGTAGACTCTTATTTAATGTTTTTTTAATGATAGTATATTGCCAATTGGCTTTTCAAAATCATACTCCATAAATTATTCAGAATATTGACTCCCTATCCTGCTATCCTGCTAACATAAAGATTTTCAAAGATATAAATCTTTACTATACTGTACCCACTCTTCCCAATTCTGGGTTGGGTTTATGTTAGTGCCATTGGTTGAGCCAGGTTGGGAGTTATTGACCATGATATGGTGAAGAATTATATGACATTGGGCCTAAAATTATGAATAAGCTGGGGAGGAAGTCTCTTTTACCTAGTTTTGCAATGCAAATGTCTTGGTTTGTAATTTTTGTTTTACTTCTAAAAAACTGTAATGCAGTTATTCATGCAAAAATAACTATTATGCATTAAAAATATTATTCTATGTCTTATTCCTGTCAGCTTAGGGACCTGGTGACTATATTGAATTTTCCTTTGTTAAATTAACTTGTTAAATCTAACGTGATTTGCAAATGTAAAGTAATATATACTAATAAGGATATCAAATATAAAGAGCCCTTCATTTACCCTTCCTTTAAAAACAGAATGGTGTGTGTATTCATATTAGAAACAAATAGTTCTTTCTTGATTCTATGAAATAGTTACCATATATATTTCATTTTTTGTCCCTTAGAAAAAGGTTTAAGCTTTAAAGTTTTTTATATTTTTGCAAATGTGTATTGCCATAGAGAATATGGAGTTTCTGTTCTTGTTACCATTAGTCTGGGAAACCCAGCTTTTACTTTCTTTCATCTCCTTACCAAGTCTTTATGTTCTCTTTCCTGCTTCTGAAACATCCTTATCACAACCATGGTTTTATTTCTTTAAAACATCCTTCCTTTTTCCAACTCGTGTCCAATGGAGTTAGGGACATTTTTACTGTTATTCTCTCCTTTCTTAGTTCATGAGTTGGATACAGTTAGTAAGAAGAAAAATTTGTGTTAGTGTTACCATGTGTGCCACATGGAAGGTGAGTTCTGCACCTACTTGTCACCATTCCCCAGTTTTAAATTACCTTAATATTTTCTTTGGTCACTTATTTCTCTTTAAGCAATTTTTATTGTATTTTTTAAATTAATGTAATAACAGTTCACAATACACTATAACTTTCAGGAGAATAGATCTCACCTCAGTGAATGTGCATATCACTCTGTACCTACCACTAGAGTAGTGCCAGTGGGTGCTATCATTTTTACTCTTTCAATCACAGATTCTGTTTCTTCATTTCCTCCTTCCAAACCACCAAACCACAGCCTTGATTTCAAAGCCTTAGGGTTTTTTTGTGTTTAATTGTGTCATTCTTTTGTTTCTTTATACTCCATGTGAGTGAAACCATATGGTAGTTTTATTTTTGCTTCTGAATTATTTTTCTTAGCATAATTGCTGCACATCCATCGAAGTTGATGCAATAAGCAAACTGCTGTCTTTATTGAAAGCTGAGTAGATTAGCATTGACTTAAAATACCACATTTCCTTAAAGATGGTTTATGTAAATTCATTATGATTCCTTAGGAATGGTACTGAATTTAAAGAGGAAAAGAGCATATTTTGGATTTGAAAGTATACTACAAAGTGATAGTAATCAAAACAGTGTAGCACTGCAATAAAAATAGACATAAAGAGGAGTAAAATAGTATTGATACCACAGAAATAAACTCACAAATATGTTGTCAGTTAATTTACAACATAGAAGCTAAAAGCATACAATGGATAAAGGAAAAGGTTTTTTCAATAAATGGTGTTGGAAAAAACTGGATAGACATAGGTTAAAAAAAAAAACAAACTAGATTGCTTTCTAACACCATACACAAAAACTTAATTGAAAATGGATTAAATACTTGATTGTAAAGCTGAAAACCATAAAACACATAGAAGATACCTAGGCAATATATTCTATGACATTGGCCTTAGAGATGTTCTTGGGAACTCATCTCCAGTGTTCAGGGAAACAAAAATAAACAAATGGGACTACCTTAAACTAAAAGGTTTCTGCACAGCAAAAGAAGTACCATAAGAATAAAACAATAACACACTGAATAGGAGAAAACATTTGCCCTGATGGAGTATAATTGGGCACAGTTCATATACATCCCAAGTCCCTCAATTTTATATATTGGGACCAGCAGAAAAAAAACAAGATTAACAACTAAATAAGGTGTTACTTCCTCCTTTCTCTTTCTGCCCACCTCTGCTCAGCTTCATTACTGCCTATGCTTGTCCTTTAAAAAAAATTGTACATCATATTCCAACAAGGGATTAATATTCAAGATATATAAAGAAATCCTACAACTCAACAATAATGACAATAAAGCCAAACAAACCAATCAAACAATGGGCAGAAGATCTGAATAGACACTTTGAATGCCAATGGACACATTAAAAATGCTCTTTATCACTTATTATTAGGGAGCTGAAAATAAAAAGCACAATGAGATGTGACCACATTTTTAGAATGGCTTATCCCAAAAAACTAGAAAGAAGTGTTGGTGTGGATTTAGAGAAAAGGGAATTCTTGTACACTGTTGTTGGGAACGTAAATGTTGCTACTACTTTAGAAAACTATGGAGATTTCTCAAAAAGTTAAAAATAAAGTTATATGATTCAGTAATTCCACTTTCAGGTATCTGTCTAAAGAAGGTGAAAACACAAATTTCAAAAAATATATGTATCCCCTATGTTTATTACAGCACTATTTAAGATGTGGTATATTTATACAATTTAATACCATTCAGTTATTAAAAATTAAAAAAAACAGAAAGAAAGAAAATCATACCATTTGCAACATCAGGGATGGAACTAGAGGGGACTGTGCTAAGCTAAAGACGTTAGAAGGTGAGAGAGAGACACATACTAAATGATCTCACTCATATGTAGATTATAGAGAAACAGACCAAAGGAACAGGTAAAACAATACAAAACTAACCCTTGGATACTGACTACAGAGTTGAGGTCACCAGATGGAAAAGGATTGGGGTGTGGGAGCAAAGAGTAATGAGACTGAAATGGGCAGTGGTAGAGGATGATTGGAAATTTGGTGGTGGATATAGTGTGTTATCATATACTTGATGCAAAGTGAACCTACGCATCTGAAACTTGTGTAGTAAATCAATGTTACCTTAATAAAATAAAGAAATTTAAAGGAATTTTAAAAAATGGTGAAAAACAGTCATTACAAACTAATAATTTTATCCACTCCCTCACAAGTACATTTCAGAAGCACATTAGAAATGCCCACAAGCTCTTAATTTTCTTGAGATTTGACCTTTGCAATTGATATTTTAACCTAATTTTTTCAATTTTAACTTACTTCAAAAAATTAGAAGTCAATACAAAGTTCAATTATTTATTTTCCTGATTATTACTATTACTTTACAGCAGTTTTTTTCTATCATATTTTTTATTACAAATACAAAATCATAGTATTGTAAAAAGGTTACAGACTTTTAGAACTCTGGACCTCAATTTGCCTTTTATTAGCTTTGTAATATTCAGCAAATAACTTATCCTCAGTTATCTCTTCTATAAAATAAGAATGTTAATTGTACTTACCTAGGGGTGAATGTGGTGAATAAATGAGAAATTGTCTTTAACTGATTAGCACAGTGTCTAGTACCAAATCCGTTGTCAATCCATATCGGCTATTTTACTTGCTCTCATTTAGCTCTTCTCATTGTTTTTATAGGAAAATGAATTCTTCCTTACAGATGACTCATGTCTTACAGCTCAGTTTTAAAGCTGAGCTTCCTGATGTTGCATATTTCTGCCATTGACATCTCTGGAGATATTTTTTTCTCATTGGCCTTTCTGCCTTTGTACTTTTTCTCTCTGCCTAATTACTTCCTCATCTTTCTCTTAACTCTTGACCATTCTTTTGCATCAATAATGGTAGCTTTTACCTCCACAAAGTGTAAAAGCTACCATTTAGGTCAGCTCCTGTCCTCACTCCTCTCCATTCCCCACAATTTAGCTCTCTGCTAGAAGTCTGAGAATGTATCAGAAATAAATCCTCAAAATATATTCTCAAGAAGTGAATATATGACAATGGAAATATATGACTATAGGAGCATAAATCTACTATATTTCTTCCCTAATTATGTAAATGCTGGATAGTGATTCTGTTTATTTTTTATATGTATTTATTTTATCTTCATTTTTTTAATCTGAATATTGTTTTTTTCTTTTTCTGTACTGTAACTATTCTTGAACATTAAGAAAATCTCCAGGCAGCAGGCATTATAATTGGCTTCATGAAATGAATGAAATTTGGAAAACTTTCTGACATGTGGCCAAATTTCACATAATTATTTCTAATTACAGGAATTATTTTTAGATAGTAAATTCACCGTTAAGTATACAAGCATCCTCATGCCAAGGTGGATTGCATAGTTCTTTGCCAGGAGAGTCACAATATGGCTAAAATTAAGCTTTATTAGGTATAATAGGATGAGATATGATTTAATTCTTTAAGCTGCCTAAAAGTACTAGAAGACAGATTTTCTTTTATTCTATCCACTAAGTTCACAGAATGATACGTTATTTTGCAAATCCCAGTGGCAAAAGGCAGTCAAAATAATCCGTGAAGCTTCTCGAAAGAAATAACTTTCTGGTTAAAATTGTAATATTATTTATCTTTCACCTTCAACCATTTGACTCCTTCAGTCTGTAGAAGAGACATATTTATTTTAGCAGTAAGGTGGATTGGGTGTCTGCCAAGTCAGTGTACTCCCTAAATGAGTATGTCAGAGGAAATATTGTTTCTGAAAAATCATTTGGAAAGCAGCATTTTTACATAAGTAGGCTTTTTCAGTAGTTTTGAATTAAATCTTAGCAATTGATGTTTATATTGTGGTTCCTTCTTTGAGAGCTAGTGGAATGAGGGGCTCCTGAGTCCTTGAGTGATTCCCCCTGGGGTTTACACTGCCAGCATTTGATTCAGAAAATTGAAATGAATATAACTTCTTTGTGAAGGTTGATGTCATTATGGAAATCAAATATCTTATGTAAAATCAACTGTAGATGGAATGTTTTGTCTGCAGGGGTACTTAGGTAACTCTAAGATAGGAAACAGGCAAAGCAATATTGGTTTTTGGGGTTTCTAGGAAGTAGCAGCACTGGACTTTCTTCTCTGTTCCACTTTCTTGAAAACGCTGGGGAAGCAACAACAAAAAACGACACACAATCTTGTGACTAGTTCCTTATTCATCTTCAACTATATCTTTCTGTCAGAGGGAAAGGTGAACTCCATTATTCCATGGCAAAATTATCGCAAATACTTTCTGAATTTTGAATGACTGACTTGATTTTCCATCAAATAATGCATTTTTAAAATAATCAAATGCCAGTATTCCTGTGTTCACTTTTTACTTAAAGCAAATGTAACTCATTTTTTTTTAATAAACTAGAAAGGGGTACCTAGTTATTTATTCTAATTAACTGAATAGTGTATTGATATGTCATTTAAGTTTAATTTCTTATTGAGGAGTTAAAAGACGTTGCAACTTATATCTCACATATCTGGGGAGGGGATAGCAACCTCTTCTTGAAACTCTGCCAACTTTATTTCTGTATTGAACCAAACTAGTTTGGATTTCAGCTTGATTTAATTTCAAGGAATAAAATGTGAAGGTATTCATTTTTCTTTACTATGGCAGTCACATGCTAATGATCACAACAGGCATTTTTCTTCTTAATTACACTTTATTTTGATTGAATTTGTATGCTCATCTGAAATCACCTTGTCATTAAGGAAAATCATGATCTTTGTACACTTCTAGAATTAAAAACAGTTTTTTTAAAACATTAGATATATCACCTACTGAGAATATTTCCCACTTGTTAATTAGCATTCGCTTCATGGAGTAATTAATTATTTAGGTCATCTTTGCAATCATTAATATCAGACTTCTGCATTTCTATAAGGCAGGTCAATTTAATACTTTCTTATTTCAAATGAAAAATCCCAGGTTAGGTGCCAACATATCCAAAGTATTAATGACAATGCATGTATCCACTTACCTGTAATATTGCAATATGCTCCTTAGCATTTAGAAAGATAACTACTCTCTAGTACTCTCAGTTTTTCCAAATCATGTTATTTTTACTTTTTAAAATTTTGTGACCAGGAGAAGTCTCCATAGAGACTGACATTGCAACTCACAAAGCTTAAATAGCCTGTGAGACCTCAAATAATTATTTATTTAGTCAGGCAGTTGGTCAACATGGGAATGGCAGAAGGCTTCAAGGTGATATGGTCTAAAAGGCGCTGAAAAAGTGAGACAAGGAAAGAGATGTACTGAATGTATGCATGATGAGAAAAGGAATTCATTGCATTAGAGAGGATGTAGTTAATAAACAGAAATAAAGCCATTTTTGTCTGTAGATCCAGAGAAAGTGTAGGTGAGTAGAAAAGCAGCAATTCTTACTATAAATATCATGGTGGGAATTTGGCTAAGAGGAAATGGAGACACCATAATGGATAAAAAACATAGAGCCTACACGTCCAGGTGACCGGTCATACTACCCATATACCTACCCATCCCCAGACAAGTTTATTATTTAATAGTATAAAGTAAAAGAGGTAAAAAATCATTTAAATGGAGTACATTTTGTTTACTTCCTGCTTGATGGGGACAGTCTGGGCAAGAGTTTGGGAGTTGTGAAATCGTAATGATGGAGGAAAACTTCTTGGATTGTGTTTAAAGGGTTAAATTGAGCCTGTAACCTTCATGAGTAGCTACTCTGAATCTATCTTGTCACTGGCTGCCTTTTATTAATGTCATTATAATCCATAAACACAGTATCCTTGGGGCAAGTGACTCATCTGTCTTTTTGGATGCCTTCATTCCATGGAAGTAAACCAACAGGGAAAGGTGGTAGTATGTCACCCCCTGGCACAAGATTCTAATCTAACTCTGCCCTGGACTTGCTTAGTTAACTTGGAGAAACCACCTAAGGTCTTTGGAGCTCAGTTTTATAGTAAAATTGATTAATTCAAGTGAATGAACTCTAAAGCTCCCTTCTAGCTCTAATGGTCAATAGGTGTAGATACAGCCTGTGTTCACCATTCTTGGGGCGATGATTACCTAATTGATAAGAAGATGGGAAGTGCTTTGTGGCTTACTCATTAATTATTTCAGGAGCAAATGTAGCTTGGGGTCTGGGGTAGGGTCTGAAATAGATATATGTAGAAACAAGCATATTGAGTCATGCCTAAATGAAACATCTTATATGTGTCCCCTGGGATTGGAAGAATTTATCGATAATAATTATGATCTGCTAGATAGCAGCAGGTGCTGAAGAGGCATGAGTGTTCCAACAAATGGCCTCACTCCCATCCTTTGGCCTCCAGTTATGTCATTTTTTTAGTCCCCAGGGAAGCCATGCCCTGTTTTTCTCCAGCACTCCATGTCCCTCTTTACTTCCAAGTCTTAAGAGCATCATTAGTTCTAATGTCTAATAGTCAAGTGAGTGACAGCTAACATTTATCAAAGGGAATGTGGGGCACTTAGCCCTATACCTCTTAATAATTCTCAAAAGCCCTTCAAAAATAAGTCTAATCAACATAATGTCTGTAAAATATAATTCTTGACAGATGCTGCTTCAGGATGAGTTCCTCTATCTCTTTCCAATTGCATTGCTAACCCAAAGGTTCACTTACACATACATACTGGAATTTGAGATTTAGTGCAGGCCTTCTGTGTGCTGGAACATTGCACTGGTGGATTGACAATTTTCAAATGCAGAACCAAACTTCGAGTACAGCGTAGGCAGCAAGTGTCTGCTGGGTTTTGAAGCTGAGAGGTCTACAGACTTTTGAGGTATATCTAGTGTTGCAAATTAAAATCATGACAAAGGAAAGAAGGGCAGTAGTAACTTCCAGTCTTGTTTCGGGGGCTCATATGTGATTCATAGTAACAACTCATATTATCACATGGACTCCATAATGACAGGGCCTTGTCTGTTTTACTCACTGTTCTGGTTTCAATACCTGCCACAGGTTAACACATGGTATGCACTTAATCCAATGATTAAGTGCCATAGAATGACCTATGATGAAATCACATAGCACAGTGGTTAGAAGAGAGCTGAGTCAGACCTGGATTCACATCCCAGCTCTATCACTCAGTAATGGGTAAACATGGGCAAAGGAGTTCACATTTTTATGCCTTAACCTCCCTCCTTTTAAAATTAAGGATAATAATAATTTATATCCCAAATGAAAGATATGCAAGTTAAATGAATTGATATCTATAAATAAGTATCTGGCATGGAGTACACATGTACAGTAAATAATTCAATTAGCCATCATATTTGTCCTACTTCCCTTATCATAATTATTGAGGACTTATTTTTGAACCTAAAGTCTGAGTCTATAAAAGCACTTGATAACATCTTTGGACCTGGATCCAAACACATTTCTGCCTTAAGACCTCCAGCTCTGGGACTTTATATGATGCTCTGAAGCTTCTCTTTCCATCAGCTCTACGTATATGTTACTTGAGTTACCTGTCAAGTAAGACGTATTGCTCCTTGAAAGCTGACAGCATTTGAAGGACTGGATATAGGGTAGGTGCTCAGTGGTCTGGGAATGAACTCATGATTTACTCATTGGATGGTTGTCTTGACTTTCTTCCCTTCTTTCTGCTGGCGTATTATCACAAACCCTTCCCCATTTCTCAGGTTTTTATTAACCCATAGTCCTTCAGTGTCATATGTACATCTCTAGTCCTGGTCACTGTAACTTCCCTGTCCCATTGTTGTCATTTCTAGCACTTTATGTGTGATTCTCACATCTTCTCAGCCTCTCCAGGTCACCCTTTTCTCTTCCTCAGTATCTGTTCTCTTTTCCTTTTCCTATATCCTTTACATGGCTTGTGGTCTTTGACATTTACATTAATAGTCTTTTGTTTTAAGCCAGGAAAATTCCTTTGTTTAAACTGTAAATTAATTAGTGGTAAACAAAAATCATTGTTATTTTTCTTTACAACCCCTCCCCCAGCAACTTGACTGCACACACACACACACACACACACACACACACATTCATGATTATCTCAAGCTGCCTCACTGTTCATTAGAAGCAGTTTTCCTCCCATATGTTACAAATTTTTCATAATACTGTGTTTTTAAATTTTGCCGTTGTTTTGGTGTATCTTCAAAGTTCTGCTAAGAGCAGTGATGCATTGCCATCTTATAGCTATAGCTCCTGTCTCACAGAGTGAGAATACGAAGTAGATAGGAGATACGAAGTAGGTATCGAGATGCCTCACCTCCTAGATCACACACGTCAGTCTCCAACTTTGAAGTATTTCTAATCTGCTTAGCTGGATACTTGTGCGATACAGGAAGTATTTAGATAATAGTACAAATCAGTTCATGAAACTGTCTGAACTTAAACCATTTGCTCATAAACTCCGATTTGCTCCAAAACTTTCCAACATGGGGTCATTCTGTGCATGTTTAGTCATACATTTGTCTGGTCTTTTTTCTGTCATCTTCAACTTCCAGTGTCTCCATCTGTGTAGTTTCATGATACACAGAATGGGTCTGAATAGAAAAGGCACTTGATGAATGCCACCAACGGACATCTGGTTACTGTTCTAAAGTGATCCAGGTCTGGGCAAGCTCCGCTAGGGCACGCTTGGAAGAGCTGGACAGGTCGTCTCCTGTGCGAGTGTCCCTGTGGCTGCTCAGTCACTCCTGGAGCCTCTAGGCAGCCTCACTAATGAAACTGAATTCCAGGGGCTAATTCTGCAGCCACAGATCCTAATTTTTCTTCTTATCCTGAGAACCATTTTTCTTCTGTGTCGTTGTGAGCTCCACCCCTCAGGGGAACGACAGTGGTAGATTGGTTATGCTAAACACCCCACCTCAGGGGTTCGGTTTTGATTTTTTCACAGCAACCCAGTCATTTATATAGTTGAGATAGACTCATCTTGAAACTTCACAAAGCCATTTAATTTTTTTGAAGTCATACACTAGGTAATTTGTATCTATATTTCCAGTCACTCAGGTTCCCAGGGAATACTCTGTGAAGCAGGAAACTAACCAGCTAACCGTGTCCTTTGTCACAGTCTCATTTGACCTTTCCTCACCCCAAAATGCTAATAGTGCAGAGCTAAGCATGAGTATTGGAGACTGCTGATATTTTGTTTGCAAATACTCTTTTGAACCATAAAGTTGATAGGGAAAGGGAGACATGCACATAAAGATAGCAATTAATCTAGGGATATCCAGAAAACAAGGCACGGACTATTGTTTTATTTTTATTTTTGTTCTTAAGTTTCTAGACCAGTGGAGAAGACCTTCTGTTTGGATCCCGCCCCTTCTGTCTCTCAGCTCTGTGATGTCCCTTGCTCGACAGACTGTATAGTATCTTCCTGGTCAGCCTGGGGCCTGTGCACCCATGAAAACTGCCTTGATCCTCCGGGGAAGAAAGGTGAGTGCCTTGTTCATCTGTGCTTCATTTCCTTTCAGTGTATACACATTTATTCTGGTAGTTAAGTAGCTGATTAAGCCTGCTTAAGGCAATATTTGTTTGTGAAATTTAGATAACCAGCTCAAGCCTGACTGCTTTCAGTTATTAGGGAGACCGCTGGGAACATTTCTAAGGAGCACAGAATCCGACCTTAATCTGACCTTCCAGGTAGGCTTGTAGCTGGTAAAATGGCTATAACTCAAAATAATATGACTTAATGTTTTATATATTTATAGACAATGGTTATTCTGAAGAAATGAGACATGTTTTCTAAAATCTTATCAGGAAACAACTGTTTTGCATTTTTTTCCCTGATTTTCACATGCTGAATTTGATGTTATACACATTTCAGTTTTCATGTGGGACATTTATGGATGCATTTTATTTCTTGATATTGTCCTAAGGCTTTAAGTGAAATCTTCAACTTTATGTGCTTGTTTAATTGTGTGGGCGTCAGTAAACTTATTTTCTTTAGCTTAACAATTAAAATGCACATATCTATCTTTAGAAGTTCATTTTTGATGACATCTTGAATTCTCTTTCATTGACCCTTCAATTTGTATTAATATTAAGTGCCTTTAAATTGTGATACTATAAAGAAATACTCCCTTTACTAAGAGAAATGAAATCCAAAGACATTATGGGAATTAGGTTTTATTTGCTAAATACTAACCTAGTTATCACATACAAAGAATGAATATGTGGTTAAGTGCTTGTAGCTACAAAGCTGTTGTTCTTGGTTTAATTCTGCATCCATTTGAAAGCCCACAAGTCACCATTCTGCAGAGTGCTCATGGGCATACAAGCCCAGGTTTACACCCCCATGTCTTGGAGTTTTTCTCTTTGTTCTGACTCTTGTTCTAAGGCAGAAGAGAAAGATGTTTGTTGAGTCTACGACAGGATGACACTAACTCTAATTTTTGTAATCAAACACACGAAATCTATGTCAGTGGAACCTGAGGAGTGATACCCATAGTCTTCCTCATTTAACATGTTACCAGAACATCCCAAGCCTGTTTTATTTATGGATTCAAATAATTTCCCATTCATACTAACACTCACATTTGTAACCTTATTGTTCATACATATATAATTGGACCTTGTAAGTCTCTTGAAGCTGCAGGTGAGATTCCCCAGGGTGACTTATGTGTTATTAGAACAACACTCTTATGTTCAATCTGTGCCACTACATTTAAGGTCACTGTCTAGAAAAATTCTTTGTGACTGGACTTAGGTTCCCCCAGCATCTATGAACAGGGCTGTCCATGATGGTGCGATCGTGGTACATTAAGTGCTATCTTCGTTTGTGATCCACACTATTGAACCCACACCAGGCCAACTGGGCCTTATATTATTTGGGATACTTTTTATTATAGGTTACATAAACTCAATTCAAGTTGGTGTAAGCCAAAAGAAGGAAATTGTAGCTTAAATAACTAAAAATATCAGGGAAGGGAAGGTTGCATCCAAAAGTTGTCAACAGATCAACCTATCTCAGTGTCCCTCGTTGTTTCTACTTTCTGTTTCTACTCTATGCTATTATTTTTTTCACTAGTACTGTTTTATTTTCCATCTCTTGATTGTCTTTTCTCTGTATTAGTTTCAGTTTACAGCAGAAACTCTTCATGGGTTGAGGCCAGCATGATGGCTATGGTTAATGTATTTTATAGTTGAAAGCTGCTTAGAGATTAGATTTTAAGAATTCTCACCATAAGCAAAGGTGATTTTCATTTAGAAAGCAGAAAAAAATGTCATTCCTAATAGTTCCAGTTAGAATCATGGAACAGAGTCTCATTTGCTGTTCTGGTCCCTGTGCTCCTCCTAGCACATGGTAACTGAGCAGGAGATGTGGGTCTTAAGTAGTTCCAATGGAGGAAGAGTTGCATGTAAGTTTTGCAGAATGACTGAAGAAAGGGCACTCCCTCAAGGAACTGGGAGGAATTGATACTATAAGAAGGTGGAAGCAATACTGGGGTCATATTTAATAGATGTTTGTTAAGTGCTTTGTCCCCTTTCTTCTGGATCTTAGAGTCTCTACATAATTCAGAGAATCCTCTTTTTCCTAATCATATGTTGTGCTTTTTGTCACTTGAGCCCAAATTTTTACAAAACCCTTTCCTCTTTTGACCTTTATTTCAGTCTTCCCTTTTGTCATAACTTAGAAGTGGTTATAGAACTCAGCTGGGAAATTCATAACATTATAATCCCTCCATTTGCCTCATTTACCAAGATGCTTTCATAACCAAGTTTTTCCTCCTTGGCTCCTTTTCCCCTATTGTATATGTCATCTCCTCAAATACATACTATATTGTCATTCATTAGACACACCTGTTTTGTTTTTAATTGTGTACTCAAAAAGATACATTCAATCCTAACTGCTGGTGTGAGGGAAAAGGCCTGCCCATCACTTCCAGCAGCCATGAAGATAGCCATGAAACCGCCAAGCTAGCAGAACCATAAAACATCCTGTGGTCTGGACTCAGTGGAATGCTGTAGACAACTGATAAGTCACCAACAGATAAATAACTTCCTTAATTGCTTGCAAGCAGAATCTCATGTATGTCTTGCAAATACATGTCTTGCAAACTGAATCCTGTGTGTATGGCCCGTTTGCAAACTGAATCCTGTGTGTATGGCCCATGTGAATAATTTACATATGACTAACTTGGGTTTGCACTTGTAATCCCCATTCTAATTTACACCTCTCTTCTCCCACGCTTCTTCTAACCTATATAAGTGTACCCTCAACTGCCATCTACACTCAGCCTTTAAGGAAGGATCCCGCTGAGCCCGCACATAATAAATCTGCCTAAAATACTTCCAAAGAGTGCCCACGTGGTTTGTCACCAGGAGAACCATAACACTGGTGCATGTGGATGTGAACTTACTTGGAAACAGGGTAATTGCAGATGTACTCAAGTTAAGATGAGGTCATTTTGGATTGGAGTAGACCCTTTTCTAATGACTGGAGTCCTTAAATGAAGAGGGAAATTTCTACACATAGATACACACAGAGGATAGTGACATGCAGAAAGAAAAGAGACATAGAAGACAAAAAGAATCGGAGCAGGTATTGGAGTGTTGGAGGAGGCAAGGCTTGTGGCATGGCATGTGTCTCAGTACAATGCATTGCCTTTGATGGGAGAGGAAAAGTAGAATTCAGTTGTATCAAAAGGAAAAATGTGCCGTGGACAACCTGAGAGCACCAGATAATACCGATGAGCTTTTTTGTTTTTGCCCCAACCAATAAATTTTTCAAAAAGAGACTCAGCTTTTGGGGCTGAAGAAGAGTGGGGTTGGTAGAACTTCTTATCTCATGTGTCACTGCTGTCTCCTGCAGAGTTGAAGAGCATGTTGGAATTTATAAGAATTAATCTCTGTTTTACAGGGCTCATAATGAGGCTAAATGACCCATCCTCAGCACTATGTAATGGCAGACAGGAATGTCTGAGCCCTAATGTTGTTATTTAGATCTGGGTGTTTGCTATTTTACAAATGCTTCCCTAGAGCAGAGATGTTTTATTTTATATTTTTATTTCTTCCAGGACCACCGGCCTAGATTCCCTCTTGGGAAGAATATAGAATTGAGTTTTCCCTCTAGAGAAAAGATTCTTTGCCTACATGGAGTCCAAGCATGTTATAATCCTGTATATGATCTTCTTGTTATTTCTGCCGACTTGTGAGAATGAGATTTGAAATCCCCATAATATCAGTCTGTCCTGTGGTCCTGTGTTGGTTCTGCCGGAGTGACAGACTGGCACAAACTGAATGCAGTTTGGAGTTTCACAGAGGCGGACTTCACAGACTTCATTAAACACAGCAAAACTGGAATGTAAATCGGAGTTTTGAGCTTTAAATTTGTATCTCCTACTTTAAAGACATGCGATGAACTTAACTAGCAGAAATCTAGGCCATTGATAGTTTCCTAAATATTTGTATTCTTTTATATATGTGAAAGTTGGAAGATTAGAGGGACAAACAAGCAAACATCAACAGCAAGTAAATACATACAAAAAGTTGGAGATAATTACTTTTCTCCTCACTTGTCTTTTCCCCAGTCACTGTATTATTTCCTTTGGTTTGGTCTCTCTGCTCACAATTGAAAAACAAACAAGCAGTTAGTGGAAAAGGATAGGAAAACAAGATCTATTTTATTATTTAATAGATAAATTATATATTTTTTCATATAGCTGTTCTTCTTAGGCAAATATCTTTCAGTCAGGAATCACCTAAGTCTCATGGTTGTCACACATTCTGAGAACATTAGATAAGCAGCCATTGTACATAGCCTTCACACCTTCCATCAGGTGTGTGACAGGCGAACAGGGGAGCAGTGCTCGGCAGGTCGGTACTTGTCAGAGAAGCTAGGATGACTTTCAGAGAAATTTAAATTGGAAAATTGGATCAGTTTTTTTTTTTTTTTTTTGTCATTGCTTCATCTTTGATATACTCTGAGGGAGTCATAATTAGAGATATATGAAAGAGAAATAATCTAAAAATATTGCTGATGTATGAGCTCTATACATAGGTATAGTGCGTTTTTAAACAATATTTTTGACATGTATATATGCATTTATATAACATCCTTGTGCCCTTCAGATATATGCTAGAAGGGCTACCTTGTCCATAGACATTGTTCTAAAGAAGCGTTTTATGGAAGCATCCCTCTGTTACTCACAGTGAGTAACTGTGTGGTACAATTTTACAGATTCCTTCCCTTTCCTAACATAGTATTACCCACTAATCATAGCCTAAAGTCAAGAGAAAAACAAATTTCCATTGGGGAAGGTCTTTTGAAACTGAGAAGCCTTGACTATTCTTATTAAGACAATCATTTATGCTCTGAAACATATCAATTTAGATAATACACTTAAAGTAGGAAAATACTAACGCATTTTAGATCTTATATGATAAGATCTATTTTCCATTTTTTGCCTGCTGGTTAATGAGTAGTTCATAAAATCATTATGGTTTATCACAGATCAGATGTTCGTGAAGAGACAGTGCTTTCTTTTATTCCATTTCCGTATGTTGGGGTAGTGGGGATATTGTGTCTGTTCCTCATTCTGAGCATGCTCATGATCATCCTATCAATGTTTCTAATATCATTTTCTCTGTTCACAACAAGGTTTAAAGTAGTAATTATGCTTATAATGCAGCCTCTGAAGGAATGGTGGTTGATGTTTAAAGAGTTGGAATCAAAGATTCACTCTTGTCAGGCTTTGATTTAAACGCTGTTACCTAAAGTCCAAGATTGTCAGAGATAAAGTTCAAATAAAATGCTTAAGGTAAAATAAGTTTCTCTCATCTTTATTTAACCTGCTGGATATTGTTTCAAGCCTGTTCCATTGGAGTTAGTGTAGAGACTCAGTGTTGTCCATCCGTAGCTTTGAAGATGTGCACAAACTCTCTTGGGCCCCTGGCTCATGAAGAAGTACCCTTCTCAGACCTAGCTTCCCCTGTTGAGCCTCCTTTAATTTTCCTATGGCTTTAATTAAAAAAAAAATTGACCCATCTTCTGCCAGTTGTGCAAATTATTCCCTTTTCTCTCTCCAACCCACTTTTTACTTTTTTCTAATTATCTCCAGTAGAATATACTCTAAAATAGTAGGTTATAAACTGACTCCTTGGGTTCAAAGAAAAAAAAATACCCTTCAAATGTTAGTTGCATTAAAAATGCACTGAATATGTGATCAGAAAGTGACTATTAAAATTTTTTTCTTGTTCCCCGGTGCCTAAAATTTCACCATCCAATCTGCACATCTTTAAGTTTAAGAACATTATCTGTTATAATTGTTACCTATACTGTGTGAAGTATGACTAGGATACATAGCACATGAAAACTAATTTAAGCCCTATCTTGTGAGGAAGTAATAACTCAGAAAGACCTCAGTCTGTTTTCGTACATATCCATTTAATCAGTAATATTTGGTTAAATAATAAGTACTTTCTACCCTTAATATTTGCATATGTAAAATGGGAGTAGTAACTTAGATATAGTTTTGAGAATTTATTGATTTCAAGTAATAGAAGATGGCTGTCACTGTCTTGCTACTGGATTAATTAGTGCATCTGTCTTTTCCCCTTGTTGTATTGTATACTCTGTGAAGAATGGATTTATGTTTTATGTTCCTTCTGGCACTTCCTACAGTACATTGCAGTGGTCTATATATGGAAGCTGCTTACTGATTGATACTATCATATTACTATGGAATTTAGTAAATGAAAGAGTGATTTGCTACCCTGAGTCTTCATGGACCTGGAAATTGTGTATCTTTCAGAATGGAAGACTCTAGAGAGCACCTGATGTGATGCAGGTATAAGTGCCAATGTGTGATTAAAGTTAAGCACTAGCAAGAAGATCTAAGGTTTTTATTTTATGCTGAGCTTGTACTATGATTTGATCCTAGTTAGAGTCAAGACAAGGGCAGCACAAATGAAAGACTGAAAGAATTTATTGACTGAGGAGATGTAATCTATAGATTTATGGCAAGATGGATGCAACTTGATTTATAGGGGAAAACTGCACATGCTTCTCAGTGGCATTAAACTCTAAGTAATAGGACACTCAGAATCCTTAGTAAAGACTGCTAAGTTTCAGAGTGGGTTACCAAACAATGTAAATCATGTCGACCCAGGCCATGTCTTTCTCAAAGATATAAACTAAACAAGGACAAACACAGCACTATAATTAAGTGATGTTTGGGAATTACCTGTGAGAATAGAGGTCATCCAAGTTGTAGTGGCAGTAAGAGCTCAGAGGTCATTTAGCCAGACTCACAAAGATAAAGAGAGAGAGAAAAATGCAGGTTTTGACTAATTAATGATGTTTTCTCGGAGATTTGAAGAAGGAAAAAGCCATTATTTTTCCCTAACTTCCCCTAACCTTAATATTTTGATACCATGAGAATATGACCTCTGATTAATTTCACAATCCTCCCTACAGGCAGTTGATTCTTAAATGAAGATCCCAAGGGAAGATCCCAAGAGTCTTTTTTACAGAAAGCTCATGAACCCAAACCCAAACACTATGTGTATCTAAAATATTTGTCCAGCCCCGCTGTGTTCTAAGGAAGCACAGCTCCCTCTTGTGCCCATGAACCATGTGCTGATTTGTTCTAATCTTGACTGTGTGATAAGAAGGGCAAATCTTTTGCCTGCTACATTTTAAGCTTTGTAACCTCTTCATTTCATTATTATTGGTGAGAAAATTGGAATGGGACTCGCAAAAGTATTAGAACATTTTACCTGAATTGTTATCTCTTATGCTTCCTAACTTGTTCTTTTACCTCCTTTTACAGGAAGGCATCTAACTCTCATTCAAGGAATGAGTAGTCTCATGCTATCTTTCTATCACAGTCTCTCTCTCTCTCTCTCTCTCATTTATCCAGAGTAATAAATAAATAATTATCCTTTAAAATGCTACTCCAGTAAAAGTTCAATAAAACATTGGTTTTATTCTTAAAAAAGCATTAAGATAATTGAGTAATTTGATTGAATTTGGAGCATTAAATAATGTGCGATGAAATAAGAGATCCAGGGAAGGTGGTCCTCATCTTGAGAGATGACATATCATAAGGACCAGAGATTGGATACTCATGGATTAAACGGTTATATCTAGTTCTCAAGTACTTTTATAAAAATCCACTTTGTTTTTGAAAAACATAAACTTAGTTTCTTTCATTGAAAAATAGATTTATTATAAAAACAAAGCAACTTAAGTTTCTGATTCTTACACTTAACTGGAAATTTAACAACCAAGGCCTACATATCCTCATGGTAACAGTCAATGAAAGCTGACTGATTTTTAACCAATTAGGAACGAACACACATCAGTCATTTTACCACAGATACAACCCTATAATCTTACGGTTGACTCGTTTCCTTCATTTTTGTACCTGCCCTAACTCCTTGCCATTGAGTTTATTAGTATGTAAGATCTACTTATGTTCTTCTTAGGGTGGGACTTTGGGCTAGTTCCTATGTTTTTTAACTGAATTGTTGTATCCAGGGACCCATATCTAGCCAGTGAAAGGAGTGACTAAAGTGGAGATCTCAGGTAGGTGATACAGGGAACACTCAAAACATGAAGCTGGGAATTTTCGGGCACCAGGAATATACCAAAGTACAGCGTATTTCAATGTCATGTAGAATTCCAAGTATGTCAAAACAGCAAAAACAAGCAAGCAAACAAGCATGGATTTATCTGTTTAGGTGTTTGGTTTTTTTTTTTTTTTTTTAGTTTTTACTTGTTAATTGATACCAATGAATAAATTATTAGTTGCTATTCCATTAGATTATGTCTAGTCTCTTCAACTCCTGGGTTGTAAACTCTTGGAAGACTAACTTCCTGCTCTAGTTTTATTTATTCTCACATTTTCTTCTTTCCCTTACGCTTATCTCCCAATTTACCATAAAACAAAGACATGCAACCAATACATGTTTTAAGCTATAGGTATTCAAATGAAAGTTTCATCTCTTTCCTATCTGCTGTTTCTTTTCTTTTGCTGTACTAGGATTGGATTTTGAGAAACTTTTGTTCTTTCTCCTTTTAGGATTTAAAATGAGACAGCGCCATATCCTCATGGAATCCACAGGGCCTATGGGGCACTGCCCTCATTTGGTGGAATCTGTTCCTTGTGAGGATCCAATGTGCTATCGATGGCTGACATCTGAAGGGATCTGTATCCCTGATCATGGGAAATGTGGCCCCGGACATCGTATCCTGAAAGCTGTCTGCCAGAATGACCGAGGTATGACACATAGGCACACACAACTTGTTCGGTGCTGTCTGCCAAACGGCACATGATTGCTTTCTAATGAGTCCCTTTCCTGAGGGAGAGAAGCACAACCTTTTCTATTTTTGAGTATTTATGTTTAACTCAAGTGTTGAAATAGTAGTTAGAAAGCAGTTAAATCAAGTGACACATTGCTTCAAAGTAAGCTGCCTTGACTTAATATGGGGCTACAAATTCCATGACAAAGACACTGATTTTGCCTGAATGAAACACAGTGAACCGAGAGATTTCTCTGGAGTTTTTATCAAGACAAATAGAGTACATATATTATCCAAGTAGTTGTACTTACTAATGGAAGTATATTTATTTCCTTTGTTTTGTGGTTAATATGTAACATGCCTTTATATATTATCGATGAACACTATCTTGTAAAGATTCTAGGGCTACAAAGAAAAAATTCTAAGCTGCATCTTTTCATTTATATAGCAGATTAGAATCAGCATTAGACAAAATATTCAACATTTCTAAAGAATCATTTTAAAATGTAAGTTATCAAGATTTACAAAGCTATTAACAATTATCTATTTCCTTCACTATCAAGCTGCTAGCACAATGATTGTTTCCAATGAAGGGTGACTTAGAAAATATGTAAGTCACCTAGAAATGAGAAAAGTGATATTTAAAACCTTTATTCCACAGTTAAAAATTTCCAGTCTCTTGGAAGAAAACTGAGTATGTCTAATAATCAGTGCTGCTATGAGTAGTCCCATTTTTAATGCTCTTGGTGTGTGGCGAGAAATGTTTTGACTTATGAAAGTGAACTAGTCCATAGAAGAGAAAAAAATTACAAAGTGGATTCAGATAGATATTAGCATCCACATAGGGATGATACACAGAAATGCATTTCCTTGTTTCCTTCCTTTTTTCCTCACACGCCTTTCCCCCCTACTTTTCTCTCTCCTTCTCTCCTCTTTTTACTATCCCTTCTATCTTTTTGTTCTACCTCTCTCTTCTTTACATTTCTCCTTCTCTGCCTTTGTCCTTTTTTCTTTTTAACATACTCCCATAATTAGACAAATATGCATTTTTATCAAGTGATGTAATTTGTTATCTCATAAAGCCAGGTGGTCATTTAATTAAATAGAGGACAATAACAGATTCTATTAGCTATACTTGCTTTTTGATATAGTAGTTAAAACTAATAGTGTCTTCTAATATTACCCAATAATTTGTGAAATATGACATCTATGCAATTTATTAGCAGAGGCAAATGTTATCACTCTTGTATGGCTTCTCTTTTATTTCAGGCAGGATAGTGTAGAGATTTTAAATTGCATTTTAAATACAGAGATGTTAGAATTCCAAGTCTTTACTCACCTGCTAGTTTACTTGAGGAAAATTAATTTTTGGATGCATCTTCAGCTGTAAATGGAAATAATAAAACCTACCTATCACTCTTAGACTGTAAGATTATAAATTATTTATATAAAAGTATTAGTCCAGTGTCTAACACATAACCATTCACAATAAACCATGTGCTTAATTTACTTAAAATCTACATTTACTGTACTCTCTTTTGTGAGGGATTGTATAAGGAACTTTCTTTAAAAATTGAAAATATAACTCGGATTAGAATAACAATACTATTTCTTCCCCTAACCCTCCACCCTCCAACTGTGGAAACCAGAGGATTATTTTTTTGGTTGAGATCCAGTGACAAGTGACTGTCATGTTTTGTCATCAGAAGCTTGTCATGACATGTGATGTCCATAGGTCTGGGGAATTTTTTCACACTGCATGTTGTGCTTTCTACAGCATTGCAATTATATCAACTTCACTATTTTGCAGTAGTTCTATAATTTCGTTTATTCTTGTGAAATGATTAATCTTCAAATTGACCTACACTCTGAATTTCTGTAGGTAAATGTATGAATTACTACTTGTTCAAATTAGTTGTATGAGGTCTTTGTGATTTTTTTGATACCTGGATGACTCCTTCATTTGCAGGGTGACAGCCATGGCCACAGTAACCAGCACATGCTGGCCCTCTGACAGTTGAAGTAGTCTTTTGTTAAGAAGTGAGATGTGTGGACTCACTGTACTTTTTGCAAGTCAGCTTCTATGAGATTCTGGATGATTGATGACAGAAGTTTGGCAGAGAAGTTCTCCTGTCTGACTCTCCACATATTATTATAGTCTTTCCACAGCTACAAGAATTGACAGAACTGTTGACACTCATTTAAATGTTTGGACAGAAAAAGGGTTGAAATATATTTAATAAGCCTCCAGTGATTTCTCTTCCCTTGTAGCATTTGAAGAGTTCCTTTTTTATTACTCTGATTTTAGTAATTTTTTCATAGGCTCTTTATTTCAGAATGTATTCAGAGCTGCATGGATGAGATCATGTCTTCTTTTTTATTACAAAGGCAAAACAAAACATATTAGATCTAACCAGACTTGAGACCTGCCATAATTTCTAAGAGATAAGTGCTCTATTTCTTATCTTTAGGCTTGTCCCTATTGACTCACAGCAGTTATTCCATGTACTACAAAGAATATTTAACATCCTTGTAGAATATCTACATCCTATACAGATTGTTGAGCCAACAGATTTCTATAGAGCTGGGATCAGGATTCTGTAGAACTCTTAACAGTATGCTGGGCATTTCTTATACCACTAAGAAGACATATTTAATTTCTCCAAAAGTTTATTTAGACCATTTACTTAGAGACTTAAAAATGCACAGTCCATGTCACATTGAAGCCAGGAAATAGTAATCTTTTAAACCTAAACTTGGAGAATAGTTTAAGAATGTGATCAATCCAAGACCAAAGTCATCATCTGTGAATTTTATAATTCTCTACTTCATTCTCTATTAGTAATACTGCCCAGTTAGTCTCACTGAAATTCCTATTTCTCACTCACCCTGCGCTTATACCGAACAATGTGCTAGTCAGCAGTGTTTATTTTCAAGAAGAAAATTGTATAATGAATTATGTAATGAATATTCTGATATCAAATATGATTTCTAATATCTTTATTGATATATAAGGTCTTTTGTACAGCATCTTATTAGTGTGGATTAATAGAAGTCTACTGAGTATCAAGTAGGTTTCTTGTGTCATTGATATGTGCTATTTTTACATTTCAGGGGTGCATTTGAAGGTAAATACAATGTGTTGTAAACTATAAGTACAACATATATCCTTCCTTGATTATCAAGTTAATTCATTTGTGTTTTGAATCTTTTTTCACACACTGGTTCACTTTTGCTAGGTTTCTTTGGCAATAAAAGGTTTACCACCATGTGAGATCTTCCCAAGGAAGTTGGGAAGACCCCCCTTATATCAGAGCAACAGGCAACATTTCCAGTGACTGGCAAGTTAGCTATATGTCTCCATTATGCAAAGTTGGTAGATGACACTGCAGGATAAACACCAACTGCCTGCTGGAGTGATCAGACCCTGTGTATTCACTCCCTGCTTTGCTCTATAATTTGCCAAATTTTCTGTCTTGGCATAAAGGTTTCTATATATTTCGTAAGACATCTTTATTCAGAGGTGATGTTGGACATTCTGCACTTATAGACAGCAAACATTCATGCTTATAAAGAATGGAATAGATCAGGTAGAATAAGGTTCCCATGTTGACACGTAGATGGAATTAGTTCTCCTCTGTTGCTGCACCATCCCTTGTATACAGGGTTTCTCATGTGTCACGGTGGCCCAAGACCCTCCCCATGCAAATGTTTTCCTTAAGTGTATATCTTTACACAGGAAGCAAGAAGAATGATTTCCTGTCATTAATGTGACTTTGCTTTTCATTTCAGAGGCATTTAGTGCCAGTTCTTGTCTTGCTTCATTAAACTCGAAAAATAAAAAATGTGATCTTTAATCTTGGCATATGCTTCTATGAACAGAGAAATAGAATAATTATGTACCTGAGTTCAGTTAACTTTTTTAATGTTCTAAAATCTATATTTGGATTTGCAAGGTTTTCTTTTTTTTCTTTTCTTTAAGTCTCTAGAAATGTTCTTTGACTCACTTGTGAGAATACGGTCAAACTACATTTGGATAAAAATTTGTCAGAATATTTTATTATCTACCGGAAGTCTAAATAAACTTTTTGTTTTTGAAGTCATTATTTTCTAAGCTTTCTGACTATGCTGCATTCATGTTGGTCAAGTGTTGCTTTACTTCTATATATGTATATATTTCTTTTTTTTTCCCCCTTAGAAGATTTTGTAACTAATATTTCGGCATAATATTTTCTTGTATTTTAGGAAAAACAAGGGATATATTATTTATCAGGTACATCTTTGCCACATAAATATATTCCTACAATTAATTAGTCTATTAAAAAGACAACTATGGAATTAGAGCTGACACATACAGTACAAAGTCTCTGAAATAAATTTAAAATATAAATTATCTTAAAAATTTGAGCAGTGGCATCTTGGTTGAAATAAATACGCAATTCATTAAGATATGCATTTAGAGATTTTTTTTTAAAGAAAGTGTATCATTTTCTTCTTATAATGTTGCTTCTACTTTGATTAGAACACAAGCACACACACACACACACACACACACACACACACACACACACACACACACACACACACCATAAGCACACATACTCTTACCATTGCCTTGGTTTGGGAATCTTGAAACTGTATTGCCAACTATTCAGAGAGCTCAAAGGAGGAAAGAAAAAGCGTGGACATGCATTTTATGTTAGGAATTCAAATTCAGAGAAATAGATTTTTGCAATAGTTAGATATAGCATTTACTGTCATTTCCTTTTCAAAACCCCTTGACTATCTACTGTTTCTGCACATGTCAGCCCTGCGATTTCAACAGACAACCACCTGCATCTTTCTGCCTGAGGAATTTCCCTGACCACTGGGGCCTTCTTTGCCGATGTATGCAATCAGATATACCAGGACATTACCAACCCCAGGGTGTAGCCCCTTTCAGCCAGTGATCGAGAGTTGGTATATAAATACCATCTCCCCTATCACTCAGATGGAATAACCTTGAGGCATTTCCCAAGTTCCCAGCGAGATGAAGCTCCACTTAGTTGTCCTGGTAACTTATCTGACCATGTGTCCTTGATCAGCCTCTTTCCCTTTCTGCCTTACTTCCCCACTCTTGCACTGCTTCCTTGACATTACTCACCAATAAATTCTTGCCCTAGAATCTTTTTTACTGAGTTTTTTATGGAGTTATTATGACCAGGATGGTATTTTGTGGACTCATTCTTATAGGAGATACAGATCCAATTAAAATCATACCACATTGGGGGTACATTTTGAAGACTCGCCTTCCAAAGATGAAACACTACAGTTTCTTACATAGCGCATTCATTCATTCTGAACAATTTCTCCATCTTGGTAGAAAGGCTTTGGTATATTGCTTCTGTCTACCCTTAGAAAATATGAAAACTAATACTGAATCCTATTTTTTTCCCTACACTAACTTATACCATCCTCCTCAGTTTTGTTTTCCAGTAATCAAGTCATTTCACGACTTTCAGGGAAAGACTAGGTGATTCATGTTTACATTTTTAAATTCTCCATTTTTCCAGTGTATTGAAATGTTTCTGATGAAAGACTTCCTTTAGGTGGCAAGAGAATTATCTGTGTAGAAAAATTAATCTGAAGTATTTGGAAAGCATGTTGTAGAGATCAATGTTTCTAAAACATAGTTGTATCATTATCACTCTGAGGGTGTATAAAAAAACAAACAGGAATTTATACCCACTTCTACAGGTTGTTTGAGTCAGTAGGTTTGGGATGGGACTCAAGGATGCGTATATTAACAAGTTCCCAGGTTATGCTCATGGGCTGGTCCAGGGACCATACTTTGAGAAACACTATTCTAGGCGAAAGGGAATCTGTGGTCTGTTAGCATACAAAAGAAGTTGGCTAGAACAGTGAAAGACATGCCTTACACTTAGTCAGAATCAACAGTGGTATTGATTCTAATCTGTTGTTTCTTGTTTCCTGCTGAGGAAGTCATTCTTAAAATCTATGAAATATATTACTGTCTTTCTAGAGGCAAGCAGTGAGCAAATATTCTTTTATTTGTTTATTGGTACCTAGATGGATTACTAAAAGATCAAATAGTGGAAAGCAATAGTGTACTCTTGCAGAAACAGGAGAAATATAATATATGAGATGAGTTATTTAGATTTAAAGGAGAGCCTTTTCATTTTCAGCAAGGTATTTTTTTAAGACCACCAACTGGTAGCAGTTTGGTGTCAGTGTCTCTACTGAAGGAAAGTGTGGTGATGACAAATACACTGTATTAAATTTTGAAATGAACTTGACATTGTTGTTGAAAGCACCAACAAGATCAAATGCTATTCATGCTACCAGAATCAGACTGCAGCAGGGATTAAATCTGAGAGTTCCTGTAGCCAAGTTCTCATTCCCTTTCATTTAGATGTCGTGTAGTGAAATTAAAGGTGAAACTTTAATAGTGTTTGGCAATGAGGAAATCCTAAAGAAAAAAATACAGACTCTCTCTCTAATCAGTTCCTCCATCCATGTTTGACAGAGAGGTGGAGAGTAGACCTAAACTGGTGAATCAATTTAAATGCTAAAGAGAGTCGCTGCTTTGTAGTTTTAAATATATTTACTGTATCTTGTCTGCTGCTAAACAGATATTGTATTTTGACTTACTTTTTCTTTCTACCCTATTACATACCTAGACATAGCAAGATAGTTTCTTTTTTTCTTTTCCTGACATAGCCATAGAAATGACTGTATTCACATCTCTACCGTGAAACTATTTCACAGACTAAATGTAGTCTGATTTTTTTCCAAAATTTAATAATTAGAAAAAGCTTAGAGTAAATTGCTTCCTGAGTCTGCCTATCTTTCATAAAAGGGCCCTCTCCTTTGTCTATCTCTATTGAAATTCTCACTTGACAGCTATCTGCTCTCTCTTCCCATCCCATATGATTCAAAAGGAAAAGTGAATCATAGCTTATACTTATACTTCAACATGTGTTTACTATGACTAAATGGTCAAGCCAGTATTTCAATGGGAATTAATGTGGGATTTCCACCCTTACTCCTGATTTTAACTTTCCTCCTGGACATACTCTGAGTTTCTATTGTGTATTCCACTGGTGTTACTTATGAGGATTAGTTATAGCATTAGTCACAGGGATATGACTTTGTTTTCTCATTCTGAAATGCATTTTAAAGTGATATTTGAATGTTTCATATGACCTTTGGCTGGCAACTTCTCACATAGTATCTTGCCAGTTTTCTGTCTACGTAGACATAGGAAAAATTATAAGCAAAGCAAAAAAGATGTGGACTGAAAGCATTTTTTAGTATGTTGGAGTTATTTTCATTGAAAGGGTATCTAATAGGACTGGATTTGGGAACATTGCCCTGTACCCATTGGAATTTATTCAGGAAAATATAATTAAATGCAATTATCCCACAAAATGGTGCATGCACCACTCTGACTCTGGTGGCTGAAATGACTAAGATTCAGTTTATGTAAAACCTACAGTCTTGGGTTCAAGCCTCTGGGCCTGGGCTGAAAAAAAAATGGTATTATATTAAGTATGTGAAAACTGTATACTATAAGACTATGTAATAATGCATATTCATCTAAATAAAAAACTGTTACACTCTCCTGCAATTGCCCATCATTCCATGTAAAATCAATTAGAAGAACATTTTACTTAGATGTATACTTAATACATTTTCAATATTCAAGTTTTAATAATTTATGCATATACTTTAACTAATTTGTGATCAAGATAAATAACTCATAGTGTGTAACCCTTTTTGCTCTTCTGGTCTTTCCATATTTACTAAGTTAAATGTCTTATTTGCCCAAAGAACTAAATTGTGTCTCATGGAGAGGTATCTAAGAAATAGCAATAAAACTTCTTTTAGAGAGCTCATACATTTTATGCAAAGGAAAGATAAGTGGAAGGAAAATATTGAAAGTTAATTTAGGCCTATTTTAAGACCATGCTTCTCGTATTTTCTGGGTAGGTTTCAATCAATAAGTAACGTGGGAAATTCATCGCTCAAAAGTGCTGTCTTTACCTCTATTATCTCAAGGTCATTTGCCTCCACAATAACAATTGTGTTGTTTCCCTACCCGAGATGCTCATTCTCCTTTTCTTTCTTTGATTTTCATTCATCATTTAAGATCGATGTTCTTGAAGAAAGCAATCCCTCTACTGATCTTAAACTGGTCTGGAATCTCAAATGAATATAGAAGTTACCACCCACCTCAGATTACTTGTCACAGTCAGTTATGATAATTCCACTTCCTTTATAGGTAATTGATTCCGAAGTATGTAGAGTTAGATCTGTTTTGGTCAGTGAGATGTGGTAAGAGGATATGAATAAGGAAGGGTGTTGTTTCAGTTCCTGCAGGTTGTATGGCTTCAGGAGGAAGACTATGTACTGTGTGCAGTGGGGCAGAGGTACTAAGATGCCCTGGGTGCTGAAGACATAGTTGAGCCCCCGAGGAAACGGTCTGAACACTGGCCGTTATGTGTAAGACAATCTATTTCCTTATTATAAAAGCCCTTTTCTATCAGAATTTATATCAGCTGCTGAAGAATTCATCCTAATTGATAGAGTACTTGTCTTCCAGGTTCTCATAACACTTTATGATTCCATTATCAGTGTCTTTACCACATTGCTTGAAATTATCTGCTCTCTGGTCTGTTTCTCCCATTTCATTCTTAGCTTCTCAAGGGCAGAGACTTTGACTCATTCTTTGTTTTATTCTCAGATGCCAGAGTGTCTGGTATATTAGATATATTCAATAAATGTTAACAGAGTTATTTTGTTTAATTTACACAGCAGCCTAATTGGAAATTATTATTTCAATTTTGTTATAAGGACATTGTAGCCTAGGGACGTATATAGCACAAAGGTAATCTACTACTAAGTACATATACCAGAACATTGAACTCCAGACATAGGATTCCAAACCAATGCTTGCTCTACTGTATCAGTGACAGCAAGTATATATCACATGTATGTATAACACTGACATTACATGTATCTAACTTTCATTATTTAATGTAATTTTTTTAAATTGAGACTTGACTTGAGGTTCAACCTCATTTTCACTTTTAAAGTTACCCACTGCCAGGTGACAGTATGTCAAAAGATGAAACTCATTTCTAATCACTCACCCAATATTTATCTTGTCTTGCCCTTGGTGTGAGCTTACAATAAGAGAGACACCACAATGAAGACATAAAACCCACATGTTTCCTCTGGCACAAAATGTGTATGAGTTAGAGACAGAGTATTTAGTTATCTGGCTTTCCTGACAACTTGAGTTCTAATCTTGGTCATATAATCAGCCAGATAAGCAGCATAGAATTCATTCATCAAATTGCATTGGGGGTGTAGAAACAGATTCTCTGAAAGAGAGGTGGGAAACCAAAAAGAATAAGGTAGGTGACAGTTACTTAGGGGCAACCAGCTTTTTAATCCTTCAAGTAGAGACATTCTTAAGGAAGTCATTAACAGAATTGCTAGAAACACTATGCTGTAAAGTTTGAGGGAGTCTGGTAAAAAGCAAACAACATTTTACACATAAATATGATGCTTTCTTTTTACGTAAAAGTTTATTGAGATTCACTAAATGATTCATTTGGAAGATGCAATTCCCCTGGGAGATATTTTTCTAAAGGCAAACAGGTAGACATTAAAAAATAACTTTTTTCTGGATTTAACAGTTGAATCCACATTCCATTTTAGCTGCCTAACAAGGGTCAAATAGCGTGATGAGCTCATTGTCGCTGAAGGCATTTAAACAGACTGAAGAGCTACTCTCAGGATTACTACAGTGGTAACCTTCACACTATTCTGCAAGAAAGGGTAGTTGTATGGATCCTTTATTGGCATTTTGGACATGACAGTGCGGTGTTCTTGATTTCTTATATTTGAGGGTATTTAGCATATCTGGCTACCACCGCAAAATACCATTTGCTTGTGCATCCCTGTGGCTCAGGCAGCTAAGATGTAGGCCATGGGAAGTCCAAGGACCCAAGTTTGAGACCTAGGATGAGGGGAAGGAAAATAAAATCCAATTGTGTCCTCCAATAATTGTGTTAGCCAAAAATAGCCCCATATGTATAACATCGCCCCGGGAGAAATTCTCCTAGTGTAAAACCACAGACAGAAATGTCTCTGAATGGAAAACCAAAGACAAGGAATGGTTGAGTCTCTGCACAGTTATCAAAGAAAAATAATCGTGTTTAAATAGCTATTCATTTTTACTCAAATGATGAATTCCAACTTAAGAATTAAGACAGGAAAATTTTCAGCATAATTTGAATTCATTACAATGAATAGCCAATCACTAAAATAAGATCATGCTTCAGGTTAAATTTTTATATTAAGATCATGCTGAAAGTTAAATTTTATATTAATGATAAGAAATTCAATGACTTAGAAAATCCAGTTAGTTTTCTGGTTAATAAGTAAGTAAATAAAATGTCTTACTTTATAAGGTATTCCAGGGGGTGTGGAGAACAATTTAAGAGAAGCGTGACTTCCTTTTGAAGGGAATAGTAAGGCCTATGGGAGTGTTTTTACTGAGATGAGTAGAATCTGTACTTTAGGAACTTGACAGGAGTACAGTTTCCAAATCATTTTCATCCAATGTTTATTACAAGTGCAATGGAGAGGCAGAATATTAGTGCAGATATTCTAAAGGTTTACCTTGAATTAAGTCAGGAAAGAGGGGAGTTCTGTGCCTGGACCACATAATATTGATAATCTATGGAACTGTTTTTACAGAAGCATTTACTTTGTATTGTGATGTCAGTTGCCTTTGCTGTATTAAGTTATAAGACTTCCCATGAAACGCACCATCATTTACTCAAAAGGTATAGGAATTAGGTTATTACATTATATGCAGTAGCATCCTGTATGAGAATCCTTGGGAGAAATAATTGCCAGTCCTAGATGCTTGTCCATCTTTGAATCATGGCTGGCTTCTACTGAATGCACTCTGAAAACTGTACCATTGACGGGACTACCATATTGCTTTCACTTGGTTCACTGTGTTTTCTTCTTTGCATTTCTGCATTTTTTCCTGCTATTTGAAGGCCATCTTGTAAAATGGATATCATCTTCGTTTCCCCACTTGCTAAATGTGTGACCCTCAATGAGGTACTGATCGACTTGACATCTCAGTTTTCTCATGTAAAGATGTAATTAGAATGAGACCTACATCATGGAGTTGATGTAGTTATTCATTTATCTCTATCAAGTTCTTAAGATAATTCCTGACATATCTTTAGCTACTTTTTACTACAGTTCTTTTTTTCTGTGTAAATTAAGATGCCTTAAATACTTAATTGAATGAATTAGTGGCATGAATTAATGAAAATATTAACAGACTTTAGGCAAATGATTTATCTCTCAGAGGCATCGTATTTAGATTTATGGAAATGGGATTCTATTTTGCAAGGTATTTATTTATTTTTACTTTTTATTTTGAACTCATGTTTAGACTTATAGAAAAATCAAAAATTTGCACAGACAGTACAAAAAGTTCCCCTATAGCCTTCACTTACTTCCTACAATGTTAAAAACTCAAATAACCATAATTCAGTTAGTATCGAACCAAAAATTAACATGGTGCAGTTTAACTGCTTTTGAGGGTTAAATAAAATAATGTAAAGACATAATGGACAATCTAGCCACTATTTTGATTTTTCTGAAAGTGAATCTTTTCTGCAAAGATAGTTTCTGATAATCTTCCATCATCATAAATGTTCAAAAGCATTGGGTAGAAGTGATGATTATGAGACTTAGATGTCAAAACGGGAAGGGGCATGCATAGCCCAAGCTTCAAGCTTAGGTCATATTCTGTATAAGAATGGCTTTTATTTTCAAGTAATTAAATAAAACGTCTTTGTGCCAGCACAATTTACCATAAATCTTGACATATCCCTGTCGTAATAGGAAGGAAACTTAGTGGCCTCAGGCTCTGATACAAACATGAGCCAAGAAACTATGTGAGGCCATAATTATACCCAATGTCAAAACGGGACCTAGGCATTGATGGATATAGGTCTTTATATATAACAGGAGAGAACATCTATGGAAAATCAATTTTTTTTGTTGTGAAAAATGGCTCATTGTCATTTCTAGCATTTTACTTTGGGCTGATTTCATTTTCAGAGTTCACATTTGTTTATGGTGTACAATAAGTATGAAAAATGCAAGTATTCTGTGATAGTTTTGATTAAAAATAATGGCACCTTCCATTTATATTGCTATTTTAAACTTTTCAAGACACTTTCATTTCCATCATTTCATTTTATTCCTCACCACAGCCTGTTGGGTAGTCAGGGATTGTAGACTTACCCTCATTTTGCAACAGCGGAAATTGAAGACTAGAGGTTATATGGCTTGCTTGAGATCACAAGGCAAACTCTTTTACTCTCATCTTACCCCTAAACCAATATATTTCCATATTTCCAAGTTCTCAGCTACTGAATCCTGGGATGATTCTACATCAGAGTTGAAATACACACACACACATACACAAACACACACATACACACACAAAAACTATACTAATTATTTCTATCTCATGTAATTTAGGGGAAACTTTTAAAATCATCATCTATATATCTCTCTTTATCTTTATCATCTATATCTATGATACTTCTGCATATATCTATAGATCTCTGTCTACACCTGCAATTCTAATTCCCTGGACTAATATTTTGGGGAGTCGGGGACTAGGGATAAGGCACAATAGTAGAAAGCTTACTGTACTTAATAGTGACCTACTCATAAGATATGGACCACAACTGATTTGAAGTAGGTTTGAAGATGATTATAGGTATCTGGGGTTATGAAACTTGATTTCATTCACCTACAATGAAATTATTTAAGAATTCTTTGCTTCCTTTTGAATTTCATGTATTGATTTGTAGTCAAAGATGAACTTTTAGATTCTTGTTTTGTTTTGTTTTGTCATTCTTTCATTGATTCATGTTTTACAACACAGTGTAGAGCTACATTATTGAGAGCACAGTTGACATACGTGATCAAACTCTTTAGATATTCCCAAGAAGGAGTCTCAGTAATGGGAAATAGCTACTTAGAAAAGACCAATCTCCCACCAATATAATAATTTAAAGCAAAACAAAATAAAGTCTATGAAAGAAGAAAATCTGTGGGGATTTTATAACCATAGAACTGGCTATGAGTTTTATCTCTTGTGCCCTTAAAAAAAAACAAGAAAAACAAAAAACAAAAACAAAAACAAAAAAACCTCTGTAGAAAAAAGCCAGTGTCTTAAGGATATGAATTCCCATATCCTATCCCTTATGGGCCATGCTTCCTTATGCCATCTTCTGATTAATTCTCTGGGGAGTGACATTTGAGTGTCTGTGAAAGCATTATCCATTGCCTAAACTTTGATGTTGGGTATCTATCACTTTAGAAACTGCTTTGTGAAGAGATGGGTGTTGGGGTATGGAGGCATGACTTCTCGATGACTAAGGTAGGCACGTGAACCAGCCAGAGTATGGATGCATTTCAAGAAGGAATGAAGGAGCTATGTGTAGTCTACATGGTGACCCACCAAATAGACCCTATGTGCCTGTTTTATACAATGCTCAGGAATAGCACTACATTTTTATGGTTTAGAGAGTATGAAATGTTTTGTATTTTAAATTAGTTCATTTTGGATGAAGTCCTATCCTGAAAGGATGTCAATAATTTTGAATAAATGTAACAGACCATTACACAGCTTAGACAGACAGACACACACACACACACACACATATATATCTGATCCTTCTGTTTCTGAAATGCTCTAAGATTTAAGATTTTGTTGTGATTTGAGAGATCTGAAAAGAATGCCAGAGTGAAAACAACTATCACCACCATAACGAAGCGTTAGTATTCTGAGAAAGGGAACTGAGGTGTGGTGAGTGAAGTCTGTTTTTACTTATTTTGCATGAGATAATTTCTTGTGTTGATTAGATCTGAATGTAGAATTGTTATTTTCTTAGTTATGTGGTTCTACATATATACTTCAGTGTGTCTCACTTTGGGTAATCAATTTTAAATTATTTAAAATTCTCTTTCAGTGTACCCTCCATTTATACTTGCTCCTAGGAACATAGTTTCAAGACATGAGGTTTTCATACTCATTTGAAAAAAAGATATTCATTTGTTTTTCATAGGTGAGTCTCAGTGGGTAAAGATACCAACAACTAAGCATATTACCTGACACAAAGTCATTCATTATTTATATGATGAGTTAAGGAATTTTAGATCTACCTAAGGGCACCATCAGAATCACAAGATTTATGAGCTGAAAGTCTCAGGCATTGAATTCAATCCTTTCATTATAATGAGATTCAAAAGGTTATGATTTTTCAAAGAGAAGCAGAGCTGACCCTAGAACCTGTACACTTTGCAGCTGGCCATATACTCCTCCTTCTACTGCATTTATCAGCAAATGGATATTCCATTTCTCAAAGCAGAGCTACTTTGATGGCCCTGTTTTTATGTTAGAACATTGTGGGTAGACATTGTGATTGGAAATCTAACCTGTCCCTTTAATGAAGCACTTTCCAAATCATACATCATGGATCGTTAGTTCCAGGACTTCCTGTTGAATAACCTGGAGATACAGAATCTCTAGTTAAGTAAAAGTAGAAAATGCTGTACTTGTTATTTCTCGTATGGAAACAAGCAATGCACATTGCTCTAGAAAGGGCTTCCAGAGAACACTATTGGGAGACTGACAATTGTATTTCCTTGGAAGTTTACTAAAATTGGTTGAACATAGAGCATTCTTTTTGCAATGTACATACTAACACTTTGTAGAACATTATCCCCAGGGATCGCATTTTGTGGAATTACTGTCATCTAGCTTCCAGGGTTGACCAAGAGTTATTCAATTTTTTGCAATCTTTGGAACAGCCTGTGTTTTCTGGGATGATTGCTCTTTTCTATGCTGTGATTATCTAAAGGCAGAGCAGAGCATTTAATTTTTTATTTCTGTGAATATGTTAGCCACATGCAGATATTTGTGAGGGGAATGTGTGTGTGTGTGGTGGGTACTGATCCTGTAGGAGGTAGAAGAAAGGCCTGTGAGCTCCGTTCACAGAAGCCTCAGGAGTCTTCAGTCTAGTCTCGTCATACAACCTCCCTCCTCTCTCTGCCATGGTACTTGGTTCTGTGGGTGGGGAGCCCTCTCTGATGATGTTACCCTAATTGACTGTTCCCATCTCTCCTCTCCTATTTTATATGTCGTGATTACTACAGAGCTTCTCTCTTAATTGCTCATCTATGTATTTTAATTTGCACTTCTTTCATATAATATATGTTCTCTGAAAATATGAATTGTCTTAATGATTCTAAATTGCCTGCCATGTTTAGCATATAGTAAGACTCAAATGAATTAGGGAGTTTCAACCATAGAAGATATAGTACCATCCACTTTAGCCTTTAAATATGTTCAGTGACTTACATGAAGTCAGCTATGTGTGACAGGCCAATCTAGAGTGCCAGAAAAAAAAGTTAAGTAAGAGCCTAGCAGTCCACAGTGAAAGCTGTGATGGTCTATGTACCTTGTTCTGAGTTTGACTAACTAGGGAATTTCTGTCTTTTATTATCTCCTTCCTATTTCCCATGATTATGAGGAATATGGAGGAGCCAGTAGCATGGCAGTGATTTTATGAACGCTTTCGACTTGAGGAATTACGGGAGGCACTATGTATGTTGTATGTTATTCAGAATTTGGGACATGTCAGGCCCTAAGTATATTGTGCTCCTGTCCATTGTTTTATTCCCAGTTTTAAATTCTTCTGTGTTCAAATTTCTGGAAGAGCTGAAGCATGTTGCCTGAGTTTAGACAGCATATGATGCAGAATCAGCATCCTAACATCTGATCCAAGCTGTCTCCGAGGAGGGCTGGGAGTGTGGGATTGCCATGGTGACAAAGATTCTGCCAGACCCTCCCGTAACAAGGGAGCTTGCTCTTTTTCTGAACCCATTGACTTGGATGACACTTGGCAAAGATATCCAGATATCCTCACGTGTTTATTGCCTTGGTTTTGTGTAGTACAGGTCTCCAGGTCATCTTTTCCTGGGCTTTTATGGGTCAGAATGACAGCTTCTGTCTTCTGGGCTTAATACTGGACAAGTCTCCCTAGAGGCTACTTAGCGTATGTATGCAGATCTATCACTTTAATTCATAGAAAGTGATTTGTAGCACACAGTGTCAAGAAATGGTATTCTGACAAGTACAGTTTTTTTCCAGGACTTTTAGGGGATGGCACCTTTTCCCTCATGTGCAGAGTTGATGGGGCACATACCCCATCAGCTGTCACAGCTGCTCTGGGAGACAGCTGCCCACTGACAGCCCTGCGGCTGTTAGCTGGCAGCAGAGCTCTGTGTCTCCTTAGGGCAGACCACTTATCACTGGGCTGAGCTGGGCTGGGAGACAAGATGCTGCAGTTTCACAGCCAAGCTGCAGCTGACAGCAGATCACACAGCCATGCTGCCACCACAGAGTGTCTTTACCCTTACAAAAGGTCTTAGGGACTAGGAGGGGCTTCTCTTTTAATGAGGGTTGTTCAGCCTTGCAGAGGTGCTGGTGATAACCTCTCCAGGGGATCTCAGTCTTCCCAAGAAGGGCAAGCCATTGAAAAGCACACATAATACTACCCTTGACCCTTTCATCTACCAGTTTAGCAAGTATGCATTAAAATAATAGAGTGCTCATTAGTGGCAGGATTTATGATTCACTTTTCAATAGCATCCTTTCTACATTAGCTTGTAACTATACAATGTCATCATATTTCTTTTATGGTTTGCATATAATGTATTTGCAAAAATATAGTGACTTCTCTAATTTTTCCTTGCATTTTTATTATTCCTTTGCTGCATCCTCAAGGCTAAGAAGGGTACTAAGTATGGGGTGTACTTGAGGACGAGGAATTGCTTCTCCACTTCGAGACAGCCAGATGCAGGAGCGGAGAAGCAGTGCTTGTTCCAGTTCTGCTGCCTTTCCTGCTTTCCAAGCATCGTTTACTGAACTCCCTGGGGTTCCCCAGACATAGGCCTCCCCTTACCTCTGGGCCTTTTATCTGCCTGGAGCATGTACTCTCATCTACTCTCCTGTCGCCCCCAGTCATGCATCTCAGCAGAGGTGCTGTTTTCTTTAGGAAGCTCTCTGGTCCCCCCATCTGTTTGGGTACCCCTAAATACCCTCCACTTGTAGCTAATACAGTCTTTCACAGCTTTAATTGGATGAATATGGAATCTAGACTAGCTCTAAGTGTGTATGTATGTATGCACATATGCCATATAATGACCAGGCCCTGTGTTATAACACTTTATGTATCATTTACATGATCTACTATATCAGTTTTAAGGATTTATTTTATATGCTAAGAAAAGTGCATCATGATTTATTTAAGGTCTCTCTTTTTGTTGGAATTTAGGTTGTTTTCCTTTAATTAGCCATTAAAAATAATACTGAGATCAATATGTGTATAATCAAATGTTTTCATTAGGATGAATTGTTAAAAGAGGAATTGCTGGTGTTATCACTTGTGTTTTGTGTGTTTACATTTCCTACAGTTTTCTTGGGATTGGAGAGTCGAAAATAGATAGAGTGGGAGGAAAGATGGTGGTAGGGAGAACATTGTGAATCTCTAAGTTTATCCCAGTTTGATTATGGTTATATCATAGACTGTTTGCTATTATATGCATATTTATTTGACAAAAAATGATGAGGGCATGCATATTTGTTGCATGATATGGGAGGATGCATGAAACATGCTCTGTGGTTTTTATAGTACAGGAGGTGCCAGAGATGCATTCACAAGTGGTGGGAGCAAGGAATATATCTCATAAGAGAAGAACAGTTAAAAGAGATAAAGGGCAGGGTGACTGGGGATAGAGATGTTTTCTGGATAAGGTTATGTCTGAAATGAGTCTCAAAGCATGGGTATGATTTGTATATGGAAAAAGGGAATTGGAAGGTGGAAAGAAAATTCTAAGAAAAAGGAATTGTGAAAATAAAGCCTAGAAACAGACTTACAATTGACATTTTTCTGGAATAACGAGCACTTCAATGTCAAATGAATAAGAAATACCAGTACTTATTTTTTTAACCTGTCATTTGCACACCACCATTTAGTCTCTTGCTATAGCTGCTTGCTTGGTTCATGTAATACATATTCCGAATCCAGTAAATCTTATTCATTAAATAAATGTATTAAAAAAAGAAAAGTATTTCACTTTAAAAGGAAAATCATTGTTTTCTTGTTCACTTTCACCTTTAGAAAACCTGGTTCAAAAGATCAGGATCTATAAAGATTGTTGAGTGGTTTCTATATTAGACTCCATGATTTCACATGTTGTCTCTTAATCTGATCTTGATGTATTTTTCCTTAACCTAGAAAAGAAAGCTGTGTGTATGTGTGTGCATGGCTGATACTCAGACGATATTCTATACGGGTTCTGGTTGTGGAAATATTAAAATAAGTTAGCATGGGTTAGTAAATGATCACACATTCATCCACCCACTGTGTTCTTCCACAGCCCAACCCCTTTCTCTTGAAATGCCAGACTCCCAACAATATAGCAACCTGATGAGCATGCACGCTGCACCGAGTGGTTTCGTTTGTGTGTGCGTATGTGTACATGCAGACAGGTAAACCTTCATGTGTATACCACGTAGATTATATGTAAGTATTTATTAAATTTAAAACTTATACATGGCAGAACAAATCTGATTGATATGAAAGCATCTTGAAACCTGGACCCAGATTACGAATGGAAAGAATGCTGCAGATGCTCTTGTCAATACTGTTTTGTACATTCTTGATGCCCTCAGTGATAAACCTGCCACTGGACTTTCTGTAAAGAGAAGATTCCTATAAAATCAAGAATCCGTGGTTTAAGGAATATTAGTAATAAAAACTCGGTTATCAAAGCAAGAAAACATAATAGTGTGTACATACAAAAATCTGACCTGCTTACTTCAAAGAATCAGTCATTACTTAGATCTAGATGGTTAACTGTAGAATTAAGTATTTGCATTCCAGAGAATGCTCCTGACTCTACTCTTTTGCTCCTGATATTTTTAGATTTATGACTTCAGATGAAAATATGAATTTGCAGTCTTAGCTCTCTCATCTGAAATTTGGGTTAATGGTCTTCATTCCACAAGTTTCTTAGAAGAACCAAATTCCATTTATATAAATAACACCAAATCCAGTGAGCTCTCTTCAGCACTCTCTGCCTCCAGGAATTGAAAGGGTAAATAAAGGTAAAGGGATTCAGGCAGAGGGAGAGGTGGGGTGTTGTAGGAAATAGAGAATTGGAATTAGCAGCAGACCTACAATTGACCTAAAGCCTTTACAAGAAAGGGGGAAAATAACCCTGCATGTGAAAATAATGAAAAATGCACTCCATTTCATAGTCCTCACTCCTGGAAAGAATAAAAAGAGGGCATGCCTGATTAGAGCAGGCCATCCTAGAAAGATGATGTTCCATCAGTAGAAAAAATATCTGCTAGTATTTTTATTTGGACTGTATTAACTTTATACATTAATTTGAGGAAAGAAAAGTTCTATCTTTGTAATGTTGAGCCTTTCTATTAAAGAGTAAGGATGTCTTTTCATATGCTCAAGACAAACTTTATGTCTTCTGGGATTGTTTTAATTGTTGAATGTTTTCTTATGTAGGTTTTGTATAGTCATTAAAAATTATTACTAAATATTTTATCCTTTTGCTATTATTTTCAGTGTGTTTTTTCTTTTTATATTCTAATCATTTTATGTGCAATTGGAGTCTACGAATTTGTGTTAATTTTGTAGCATGCTACCTTATTTAATTATTATTTGAGTTAATTTTACCATTGGTTCTCTAGAGTCTTTGCAAGTATACAATCATATCCCCACTGAAAAACTATTTTACTACATTTTATTCCATTTGTATCCAAATACTATTTTCTTGTCTACACGCATTGAGTGATACATGATAATAGTGGTAGAGATAATGAAACATCTTTCATTGATCTTTGTGAAGATATCTTTAGTCCCTCTCCATTAATGAAGAGTTTGGCTTAAAGATTAATATAAATATATTTGAAGAGTATGTCTATCAATTCCTATTTTCTTGTGTATTTTTACTAATAATACACATATGATTTTATCAAAAATTTTTTCAGTATTTTTTGATATAACCATATGGTTTTCCCCTTAAATCTATTAATCTATGATGTCTTCTGTAAATGGTTTCCTAACATCAAACCAACCTTGATTTCCTTGAATCACTCCTACATGGCCATAATTTATTAATTTCTTGATTTGCTATTCTGCTTACTACTATTTTATTTAGAAAATCTATATTAACATTTAAAGAGAATTTTATATTTTGTATTATTTTAAGTAGTCTTCATCATGTTAAATTCTGTAGCAACCTGTAGAGATGGATTTGTCTAGTCTTTGAAGATTAGAGAGAATTACCTGTGAAACCAGGTGGGCAAGTTATGGTATTGTACCATGATCACTTTCTGTATTTCTTTTGGAACAACTGGTTTGTTTTAAGTTTCTGTTTCTTTTCCCTCTCTCTTTTTTTTTATCTTTATTTTGTTTTTATTTTGTTGTTCTCATTGGTTGTTTACCCCTGGACTCAGTACTCAAACCCAGGGGCATGTGACTTGCTCCATTAGAGGCAACTGACCTATCCTTTCTACCAAGGGGCGCCTAAGTGAATATTTCTTTTTTTTTTTTAAATCAAATTGAAAAATTGCATCTTAGTCTTTTTTTCACACCACATCAACCACCAGAGTTCTAGTGTCCCTTACTTCCAGCTTTTCCTCTCAAGCCCCCTGCCCCCTCAAACCGGTCCTGAGTCCTGTTATTTTTGTTGGAATTCGTGTGTTCATTTGTTTCATTTTATTATATTCCTCATATGAGTGAAACCACCCTGTATTACTCCTTTTTGTTCTGACTTATTTCACTCAACATGGTCCCCTCCAGTTTCATCCACATTGAAGCAAAGAGCGCAATTTCTTTTTTAATAGTTTCTATTTCTAATGGAGTCAGATCAGCAAACTTCGTTTTTATAGAAAATTATTTAATGTTTAACATTGTGATATTTTTTAAATCCCTTCTGACTCAAGTGATTTCTTTGTTAGTATTCATTTTATTTATCACCTATAAAAAATGAACACTTCTAACTCTACTGAAAATTCTTTAATTTTTAGGGGAAATATAAGAAAATTAATATCAATCATTGTATTATTATGAGTAGGCAATTCACAGAAATATGTCAGTGACTTCTAAACATATAAAAGTTTATTCACCTTTACTTATGATGAAGCAAATGGAAACATAGCTGAGAAATATTTTCTCACCCGTCATATGAATATGTTAAAATTTCTAGCATACTCTACTGGCAAAACTGTTAGTAAGCTGGAATCCCTCCCTTTTTTTTGACTGAAATAAAACTTGACCACCACTTTCCCTTCTGAACTAGAATTTGAAAAATATCTATTGAAACTATATGTGCTTTTCTGTTTTGTTTCAAAATTCCCACATACGGGGAATTATCCAGAAGATAACCTCCAATAACACAAAAAGTTGCATATAGTTGTTTATCATGCCATTGTTTGTGCTTATAAAATGTTGGCAACAATCTAAATTCCTTTACACAGGCGAGGAGTTGAAAGGAAAGTGCTATATTCTATATCCACACTATGAAGTTCTGTGTATCAGTGGGGATAAAAAAGAATGAGGAAGAGCTCATAGACTGAAATATACTGATTTCCAGCATGTATTGTTGAAGGAAAAATACAAAGTGTAAAAAAGTACAGTGCTACCTTTTGTGTAAGAACTTTTAAGAATCACATAAAGTAAAACACAGAAATTAAGATCGTTACTTAGAGTGTCTGAGTAGAAATTGTGTAGAAAATGATAGAATTTCTGGTAACCGTGGTTGAGAATAACACTTTTGCTAATTTATCTATTTGCATACTGATTTTTAGAACCATGTTAATATTTCACATACTCATAAAAAGAAAAAATCAAAGGAAAAAAAGAAAATAAAGTTCACTAGGGATAAGGGGGTGAAGGAATAGTTAAATTAAATTAAATTTGATATATTTAAAACGAATAAACAGTCATAATGAAGTAGAGAGAGCAAAACTAACTTAAATATCTTTTATGCAGAGTATTTGTATTATATATACGCAAATCAAAATATAATTAAACAACCAAAATCTATAAAGAAATATTGCACTCCCAATTATCGTTTTTTTTTTGTTTTTTTTTTTTTTTTTTTTTGTAGAGGCATAGGATAACACCTCTGAAATTTCTTTTTATTCATTCTGTGAGCCAGGTCTTACAGTGTTGGAGAAGTGAGTTTCAAAAATGAAAAGGGGGACTCATGGAATGAACTCTGTTGTTTTGGTATAGAACTGGTAATATCATCATGAAATCATGGCTTTCTGTATGGGTTGCATGGATGGATGGATGGAATCATAAAGTGTGTGTGTGTGTGTGTGTGTGTGTGTGTGTGTGTGTGAGTGTGTATGCTTAGAAGTCTTGCCTTCCATATTTATAACAAGGAAAAATTTGGAAAAAAAAAACTTAAATTCAATCAGTTTGGGACTCATCAGAGCACAGAGTTCTGAGTGCATCCTGTCATTCTAACTTCTGGTAGACTAGGGCATCCACAAAATTACATTAAATGGGATTTGTGTACATTGAGCAGAAGCTACTGGAGATATAAATAAAGAGGAATATTTAAATAGTAATTTTCACAAATTGCTAAGATAGGGTATGTACTTGCTTGACCTGTGAGCAATTCCTAGGGGCTAGTGTTGAGGGTAGATCCACACTTTTATACGTATTTCCTTCAGAAACTCAACATTGCGTTCTCACAGTAAGGAGCCCAGAAGTATCACCGCCTACACTGTCAGGCAGAGAGGAAGAATAGCAGTTGTAAAATATACCAGGTCTCCTCTATCTCAAAGGATGTTTTCCTTGGTAAATACTTTATCAGGGCTCATTTCCAGTGGCATATACTTTCTCCCTACTCCAGCCCCCCTCTTACCTAAGTGCAGGTGAAGTTTAATCAATGGTGGGAGTAGATTAGGAATGATACAGTAAGGAAGAGAATAGGGGATGATGTGTGTCTAGCACTATAGAAACCCTGTGAAAATCACAGTCCTAAGACACAGGACCAGTAAAGATTGAGATTTAATCGAAGATTATAGAATGCAATCCCACCCCAAACTATGCTGACAGACCCATAGGGCTCTGATATATATAACAGTGGAGTGTGGCTGAAAGAGCTGCAATACTCTGAGGAGGAATACATAGAAGAACCCCAGATCAAGAAGAAAGACAAAAGCAAGGACACTAGAATAATTTGAAGCCTTTAATATTTATACTTACAAGCACAATGAAACAGAGCACTACCTTGTTAACCAAATTAACATAAATCCAGTAATGTTCCATTTACCTCAGTTCTTGTTACCTAATACATGTCCATCTTTCAACAAAAAACTACAAGTTATGTCAAAAGCAACAATAGAATATACTTTGAAGAAATTGGGCAAACATAAATTAAGAGCATTCTGAAAAGTAACTTCAAAAATGTCAATTATGAAGTATACAAAAATGCTGAGAACTTCTTTTAGATTAAAGGAGAAGAAGAAACATGACAAACTATGATATGATTTTGGATTTGCTGTATCGGGCATTATTGATATAATGCTATATTGGTATCATGATGATGGTATTATTTTCAATGTTGAGTTCTATTGTTCATGAAAGTCAGAAGAGAAAAGAGAATAAGGAAGAACTTGGGGGGGTGATAGGAATAGTCTATTTAAGTTTGTAGTAAATATAATATTTAGGCAATCTTATTGAATGATACCTAGGAATTCTGTTCTCTTTTATTTTGTTTTTTTCTTTATAATTTTTATCTAAGTCTGTATCTTAGTGCATTCAAGCCGTTGTAACAGATTGCTATAGATTAGTTGGCTTGTGAAGAGTATGTATTTATAAAATCTGAAGACTGGGAAGTTCAAGATTAAGGTGCCAGCAAATTCCAGTCTAGGTGAGGTTTACTTCTGGGTTTATAGGCGGGCCATTTTCTTTCCATGTACTCACATGGCAGAAAGACAGGGAATTCCTGGTTCTCTTTTATACAAGGGTACTAATCCAATTCATGAGGGTTCCACTCCAGTGACGTAATAACCTCCCCCAAACTGTATGTTTAGATATCATCACACTGGGATTAGGTATAAACAATACTCTTTTTGGGGGGAGGGGCATTTAATAGTAATATGAAATCATGTAAACTATAAAAATTAAATTGAAATAAATATAAATAGACAAAAATCATGTCAATTAAAAAACATTCTGCAGAATCAGCGCACACCACTTGAGACAGACATTAGGTATTATGGAATGGGGCGCTATTGAAGGTTTGAATAGGAGATTTCGGAATAAATCATTAATGTTAATCATTAATTAAAGTCATCTTAGGGAGGCAGAAAAACATCCTTGGGTGATTTAGAAGTGCTCTAGTCAGCAGGGGAAGGCGGAATCTTTATTTCTGGTATCTAGGTGTTTAGGAACATCATTCAAACAACTTTAGCCCTTTAGGGCATAAATATTTTTCAGAGTTTTGTATACGTTTGTGAAAGGTGAAGATGAATGATTCCCTTCAGTGTCACAAATAATGCATTGTGTTATTGAGCATAAGACCATGTCTCGAGGATCTTTGATAGCTAATTGAATTTCATGTCAATCAAATGACAGGAGGCCATTTTGTATTCAACATACTCATGAACATGTGTATACACATGCATGGCTTTCATGGTGTACATGTGGGGATGAGTTTTTATTTCTAAGAAGTAGCAAATAATCCTTTATGCCTCTGTTGTCACTCAGTTTTTCTGTTTTCTTGCTCTTTAATTGTTTGGTTCCCTCTTTTTTTTACTTCTTTACCAAAGGTTCAGGGTTCCGGGGGGAAGCAGAAATACTAATGAGAAATTCTTCAGAGTTGTTGTGGGTATAGAGATCAGTGGAATATATTAATTTCTCTTTGTCTTTATTTGTTTTCTTCCTCTTGGATTCCTTATTCCAGTACCTGCCCTTCATTTACAGTTTTTAAAGGAGAATATGGGAAGTCGTATATTCCCTTAATAATTTTTCAGTTGTGGAACGTGCAGCATCATTCCTAAACCTCTGAAGAGCAGCAGATGAAGATACTGAGAGAGGAATGACTCGTGTTTAACTGAAAGCAAGTGTAAAAATACTTAATATTGTTCTTATTTCCTTCACAGTTCCTCCCAAGCTTTTAGATGCTGCAATTGTAAGATAATTCTGCTACTGCTAACCACTTACTCTTATGAAGAAGAGATTCAGGGTTTCAGCTACTGGCTCTCAACCACTGACTAGATAATGCCCACCCCTTCCTGGCATATATGCTCTTTCAGTGGGATAGATAGGTAGATAGATAGATTGATATGTTTAGAAAAAGAGTGAGCATAGGAGCTTTATATATATAAATACAAGCATGTATCCCAATTAACTCTTGATTTCTGAAGATTTTTCACAAGATTGTTATACCTTTCAATACAGCCTTTATTCTAAGATACATTGGCAAGTGAGCAATTATACATGAAACAATTTTAGAAGGTGTTTTTATTTCTGTTATTTAGACAAATAATTTTAATTTCTTTACTGCTATTTAAGTTATTTATTTTTAAACCTTATTGTTGAGAACAAAAAGAATCTTTGTTCTTGGGTTCTGGGTGTTTGAATACCATTGGCAGAATATCATCATGATTTCAAATATGATCTTTGAGTAGAAAAAATATGAATGTTCTGGAGTGTTATTGTTGATTTGAAATTAGCAATCAGAAGAATGAATGAAGCTAAGTGTCTTCATCGTACCAATAGGGAACAGGGTTGTTAAAGAGCATCTCTTGACATTCCTGTGTGATTTACAGTGTAATTGCATAAATAATGATTTTGCTCATCTGTTCTCCAAATAAGTTGTTTTATGTAACTCTTTACATTCTGCATTTACTGGCAATGGTTAACTTATTTAAGAACAATGCCTTTCTTGGTATTTTATTTTTCTTTTGTCTTTCTTCCACAGAAATTAGATTGAGAGAGATGTAGTTCACCAAGTCTTTTTATAACTTTAGTATATGCAATATGCAAATGTTATATATGTTGCAAACAGTTAAAAAAGATAAAGATTTCTATATAATAACAAATAAAGAAAAATTCCTCCTGAATCCCTTTCTTCATTTACCTCCTTCCTCCATTTCCAGGAATTAATGAAACTTGCCTTGTTAACATTAACTTAATGTTTAAAGAATATTTTATATATGCATATGTTTGCATTTATCATGTACTGTAATATAGATGGATTAACTATTAATTCCTTTTAGTTAATCTCGAAAGATCTTATATACATATTTTAGTGGTGATCATCCTGGAAAGACTGTGAAAGCTAACTCCAGTATTTCTTTCATAGCAGTATAGGAAAAATCATGCTGTAATGATTTTTTCCCCTAAAATAATTTTGCGAATAAATATGCCATATTGCATTTTTGCTTTTGATAAGTGAGGATAATTTATTTCCCTCTCTCAGTTTTCTGAAAGTTCTTCTTTATGTTATGCTAACTAGGGGAAATATGCAAATATGAGAATCTTGTATTACACTTTTGAACTTTACTTGGAAATAGATTTTAATAGAGAAAATGAAAAATATGAAGCCGGTGCAAAATATTTTGCAAGGGCCAGGTGGCTAGAATGATTAATGAGAAAACAATGCTGGTGGCCAATATTTCTAGAGACACAGCTGAGATTTGGAAAGAAATAGCCTCAGAACCTGACTGTTACAGAATCTTCACATAATTACATCCTTTTCACTCTTCAAAGAACATTGGAAACTTGAATATTTTTCGATCTTTAATGATTTTCCATTTACTCAGATCTTTACATTATACCACTGCATTCTCCTATGATATTTTAAATCTATATTTTCTTCGTTATGGCTATAAATTATTTCACGGCACAGAAGTCCTTTTTCCTTCTTGAACATTCTTATACGCCGTACTGATTCCCACCTCCATGTAGGTACAATATGGATGCTGTCTGAGTTCTTGTTGAATTAATGAGAGAATAAAATCATCAGTTTAGATTTACATATCTGTTTGAATGCACTTTAGTGTTGCATCAGATAAATAAAATTTATTTATTATATTTATTTTTATTTATTATAATACTTCAGACAGTATTCAAGTTGTTTACATCCTTTGTATTTTTTTCATTCCTTTGTTTGTCAAGATTTTTTAATGAGTTTATCTGTTTATTTTTAAAGTAATTTTTGTAAAGTATAGTATATAGGGAAATTGTTACATGTCACAGTATTTCTGGATGAATTTTAAAAACACACATACACCATACTCATATTAAGAACTGAGGACATTTCTAAGTTCCCAGAGTCCTTCCTTATGCCCTATCCCACTTATAGACACGGTCTAAAGTAGCTAATTGTTTTCACTTGTAACACCATAGTCTAGTTCAGCCTGTTTTTGAATATTATCAATAGTTTATTTTCACTTAATTTTGTTTCTAGGTTTCATCTGTGTTTAATATTAGTAATCAATATATGTGTGGTTCACATGTCTTCGTTATTAAATACCATTTCTTTTGACTATGGTAGATTTATTTTGATGGTCATTTTTATGTGTGTTTTTGTTGCATTTGAACCTCGGTGCATAATTTTTATATTATATGATGTGCATTTAATTCACTTTTAGTAGAAGCTGCCGGACAATTCTCTAGCATGATTATACCAATTAAGACCCCAGCAGTCTAGGTGCTACACACCCATGTCAGTTTTGGTCTGTTTTTGTTCTGTTTTTATCTTTAAACACTCTGGTCGGAGAGTAACATCTCATTTGTGGTTTAATTTACATATACCTGATGACTAAATGTATTGAAAACTTTTTGTATTTTTTTAGATATTTGTGTTCTGTAGAGTACCTACTCACATCTTGGGCCAATATTTTTTGAATGGACTTTCTATTTTTATTAATCTCTATAATTATTGCTTCTCAATATATTCTGAATATAGATTACTTGCTTCACACAATTTTTCCCCTTGTGTATTATACAATTTCCCTTTTTTAATGTTCCTTGAGGATAAGTATTAATTTACATGTAGCAATTTTATCATAGTTCCCTTTTAAGGATTATGCATTTTTGAGTGAACTCATATATGATTTAATTTTTATTATTTTCTTGATACCTAAATCAAATCTCTGGAATCTGTCCATTTTTATTTAAAAGTGATTAAGGTAAGGAACTTTATATCATGGATTATCTCAGGTGGACCCTAAATGCCATCTCAAATATTCTTATAAAGATAAAGAGTATATAATACAGTCATGTAGTGAGAAACAGGCAGATTGACAGGCAGGCAGAAAGACTGACAGAGATAGACTAGTAGTGTTTTATATAACTTTTTTAGTCCATTATCAGTTGCAGAAAAATTTATATTAATCATAGCCAAAAGCAAAAGTCACATAATGAAACTTTCTTTTAATTGAAGTCTGCCTACACTTTTCCTAAATTAAATTTGTTCTCTAAAGAGAGACATTATAACTACTCATAAGTCTTAGATAAGGTATTTCCTAGTCCTAGGTACAAAATAGTGACTACCACAAGAACTTTTTTTTTTTTCTCCTTTCTTTCTTATTGATATTTCAAAAGGCCGAAATAAAACTGTTTTTTTTTTTTTGTTGTTTTGTTTTTTTAATTATCCTTTCCTGAATAGGAAAGTAATTGTGTGAGATTTTCTGGCATATTAGGATGAGTTTAAGGGAAAAATACAACATTATGAAATTGACAAACATGTATTTCTTTCATTGTCAATGGTAGAATGGAAAAGAAATTCTGTCAGATTTTATTTTTAACTAATTAATTCATATGTGAACTAGTCCTTAGTCATTCTCTAGTTCTAGTCCAGTATTACGTATTTCTTTTTAAATGACTGATGAACTAAGATAAAAATTGTTTTATTGATTTAACAGTTATAATGTAACTTACTGGTAGCTATAAGTGTTTCCTAATGCACTTAAGAACTTAGGTAGTTGATAATCATTTTATTAAATTAAATTGCATTTTATTTTTCAAATGATAATATTTAATATATGTCAGCAATATGTATCAGCAAAACGAGAGAGAGTTGTATGTGTGTTAAAAAATAGGATCCTTGAACTTCAGAAAATAGGATCTTATGCACTGTATTTCTCTCTTTGAATTTCTACATTAAAACAAAACATTTTAAAAGAAAATTTGAGAACTCTATTGTCACACCTCTGCATGAATTTTGATGTCAGGAGAATTTGGAGATACTTTTCCGCTCAGAGACAGTCTTTCTCTGGTCAGGGGAAAATGCAGGCCACTCAGTGAGAAATATGAGTGTGCAAAAGAAAGGTAACTGTGATCTTAAGGGAAAGGGAACACTTTAGGGATGCAAGGGTATTCACAGCAAATGTTTCTCAGATTGCTGATATGATCATTGGAATGAAATGACAGATAAGAGGTATGCTGTTGAGTCTTCTGGGGTTTCTATGAAAAAGATAGTCTGTTGCATGACACCTGGGATGGGCACAAGTAAATAGCATTCCAATCTGTTAGAATATTAACTTTATAAAAAGAAAATAAATAATTTTTAAAAAGTTGTTTCGCTGTCCCTCTAAATTGAAAAAATAAATACATCAAGTGTCTAATAGCGGGACAGAAGAGCAAAGTTAGCCTTTCCCCTTTTTTATTTGTTTTCCAATAGAAAAATGCCTCGTAATGGTCAGGAGACTCATGATACTTGTCATTTTCCCTTATGTAATAGAGTTCAGATTTCCATATTTTCTGTGCTACAATGTAATGTGACTTTTTATTACCAACCTATTTCATGTCAGTTTATCTGCTGTTCAGTTATATATGTAATCATCATCTGAGGTTAAACAAGATAAACCTTCTGGGAAAATCTAATAGACATTTTGCAGTTAATTAAAAAAATTCAAAAATGGAACATTTCATTTTATAAATATCTATACATATATACACACATATATTTATCTAGTATATATGTGGCTTTATTATGGCATTTTACTTAAATGAAAGCCAATGGGTAATCAAGAATAAATTGAAAATCTTAAGAAGTTATATTTGAATAGTGTGAGTTGTAATATGTAGCATTTTCATAGCTTCTAAAAGAGCGATTTCATATAGAAGTTTAGCAGGTTTATTAAAAGGAAAAAAAATAGCTATTTCACATTGGCATTTGTAACTTTATGAAAGCGTTTAACAAAACGGGCGTCCAGGAACATCAATAAGCATGACAGAAACCTTAATCATCTTAGAATACTGTCTAAGAAACTTCCAGGAGAGGTTAGAACAGCAGGCTGTACCACAAATGGGTGATCTAAAAAGAGTTTTTGATCATCCACCCTCCTTGGTTTCTTTGTTAATTCTGGGTAAACCAGGTCCAGATCCGAATATAGACTAAATTCAATGGAAGAAATGTAGCAGAATATTTTCAGATGCTGTTTTATTTCTCTAGTGCCATTTTTATTGCTGATTACAGTGTCATTCCTGGTGGGAAAACTATGTAGATTTTTTTAGAGAAATTTCTTGGAGTTTGTTAAAGTTGTCATTAGACATTTAAAAATCTGTTAGGCAGAACATGTGTTAAACTAGTTCTGTATGATCCCTAAGAGACTCCATGTTCTACCACAAAGAAACTAAATTTATAAGAAAGCTTTTCAGTCAAAAAAAGGAAAACTTAAGTTTATTATCACTGGAAAAAAAATCAATAATGATGGACTACTTGCTAGGATATCTTCAGGAAATTAAGGAAATAGATATTTAAACCAATTCATAAACTCCTATTTTGTTTTTGTTTTCTTTTTCTATTCTTGTTGGTTATGCTATTTTTGGTTCTTTCTTTGTTGGGTTTGAATGCACTAAAGACAGAAGCTGTTTTCTAATTGTTATTTCTGAAGGGCCTCTACAGTGTTATGGTCTCAAAGACTTAACATCACTCTTTAAACATCACTCTTTGGAAAATCTTTTCTTCCAAGTTTATCTCTTTCTATAGAAATATAGATGGAGAGAAATGACTCCATATTTAAAGATTCTAGGGTCTTGGAGAGCCCTACCTTTGAATTTAAGCATTTTTACTTTTAACGTTATGTGCATCTCAAATCCCAGGGAAGTGATTCTACACCAGCTGTACATTTATTTTACAGTAGTTTGCATTAATTCAGAACTGACTTGCTCTTCTAATACATTATTTATCACTGTGTTAAGAATAATGTCAGCAGTAGGTTGTTGTCAGCACATTCCTCCATATTAATAGTATCTACTAACGTATTTCCTTATATTACTGAAATAAATTGACAGTATAAGTCTGTGCCTTTTCTGGCAAAAAGGAGTTTGTATTTTCAGCAAAAATCCTCCTTTTGATTGTTGTTGTCTGCGTGTCTTTCATATTCTCTTCTTTTTTATTTAAAGGAGGAAAGTCTGGAGGGTGATTTTGGAGGAAAGGCATTTTATTGTTAGTAGATGATTCTTAAGAAGACATTGATTGCTCTGAATACTCTTTTTTACAACTGCACTCTCATTTAATTCTTGAAACTACCCTGGAAGTTAAGAGGCCTCAATAAGTTCTGAGGATCAGGACACTGTGGTTATGGGAGGTTAAATGACTTGCCTCCGGGTATGTGTCCAGTGCCTGGACAAACTAAACAGGGAAATGGTCTTTGCATTCAACAGTGTATTTGACAAGGGAGAGACAATGAATGTAGATGAAAGTGTTTAAAGTCCTAAACACACAATGAAATATAACTAGTTGCAAGTGACAGGTTCTCACCCCAGTTTGCATATTAGAATACCTGGAAGAGTTCACAAAACTATCTCTGGACCCTAACCCCAAACAACTAATTTAATTAAGTTTGAATTGAACTCTAGTGTCATTTTTATAAAACTAATTTTAATTTTAAAAAGGGCTGAGACTCACTGTTTTCTATATAAAAATTGAACAAGGTTCATGTTTGTATGGAGTAAAACAATAGAGAGTTTTGCTTAGGAAGGCATTACAGACAGGGAAAAGGAGTATGTTTTGTGGTAATGTATCCAGATAAGAGCAACAGTGCATTTTGTTTGGCTTTCTTGGACAATCATTATTCATGGATATATTGTTTGCGGAAACTCAGTACTTGAAGTTGATTGTAAGGAGACTAATATATGCATTTTCATGCTTGGAATTTTGAATACAAATTAATATATTGTAAGAAATAAAAGCAATTAGATAAGGGAAGATTTATCTAATTAGAACAAGTATGTATATTGTTCACAGAAGGGATGCAAATTGCTCAGATGGGTTTGAGGAAGGTTATCACTTTTTTTTTTTTAAAGGACAGTAGAGAGGGGAAAGAGTATGCTGATGTAATTAGCAAAGAATAACTATTATAGGTCTGTAATTTAAGACTGCATCTGAAGGAATAAAGCGAAGAGGCAAGAGGGGGAGAATGGTAATGAATCTCCTAGTCAGTTGGAGTTTATAATTAGCATTTTATTTAGACCAGAAATGGGTGACATTATTGCTCAAATCTAGTCCAAAATTTTACTTATTTCACTATATCATTTTTTTACCAAGTTCTGTTGCCATAGAAAGGACACATATTGAAAAGAATCATCAGTTGATCAAGAACTGTTTAATTAATACATGCAAGGCAACAGGTGGTGATAAATTTCTAGATGCGATGCTGTCTGTCTTTTGACCACCAAAGCATGAAGTGAATGGTTTTTAGAAAATCATACTCATAAATCATACATCATAAAAACAGATGGAAAAAGAACGAAAGAAATGAAGTGAGCAGGAATGATGGGTACAAGCCATGGCTTTAGCAGTTGGAGCTAAGAGATGGCATTGAATTCAATTATTTAGACAATTGCTGGAATTTAATTTAAGAAGTGGATTATGTGTCAAAAAGAAAGGGATGGAAATACAGACTGTACTTTCCCCTTGGATTTCAATAGTTCTTAATTTAAACTTCCGTTCCTTTGGCATTTATTCTGGAAGACTTTCCTTATCTCTGCACATATTATAGAAACCATCCTTCTTGTGCTATTCTCAAATACTTATGTCATAATAAATAGATCCTGCTTGTAGGATTCTGAGCTTGCTTCTAGATTCTGACCCTCTTAAAGACCGAAACTATGCCTGAATTCTTAAGACCGAAACTATGCCTGAATTCTTAAGTCTATAAATTTTGTCACAGGATGTTATTTCCTATAAAAATAAATGAATAAAAATTAAGTGAATAAATGAATAAACTAAATTTAATTTTTTAACTAGTGTCTATTACCAAGTTCCCCAGTATACCATACTTACAGTCAAGCACAAATCAAAATGAATTGCCTATGTTAGGGTGTGGTGGGAATTTTCACATACTCCTCTAGATTCTTATAGACTGACAAATAATCAAATAAACATCAGATAGACTGATGAGAAGAAAAAACAATAGTTATTAAATTTATTGGGGATTATAACTATGGTGAAGGTAAAGAGCCTGTTACAAAGTTTTATCTGAATTTAGGAAATACTACATATATTCAGAATAATATGGCATGTCATCAGGGCTGAGTTGAGTCCCACCAACCTTCATATATGAAGTTCACACTCTCAGGGTCTCAGAATATGACTGTATTTGGAGGCTGGGCCTTTAAAGAAGTGATTAAGTTAAGATGAAACCTTGAAAGTACCCTAATCCAATTTGTCTGGGCACATTGGGCACACAGAGATGCACCAATAAGGTGCACATACAGAGGAAAAGATAAGGTGAGTATGCTGAGAAGTGGCCATCTTCAAGCCAAAAAAAGAGGGATTCTGAGAAACCACCCTGCTGACACTTTGATCTTGGGTGTTTCATTCCAGAACTGAAAAAATAACATTGCATTATCTAAAGCCACTCTGACTGTGATATTTTGTTGATGGTGGCTCGTGCAAGCTATCATATTATACTGCTAATTTTACTCAGCCATACTGCACCATCCAAGTTATTCATAGTTTCTCAAGCATCTACTTTTTGTTAGTAAAGTAACTATACTACTAAAAAATCAAAAAGCATTAGTACATTATGCCTACACACATAGGCATACAATAGTAAGTTTGCCACATGTACTTGGAAGATACTTAAATAATTGGTCATATATATACACACATATATATACATATATACATATTACATATATATAGACTCACATACATATAGACAATACTAAAGATTCTACCAACGTTTTTAGAAATAATCATCAATAAGTTTTCAGGATGCAAAAACAGTTGTACTTCTATATACTAACAATGAATGACCTTAAAAATAAGTAAAACAATTCCATTTGTAATATCATTATATATACATATATATACACATATATATATATGAGAAAAGATAATACTCTGTTATGAAGTTAAAATATATACATTTATTTAAAATCACCTGTTGAAGCTAATTGAAGTATTTGCTCTTATATTCACTTAGAAGCCTCTGTTTTTTTTAAGTTTAAACATTAAAGATATTCCATATTAAATCTCTTTGTAAAATACCTGCAAGTCTTTATCAAACCTTTATAAACTTTTGAGTGGGAGAACGTTATGAGTTACTAGGCCAATTTGGTTTGATGTATAGTTGTACATTTAGACAGCATTTAAGTAGAGATAAGAGGAGTTTCAAAGACTATATGTATAAACATTAATCCTTCTGAAAGCGTTTAACATTTCTTTCTTACTGCTTTTATGTTCACTTTTACATTGCCATTTAATGAGGTTATTTTCTAGTTAAGTTTATAAAATATTGTTTCAGAAGATAGAAGTCTCATGTATACCAGACTTTTGGTTCTCACATGGCTTTTGAACTCACTATCTTTATTCTGTTTATTCTGAAGGACTGTTAGAATACTTCATTTTGGGAAAAAAGGAAAAAATATTCATAATATAGTTGTTTCTTCCCAACTTTGATCCTATTAGTTAAAGGAGCATTAGCTGTTCTATTTTAGCTATATTTTTAACTCCTTTTATTTTGAGTTCAGTAGCTTGTGAAGGTGACTACTCATTGAAAACCTGTGATTGCAAGGTTTTTAATATTTCAAAGGTGTCAAGTGAGCTCAGCAATTTTTTTGTTTTTTTTACTTAAGCTCAGGGAGTGAGATTTGCTTATGCAGAAATTGGTACTGGCCATGAGAAAGAGTATTTTATGGTCCAGCTGTTTGATACTTTTGTTCATAAAATTAGACATTCATCATTAGTACACAGCCCATTTAAAATAATTCACCAAGAGTCTTCCCAACCTGCCCCCAAAGCCTCACACTACATCCACTCATATGCACATGCAAGAGTATGTCTCTCAGTGTCTCAAGATTTTCTCAATAAAGTCAGCATTTAAAAAATATTTTATTATAATTTTATGAAGTTATTTGGGAATTCTATGTGTATTATGCAACTTTCACTTTTAATTCATTCATTTTTATTTTATAATAATGCATCTTAATTATTTAGAGGAAAATTTTATATAGAGTTTCTAAATGATTTAAGTAGAAAGACCATTGTTTGAGATTTGGTTGTACCATGTTTAATTAACTTGAGGTAAGCCCCCTCAGATATATTATCAAAATAAAACCAGTAATACCTTTTCTAATATCTACGGTGAGGATTGTATGATTCATGGTGTGGGAAATTTTGTGATAAGCAGTTAATTGCTCCAGAAGTTTATTTATTTTGTTATTTTTGTCAGTGCAATTATGGTTATTATTTCAAAGTGTCTCTCATGGAATTTTCATGAGCACCTGCCTATTATTAGATTACAAAGGAAAATTAAAAATCAGCCTTAAGGCATACAGATTAGAAAAGAGGAAGTGAAATTTTTTCTCTTTGCAGATGACTTGATCTTATATGTAGATAATACTAAAGAATCTGCCAAAACTATTAGAAGTAATCATCAATAAATTTTCAGGATACAAAAACAGTTGTATTTCTATATACTGACAATGAACTATATTAAAAAGAGAGAAAAAAATTCCATTTGCAATACCTCAAAAATAAATTATGTAGGAATAAATCTAACCAAGGAGGTAAAAGATCTACACACTAAAACTAGAGGGCACTGATTAAGTAAATTGATAGATATCTTGTGTTTCTGAACCAGAAGAATTGATATTATTAAAATATCCATACTACTCAAACCATCTATAGTTTCAATGCAACCTCTATCAAAATCCCAGTGAAAAAACTATCCTAAAAATCATATGGAACACCAAAAAAACTTCAAATAGCCAAATCAATTTGAGAAAGAAAAAATACAGACATCACACTTCTTCATTTCAACTATATTATGAATCTATAGTAATAAAAAAATAGTGTGGTATTGGCATACAAGCAGAAACATAGACCTCTGGAACAAATTCAACAAGTTAAAAATATTTCCCCATTCATATGCAGTTAAATAGTATTGGGCAGGCGGGTCAAGAGATTCATTGGGGAAGGGATGATCTCTTCAACAGCTGGTGTTAGAAAAACTAGCTTGCACATACAAAAGAATGAAGTGTGACCTCTGTCTTACTCCACTCACAGAAGTTAACTTGAACTGTAAAGGTACGACCCAAAACTGTAAAACAGTAAGAAAACCTGGGGCAAGGGATGGAAATTCTTCGGTATTGCTTTTGGCTGTGATTGTTTTGGATATAACACTGAAAGCACAAGCAACAACAGCAAAAAGCAAAAATCAAGGCTACATTAAATTAAAAAAGAAACATCCAACAAAATGAAAATGGGACACCTGGAATGGGAGAAACTGTCTGTAAACCATATATCTGATAAGGGGTTAATTCTCAAAATACGTATGGAAATCAGACATCTCATGAGCAACAAATCATCCAATTAAAAAATAAATGTGCAAAAGACTTAAGTGGACACTTTGCCAAAGAATACATGCAAATGGAAGCAGATACAGGAAAAGTGTCTGAATATCACCAATTACCGGGAAGATGTGAATCAAAACATATTGAGATATCATCTCACACCTTCTGGAATGGCTATTATTAATAAGACAAGAGATGATAAGTTTTAGTGACAATATGGTGAAAAGGGAATTCAGTGCTCTCATGGTGGAAATATAAGTTGGTCCAGTTACTATGGAAAACAGTATGAAGATTCCTCAGAAATGTATATCTATATAACTATTAATTATATATGATAACTATAATTATAAATGTAATAACTATAGATAGATAAGTAACTACCATAAAAACCCACTTCTGGACAAATATCTGAAGAAAATGAATAACTATCTCAAAAGATACCTACAACCACGTTTCCATTGCAGCGTTATTCACAATAGTTGAGACATGGAAACAATATATATGTCTATCAACAGAGAAATAAAAATGTGATTTATTCATAAATAAAACATAATTAAATAATAAAAAGGAAGAAAATCCTGCAATTTACCACAGCTTAGGGTTGACCTTGAGGGCACTATTCTAAATGAAATATGTCAAATAGAGAAAAACAAGTACTGTATGACTTTACTTAAATGTGCTTTTCATAAGTGCCAATGTTATACTAACAAAAAGTAAATGGGTGGCAACATCTACTCAATATTGGAGGGAGATGGTGAAATAATGTATTTTGGTCATATTTTACCAAATTAAAATTGAAATTGAATTTAAGATGCTCCTGGAACTGTCCTCAAGACTTAGTGCATTTTTTACATATTAAACATACTCAGCTCTCATCTTGAAAATACTGTATGTTCATTAAGTGAATATTTGCATTAAAAAAAGAGGGCAGGGATGCCTTATAAGATATGCAGTGTCTTTGAAATCCTGGATATTTTGAGGCTTTGAGGTAATTTTAATGCAATGAGGAAATTAGCATAATTAGAGCTTTATTCCTTTACTGAGCTTTAGTCTCGCTTCCTTGAACTCTCTGCTCCACTAGGCCCCACCAGAGGGCGCAGTCTCCATCTTTGTAGAGTTCAAAGGCAAAAAGGATCCTAAGTCACTTTAGAGCACATCCCTGTCTGTGATACCTCATCACCCTCAATTTTGACTAAATGCCTTGTCCTCCACAAGGCCCCAGGTGATATTTGGTCATCCTGGCCTGCCTGAGCAACAATCCTGTTAGATCAGCCTCATACCCTTTTAGTGATTTTCAAACCATGAACCCCAGATGGCTTGTGCTGTAAATCCCCACTTTTCCATGCGTTTGTAATTGAGCCTAATTCTATAAAGAGATTTTTTTCCCTTCAATTTCAAGTTTCCTTAATAAAATCTGTTTTTACTGATTTAACAACTGTTCAACTCTATTTTTTCTTTGATAGAACGCATAAAATCTAACAAACGAATTTGTGATTACTTTTATAATTTGTATTCCCATGAAGGAGAGAGAAAGTTTTGATGATGTCTGTAAACTCTCTCCATTTGAATTTTTTTAATTAGCAGATTCTGAGCATATGATTAAAATATAAATATACGCGTGCATATTATATAATATTTATACTATATATTATATATAGCATACTTGATATTACTGTTTTTAGCTTGACATCTATAATATAGTTATATATATAGGGTGCTACACTATTTTTTAAGTTATAAAATTAAGTTAATATTAGGTTATACATAGTATATAATATATTGTTTATTATACTATAAGATTTGGCTGGCAAAACCAATGTCATCATATACACTTTGAAATCTTTACCTGATCCTGGAAATTTCAGCCAATCTTAAGATCTAGAAGTTTTCCCATCCCCACTTAAACCAAGGTAGACAACAGCACTGGTGATGACAAATGGCAGGCAGAGTTGGATTAGGAGCCAGATTCAGAACAACCAGCTCTGCTCTGGTTCTCTCCGGCTCACCTCAGTCATTCCATTAATCTCCAGATACTCTATTTTATATGATTAGAATTTTTATCCACTTATTATTTTAGGGTGGGGTTTTAATATACTGAAGTCAGGCATTTAGGTTCTGTTTGTGCTTTTAAAGACTAGAACTGTCCTTTATTTAATCAGTTCTGTAGAATTAAAATCTGAACAGCTCAGATTAAATGAAATTTACTTTTTAACTTCCAAGACTATACATAAAATATATTTCCTTTTCAAATAAAACACAAAAATACTATTAGCTAAAGTTAATTCAAAGCCCCCAGCCAGTTTTATTTGGTCACATTTGCAATCTAAGCATAGTGTTATAATTGATTGCTAAATTCATTTTAAAAGTTTCTTTTGTTGTATAATTACCATGATATAAAAGTATAAACATATCAGTTTAGAAGGCATAAGAAAACCTCTATATTGTTTGTTATATATGTCTTTTAGAGAATGACATAAGTCTTTGTTTTTCGTAAGATGGATGTATTTTACTACCTGGAATGTATGGGAGATCAATATAATAGAAAGAAAAATAAGAAAGGAGATTTACAATGACCTAACTTTTAAAATTGACAGGGTATTTAAAAACTTCCTTTATAATAATATTTAGAGTAAAAATAATAACAACAGTAATACTGATATTTATTTTTCCTGAGGTAGAATATGTATATCAGTCTGTTTCAGGTTGGAGAAAAATTAACAGGTTGTAGATTCTGATTATAACTAATAACCTTATTCCATAGGTCTTATCTATTAATGGCAGTATAGATACTTTCCCCATATGTATTATTTTTCTTTGGTGAAGATTCAAGCTCTTAATATTGTTACTATGCTGATTCATATACTTTTACCTGGATTTTCCTTCTATTTATCATTTTCCCTATGTTTATAATATAGGGTTTTGATACCAGAATCATGAAACAAATATAAATGAAAATACTTAAATTAGAATTTGAACCCCCAAAAGCATCTCTAGCATATTTTCTAAGTACGTGAATCATAAAAGTCACGTTTTGGTATAAGTTAAAGAAAGATACTTGGATGAGAGCTGTAGATTACAAGTCTAGTATGAATTCTGAAAACTCATATATAAAAGAAACTAATTTGTAATAAGGGGTTTCTTTCTGATATGTAAGGAGGAGCATGCTGGCCTTAAGAGGTAGAAGGTGATCTGTTGATTAGGAAATTAGGACATTCTAATAAATTTTAAAATGTTGACTCCATAAAGATGATCACCTAGAAGAAGGTTTTATTATCTTGCAAGATTTCAACTAAATTCTAAACCTTGCAAAAGGGTATAAAACATATGGACTTTGGAAGGATTATGCCAAGACATTGACCACATTTGTTTTACTCTGTAACTTCTTGATCTGTGAATTAGCTCTTAGACTACATTTGAACAAGTGGAAATGTTGTTTCTGAAAGTTGAATTTTCTCTAAGATACTGAAAGTAATTTATCAGAATAAGGGTCTAGGAACTTATGCATTCCTTAACTAGGTTTTAGATTAAACTATGAGATAGACCGAGAAGTACATAAAGATAGTGAAATTCTATTTGCAGTGTCAGTGTTTCAATATTTTATGAAATTAGCAAAGCTTTATTATATTTTCTGCCTGGGTACTCAATTGAATAAAAGGCATAATAAATAAGAATTCAAGGCAGAATTTTGTTGAGGGGGAAAATAAATTAGAAACAGTAATGCAATCATGCTCATATATATTTTATGAATTTTATACATTCTGTATTTGAAAGTTTGTCAAGATGTGCTTGGGTATTAAAATATAGATTAACACTGAAAGTTTTAATATTTTTCTCTGTTTACCTACTTATTCTTTTGCACACATTTCTATAAAAATTCTGCCAAAAGCAGTTGTCAGGATATTCTCCTCTATTATAATCACTGAATAGTAAAGAGAATGGAAGAATATTTTCTAAGTTAAACAGTATTGCTTTCTCTAACTCTGGGGCTTTTTGTATTTTGAAGCAATTTTATTTCCTATACTCTTCTTCCATTTCCACTCCAGTTTGGAGGAGTGGTTCAAATTTATTTTTCGCAGACTTGAAGTTTTAGATAAAGCAATGAACGAGGAAAATGAAACAGATTTCCCTTTCTACATTGCTGAAATTGTATAGGTATGAAATTATAGAACCCTTCCAGCATGGAAGCAAACAATACACAATTACCTTTAGGTTGAGCACATGCCCATGGTACACAAATGACCAAGGGTTGCCTCAGTATGCTCAGTAACAATTTTCTAAGTTCAGCTTTGTCTTGATGTACAGAATCAGTTGGTGATTAAACTTTTGCGATTTGTGAAATTCTACAGGGAAAATAAATGTGGTTTTCTGAGCTTTCTGATCTCCACAAATTAGATTGGAAATTCACATGCTGCCAGATCTGTATGGAGAGGAATGAGTCAGATGCTCAGACTGGTAGTACTCACACTTTTAGGGATGATCAAATAGCACTCTCAACAGGTTACCTCCCCATAATCGCCTTGGGGTGGGTTTGCTCCTCTATCTTCACAAAGGTATGGTAGTGGGAATTTAACTCTTTTCTGAACATTCTTCTGTGTTCTCTCTTGGCACTTTCTGTCATTTTTCGATTCTATAAAGAGAGCCTCTTTTGGAAAAACTCCCTTTTGACATTTTCTTCTTACTATCCAGGATTGTTTCTCAGCAGCTCCCCTGAGAAAGTGTGTGCTAATAGAATATTGCCCAAGCAAAATAAAAATTCTGGGCAGATAAATACAGTGCCAAAGCAAATGAACTGACAAATCAGATGGTGCCTTGCAAAACTTTGCATGAATGCCCCTTGGTAGAGCATAGTTTATTATATTCTTCCCTTCTTTCCTGTGCTAAAGTAATCTTTCATGGGTTAATTGTATCTACAGTGAACTCAGTCAAAATCTAAATGCATTAGCAGAGGTTAGTAGACATATCTTTATCATCATTGTCATCATCACAGCACATATTGAATACTTACCATATGCCTATTTTCTTTCATCTTATTTCATTTAATTATTATATAACTATAACATATTAGTAGGAATCATTACTCACAAATGTATATAAGAAAGCCAATTCTTAACTGTAATAACTTATCCAGTGACAGAGCTATTTAGGATGGGTTAGAATTCAAATCTAGGTTTCTGTGTTTCTAAACCAGTGTTTGTACTCATAGTAGTATGACCTTGATCATATATGTTGATGTTGGCACATTTCTAGGCGTTTAAAATTTTCCTCATTTTCTGCTGGCCCTATGGATACCAGTAATATGTCAGGCTATAAAACACCTGTTCAGTAAAGTTATATTTAATTTAGTCAATTAACGTTTATTGAATACTTATGATGAGTAAGGTAATGTTCTAGGCACTAAGGATTCAGAAATAGATTAGATACATATTTTTTTCCTATCCAAGCAAGCAATATAATGAGTTAAAGGTGTAAGACATTATAAACCTTAAATTTATAGCATTACTGTTTCCCTCTATGCATTATGACTTAGGAAAAATTGCTTATGTACAAATAACCTAATGAATGCTAGTTTAACTGCCTAGAAGGATTAGAAAATTACTCTTCTAACCAGTGGGCCAGTTAGAATAAGATAAATGGTCAGAAATACATAATGTTTTTAAATTGCTTCTAAAGAAATCATGCCTTGCAGACAATAAATGTCAACATAATTATTAATGATACAATTAAGGATTTGACCTCTTAAATAAGCAGCCATCCAGTAAAATAATATTTATTTCGTGAAATAAAATCACATTTCACTTTGATTTCAATGCAGGAGCAAAAAGAGTACACAGATCTGAAATGTCTGTTTCCTTCATCTTTTATTATCCTGAGTATACAACTTGAATCAAATGTCATGATTTTTATGAAATATCAAAAGAACTTGACAGTGATTTAAAGTAATGTTTGGATTTGTGAAATGTTTAAATTTACTCTTTGTGTATAGAAATACCTCGGCATAAAATTTTATTTTTATTTTAAATTTAAGTTAATTAATTTTTGAACTATTTCAGATTAGTTTGCAAAATCACAATGCCAAACTGAGTTATCATTGTAATTTGTAAATCAGTTTGGGGAAGACAGACAAACAGAGTCTCTTCTAGTTTAGAATGTATTCCATCAGCAGAAGAAATCAATGTCAATCTTGAGGCACTGTTAGTGGGTTACAGTATGTATAGATTGTTATAGTAAAATATATATATTCATGGCCCTCATACCATATTTGCATCAAGGTGAAAACATTTTATTTACTATCCACACATATTACTAAATGACATCAATTTAATTTGAATTTTAGATTTCATAAACTTTCAGTGTTCAATCATATTTTTAAAATGATCTGCCTAATTTTCATTTGGATAGTCGTTTTTTGCATGTGTCTGACTATGAAAGACAACTTTTTAAAGCTATTTTCTGTTTGAATTTCAAGTTCAGATGAATAGTTAAACATATAGCGGATATTATTTATGTGCCTTCTGATCTATGGTACTGTAATCCTATATCTTAACTAAATTTGTAAAACAAATTTCAAAAGCAGTACACAATCATTATTTTAGGGTCTTAATTAGTTTGTAACATTTTGCTAAGCAAGTGATCTAGCATGATGTTCTACTAATTCAACATTTCAAATCTTCAGTGTAATTTTATAGTTTGGTATTTTATTATGCTTCTTCAATACAATGTAGAAATAGTCATTAGACCCCTGCCATGTCTTGTAGAATTGAACAGTAACAGTTTAATAGCCAGGGAATCAATCATGGGGGAAAGCATCAACCATGATGTTTTAGAGGGAAACACTGTGTTTGCCTTCTGAGACACAATCAGGAATCTTGGGCTATTTTAAAATGTTCTTCTTTTGTTGAATCTTCCCTGGTATAAAGATTCTTTGAGTTTGTCGATGAACTCTACATATTCTTCATAAATATCAGGTTGTGCTAGGTCTGAAGGGAAGAGCAGGCAATATGATTCAGACAAAAAGGAAGAACACTGTAGTCACTCAAGAAAAAGTCAAACATAGCTTGCATTTCTTATTCTTTTACTCAAAGGCAAACTTCCCAGAAGTCTGGGCTTAATTTGTTAGAATGAAAGTAGTTTGCCATGATCTATAATTTTCAATGTATTAACTATTATTTTGTAGAATGCCATCTTACAGCTTTACATATATCATCTGTTAAATTATTTTAATGGCCTAGGAAAATCATAGCATTATTAAAATGTACCACTGTTATAATAGTCATCTATGAAATAGAAGTTCTCATTGTACAGATGAAGACACAGACACATAGAAGTTCAATGTTCACAAATAATTGGTAGCGGTCTCATTTGAATTAAACCCAAGAAGTATAATTCCAGAGCCATTATGCTGGACATCCTCTCAGTTAAGTTGGGGCTAAAAATCAGAACTTTTTCTCAGTGCATGTCACCTCCATTTAGATCATCACTAGCGTATGTCACTAGTTAGGGTTAAGATTGTATAGTACAAAACATAGCATAAAATTAATGCCTTGAAAAGACTAAACACCTTTCTTTGTCTTTATATTTCACTCATTTCTTCATCCAGAATGTTTTGAGGTTTATTATATGTCAGACTACTTGTCAAATGGATGTGATGTGATGTTTAAAAGGCGAAGTTGCACCTTCATAGGTTGCATTATACTGTTTGGGTATGACATAAATGCTATTTCAGTCAGAAGCTGATTTTCATTGCATCACATATGTTGTCAGTATATTTTACTGCTGGAATCTCAGTTGTTACACTAATAAATATTCACCATGAGCAAGCTTTAATGCTACATTTGAAAAACTTAAAGTTTACTATACTAGGACACACTAGAGAATTGTGTATATCCCAAATTCCAAAATCCTGGGTCCTAATATGTATAGTTTAAGTCATTTTTATCTTGGCATCAGGAAATGTATTTTCTGTTCCTTCCTGATTTTTTTCTTTTTAAAAGCAGATTTGATATGTATGTGAGCACAATTCATAAAGGAAAAGTTAACAATTTGAATTTTGAATCAGAATTGTAGTTAAAAATTTTAAATGTTTGCACTACAGAACACAATCTTAAGGAAGAAATTATAGACTGTGAGCAAACATATTTACATTCACAAGTCTGACAAAGAGCTGGTATTCAGACTATGGAAAGATCTTTCAACACTCAATATAAAAGTAAACTATTTTTCTTGGTCAGCTCTGGCTACTAAAATGAAATACCGTAGACAGAGTGGCATATACAAAAGGCATTTATTTCTCAAAATTCTGCAAGTTCAAGATAAAGGTGCCTGCAAATTTGATTTCTAGTAAGGACCTGCTTCTAGGCTTGTAGACAGCTACAAGCTGTGTTCTTTCTATCTTTACAAGAACACTAATCTTATCATGACCTGTTGGTATGACCTAGTCTAAACATAATTACTTCCCAAAGGTCCTCTTCTAAAATAATCACCATGAGAGTTAAAACTTTGCTATATGAATTGTGTAGGAAAAATGTCATTTCATGACACAACCCAATTAAAAAATAAGTCAAATATTTGAATAGATACTTCACTGATGGAGATATAGAGATGCAAATATTACATTAAACGGTGCTCAAAATCATTAATCATTAGGAAAATAGATATCAAAATTATAATGTAATATTACTGTACTAATAGAATTATGGAAATTAGACAAAAACAACAAAATCCTCATGATTCTAACTGCTGACAAGGATGCAAAGTAATTGGAGCATCCATATATTGTTGATAGGAATGCTAAATGATATGGACACTTTGGAAAATAGTTTGACAGTGTTTTGCTAAGTCCACACTTAATATGACCCAGCAATTAGACACCAGTTATTTACACCAAGGAAATTAAAAGTTGCAATTCCACAAACACACACACACACACACACACACAAAGAACCAACACACTGTGTACCACCTTTATTCTTAATCATCATAACCAGAATAGTCAAAATGTGGAAGCAACTCAGATGTCTTCTAGCAGGGAAATGTATAAACAAAATAAGTCCTATACATTAGAGTAGTAGTCAGCAGCAACAACAACAAAAGGATGAATTGTTGGGTGGATTTCAAATGCACTTTGCTATAAAAGCTACATGGCATATAATTCCTTTTTGTGTGTGAGCGTGTGTCATCCTGAGGGGAGAAATAAAACTAAAGAAACAGAGAACAGAGTAATGGTACTTAGGACTTGGAATTGTAGGGAGGGGGTGACTCCAAAGAGGCAGCATAAGGAAAATTTTGTAGTGATTGAACTGTTCCTTATCTGATTGGGGTAGTGGATAGAAGACTCTATGATTTTGACAAAACTCATGAAACTGTACGTCATAAAGAGTAAATTTTATTGCATGTAAATTGAAAACGTAAGGGTGATGATAACCAGAAGAAACCTACCTGAAACTTGATTGATGCAAGTACCTCCATGAAGGTCACATCCCTTGACTTTATTTTCCTAATTCAAGAAAATTATTCTTAGAAAAGCAATTAAAACTTATTAATCACAACAAAAGTGACCATATTTTAGTTATATAATTATAGTGAGATAGTAAATAAATCGTATTTTTCATTAACAGGTACTAAAATTATATTTCTGAAGGTTATCTATAGAAATAAATGATAGTTTTTACTGAGGTATTAGCAGTTTGCTGTATTGATTTTTTTCCCGGTTTAACATAAAAGTATTGGTTTTCAAATATTTAGATTTCTAACCGCGTACTACAAGATGGTTCAAATCCTTTTGTGAGTAGCTAAATAGTTGGTATATGAATAGATAGGCAGGCATAGAGATGAAATAAATACTATAAAATGCTTTTATAATTATTTCAGTTCCTCTTTAATTTTCTAGCTAAAACAAAGTTTGGAGGATCTTTGACTCAACCATTTTCTATTTGAAATATCCTTTATCCCATTTTCACCAGTAATAAAAAAGCCCAACACATTATACATACATGGAACTTAATAATTTCCAAAGTCTGTTTTATACATTAGACTGATCTACCACCAGACCCAGCAATATAATCAAGGGTGATAGAGTGTCCCTCCTCCTCTTGTACAAAGCTACCTGAAGCCTAAAGAAATTTTAATCATTTTTCAGGGTTCTGTTACATGTTAAAGATAGAGCTCAGATCTAAGTGTCACAATTCTCATAAAATATTTTGTCCATTATCTCACTTACTTGTTTGCTCCAAGATTTTCCCTTTTGGAAAAGCATGTCCTGAATTACAAGGGTCATTTTTTCCATTACTGATATTCTGAATTCATTTTTTTAAATTTTTCAGATTTTGCTATAAAATTCTATGAGGGGCAGGGTCTCCACTTTAAGCCAATATTGTCAGGTGTGCATTGAGGTTTATCAGTGAATTTTTCTTTCAGTGTGCTGCCTTTCTGGCCTCCATGAATAGGACTCCCACCCCTGTTCGTTTTTGGGCTGTCCATTGTGTCAGAAGGAGGATTATTATATTTCAAATGCAAACACACCATATAAGTAAATACCCAATAATGGAATCTTGAAACTCATTTCAGAGACAATAATCCTGAAAGCCAAGCCTTCATATATAAGATCACACATGGCGGCGCAGAGTGTTTGGTAAATTCCAAATAGCTCCATTATATGTCAAGATGGGAAGACAAAGGACTCAGGATATCATTTTAGCAACAGTCAGTACCCTAAATTAACCTGTTTCCTGAGTCCTAAAAAAGAGGAGGCTAGGGAGAAACTGGAGAAGAGGTCCATGGATGAGTGTCCCTGACTCCCTCTTATTCTGTATATGAAATATTAGGCTGAACATATGAAAATTATGAGTATTTTAGATCTATCTGAGGGAAATAAAAAGCAGAGGAGCCAGGGCTTCTCTGTGAGACTTCAAGAAGAGAGTACACATGCAGGGTTCCCAGCACCCCAACATAAAAGGGATGGCAGCAGTAGTGAGACCATGATCTACTGTGCTTAGGTAGAGAGTGAGCCTGAGTTAACTGCTATCCTCCCTTCCAACCTGGACTCTATATGTCTGTTTATATCATGAGAACCTAGAATTTGCTTGAAGTCAGGTCTAGGTGAATGTAAAATATGTGGACTAGAAAATCAAATGACACAGATCTAGAAATTAGAAGTGAATTAGGGTACACCTTCAACTACTAGATCAGGATACTGAAAGATGAGGTATTTTGATGAAAATGACTCAGTTGAGAACCAATAAAGTTCATAGTATGCAACTCTGATAAACATATGTTCCACCTATACTTGGCTACCCTCCAAAGGGCAGGTTATTTTACTTATATAAGACTCAATACTCTATAAAATGAGTATAATGATAATTGTTACCTCATAGAATTGTTTGACAGTTAAATGAGTTGATGCTTATAATTTAGTCAGCTATAATTGACATTACTATGTATGATATATTTGTTTGCTAATCAAATTGTCAATGATTTAAGGATGAAATTATTTAATGCATACATATAAAATAGTATGGTATTGTACTGAATATAGTCTAAGTGATTAATGTGTTCACTGCTATTGTTGTGTAACTGTACTGAGGACCTTGATATAGCTGCTCATTTAAATGGCCTTCTGCACGAATAGCTCACAGGACATGTAAGTACAATTTCAGCAGACTTCTGGCCTGTGAGAACGTATTTACCTCAGAAATATTGTTTTATTATTTTAGCTGTTATTGTTTATTACATAAAGTAGTATCTGTTTAGTATTTCTTTTGAGTTTTTCCAAGTTAATTTTAGCCTTTGCTCTTGTATCTTTATTCTCTTTTGTCAACTATTAGAACTTTACTTTTTTTGTGAGCATCTTTACATCTTTTTTTCTTCTTTTTGTGTCTATTTTTAATGCATTATAGTTATTTTGCTGAATGTCTCTAAGTTCTTCTTCCCATTTGATTTTATGTTCTGTCTTATTCTTCTGTCTTTCTATTCTGAACCCTTATTTATCTTCTTGTCTTTTCTATTATTGAAAAGTATTGTCCTATTTCGTTCCATCCTATGATGCAATCTCTGGACAATCAAGGTGCCCAGTCCTTTTGCCTTACTCTTTCCAGTACTAAATTCAGTGACAAGCTGTCAATTAATTGTGTAGAATCTCTTCTTTATGGTTTAGCGTCAGCAAAAAGTAATTCAATGAGAAATTCATATGTAAGATGTGATTCAGGAAGTAATATAAGATAATGGCGGAGAATATAGTTTGTGATGACTAGCAGATCTGGTTTATAATTTTAGCTCAGAATTTCTATCTATGTGAATTTATGCAAGTTGTTTATTCTCTCCATGCTTCATATATAACAGTAGTGACTAGCTAGTCATCTTAATATGAACATTCAATAAAATATTACATGTAATGTGGTTAGTGCACATACAGCCCACTCTAATCTTTCCCAAATGTCAGATGTTGTTATTCATTACAATTTTTTGTTGTTTTTATTAATATGAGGATATGTAACATCAGAGTTTTTTTTATCATTCTATATATGTAAACTAGATAGATATATAAGATCCACATTGTAAAATTAGCAAATGCAACAACTCATTGCGCTGCTGGTATGGCATTGTTACATATAGCTTCTGTTTAGCCATTAGCTTTTGTTTTGTATTTTATTGCTCTGCAGCATAAACATTTACCTTAGTTGGTTAGGATCTTAGTCCAGGCATGACTAGTAGTTACTTGCCTTTAAGGAGATAACATTTAAATTAAAAATAAAATGAATTAAGTGAATTTGATTTCCAGTAAATTTGCTGTGTACTATCTGTTGACAGCTTATTCAGCTGTTTGCAAGCATTTAATCAACGTTTATTGGCAGTATTTTCAGATTCAAGTAGGTTATAAAATGTTATGGCATGTAGAATATTGTGTGTACGTATGTGTACAAATAGCTACCAAAACCGGCTTCATTATTTTCCATAAACAATAGAGTAGTGCACAAGGAATTATCCAGGCATTTTCCAAAAGATATTATTTCTGAGCAAGATTATGTAGTTTGAAATTTATATAATACAAAATGCTGATCTACTTTCCAAATCATTTTATAGATCTGTAGATATTCGTGTTTCTTTTTCTCTATTTTGTCTCTATCTTTTCTCTTTTTGGACAGTTACAGATTAGGTTATAAAATGAAGAATTTTAGTTGTTTGTTCTATTGTAAAAGATAGATGGTAGTTCATAATGTTAAGTTCTAGTTCATAGAGGTCATAAAACAAATATATATATATATATATATATGTTTGCTTTTATCTGGGAATAAGTAGTGTGAAACAATCATATGATTATGTCATGGTCCACAGAACCAAGTGAAAAATAATACCTGGGTGATGAATATGACCCTGAAATTCTACTCCTAGGTCATATTCTCATTCAAAAGAATTGAAAGGAGTTACTCGAAGAAGTACATGTATAAGCATGTTCATATCAGCACTATTCACAATAGCCAGAAGGTGTTCATCAGGTGGTAAATGGGTAACAATTTTGTGATGTATACATATAATAGAAATGTATTGCATCATAAAATGGAACATAGTAATGATATATGTTGTTATTATTACACATGAAATAACCAAGGTTCCAAGAAATTAAGTGACATACTTAAAGGGAAAATTGGTGCTAGAAGTCCCCTTCAGATACTTAACTGTGTCCCCTTAGAACACCATGAACAGCATCTCTGTGTGCAGATTTTCTCTTATGAGATTTCTTATAAAATAGCTCACAAACCCCAGAGCTTGCTTATAAATATTAGTTTGGCTTCCAGAAAGAAAGTCTTCTCTGTTTGTTCACATTTCTAAGTTAGCCTATAGACAAGCTATCAGAGTGCTGGTGGGAGTGTTGATATTCACCTACATGGAGGAAATGAGTATGTGTAACACTATGGAGGCTTCGCGATCAAGTTCACAGCCCCAGCATTGTCCACATAAACCCAGGACCAAGGCTTGCAGCCCAGGGAATATAGGTGGTGTGCTGGGATTGGGGGGTGCTAGCAACTGAGTATGAATGACTAAAATAATAGATGAATGCTTCTTCCTTCTCTCTCTTCCAGCCTTCCTGCCTGCCTGCATCCTTCTTCTACATAAATATATAAATAACTCTTTTTTAAAAAGGCATTAAAGTACCTGAAGTAAATATCATGGTGTTTAATGATGACTGGAAATGATGCTGATTTGGGTCCTGAGGAACCTGAGCTACTGGAAATTTTAAAAAGACAGGAATAAAATATTGTTTGTCAATCTGCTTCATTCTGAATTTGATATCAAATAATTTTAGTATGGACTTTCTCATCTCCTTTGCAGATTCATTATTCACTGTCTTAAAAATATCTTATATTTCCTTGCTTCAGTACCCTGTTAACAATTTCATTGCCTAAAATATCATCCCCCATTGCCACTAATTCTCACCTTTCTCTTTATTGAAAGCCTTCTGCTGTCATGTTCGTCTCACTAGATCCTTCATTTCCCTGAATGACTATAGCATTCAAAGAGGACTTTCTGTTGAAAACATACATTTGTAATTTGACATTTACATTTGTACTAGGTTTTACTTTATTATAAATAGATGATAGGTAGATAAACAGATAAAATTTATTATTTATGATGAACCTTAGAGCAATATATATTTGTATATTTACCTATTTATATTATGCTTTGGGCATAGTATGTACTTGTCCAGTAGTAGTTGATAATTTTCTAATTCTCAAAATATTCATTAAAATATTATTTCTGGGAGAACTGCTTCCCCTAAAATGTTGACTTTTGGTCATTTCCATCAAAATACCTAGTCTATGTATATTATTTACCTTGTAGTTGAAGGCTTTTGGTCAAATAATGATTGAAAAAATGTGCCACATACCATTTCTATCCAAAGAAATTTATGCTGGAAATTAGCATTTTCAACATTTTGAGGAGTTCTTCAGTAATGAGAACAATTTTGCTATTTCAACCCAATACTTTTCTGTGTTCCCCCACTTTTTATATAAAAACCATATTTTTATATAAAAACCCTAATATATCTTCTTCAAGATTTTCTTTGTAAGACACTGCTTGAAAGTATTTTGGTTAAAAAATGCTGATATTAAAAAATGTGGAGTGTGAGGTTCCATCAGATGTAAGTTGGACATTTTGTCTGACTAGTCGACTTCTGTACTCAGGGAAGCACTCATTACTCCTTGGCTCTGTGTGCGTGTGTGTGTGCGCGTGCACATGTGTGTGTGTGCATTTCATAAAGTATGGATTAAAACTGAAAATAGATTGAAACTTAAAAGAGAATGATTGAATGTGATCCTTCAGCTTGATTATCTGCTAGAATCTCTATTATTTCTCATAATATACTGAAAAGTTTTATTTGTACCTCAGAGGCAATGAGCCTGTCACATTTATAAATATGAATGCAGATAGGAGCATTGCATTATCTTCTCCTGCAGTGAATACTGCTTGCTATTGGCGTATTTTATTTACATCCTCAAAAAAGGAATATCCATCTCCTTGGAATTACATGCAACATAGTTAATGGTAAAAGCAGACGTTTTGGAGTCAAAGTTTTCAGTTGTTTCCCAACTCAGGCCTTTGGGACACAGCAGATTTTTCTCCTGGAGGCGCTGACTCTGAAGAGGAAGTTAGATCATCTTTGAGGACATCTTATGAGGACAGTGCCTGGTACAAAGGAGATGCTCATACATCTTAGCCCCGTTTGCAGTTATTTTGTGTTGAACAGATTATGACAAGAGAATTCCACAGGCATAAAACCACACAGACAAAAATGCCCCTTTCCTGTAGTTGCCATCCCATATATAGTATTGTTACTTCAAACTATACATGCTGTCACTAGTCTATATATCTTAGCTTGTGAATGTGGGAAATAGTAAGCATTGAATTATTATCTATATGGGGAATATTTAAATTTTGAGAAAAGTGAATAAATAACCTGAAAAAGAGGTTTTTTTTAAAAAAAATCATTGTAGATGCTCCCTAGTGGAGCAGTGGTTTGGTCTGCCACCTCTAGCTGGTGTAGTCCACATACATCCTGGGGACCTGGATTTGCATACCAGGCACTAGGGAACAACCAAGACAACCAACTAAATAAAATAAATAAGTGATTCTTCCTCTTCTCTTTTCCTACCTGCTTTGCTTGCCTTCATTTCTGCCTATACTTTTCCTTTAAAAAAAGTAACATTGTTATTATTAATATATGGAAAATTAACCTAGAATGATCTACTAAGTCAATATCTGTTTTAATTATATATGTAGTAATTATTAGACTTTGATTTTGTATATATAAATGACAAATATGCATATCTTGAGCAATTCATCAGATCATTTGTAGGGAAATAATAAATGCTTTACAAAAAAGTTTTAAGCTGACATTCAACTTTTGTCTCAACACAATGTATAATTTTACTCATAGGTAACCCTTGTGATTTTAGATGATTTACCACCATGCACACGTTGAACAAAGTAATCACCATATGATAATCTTGCTTAGCATTACATATTTGGAGTAAAAGCATATAAAAAAAAAGTAGAATTGTAACATTCTTTCTATGGTAGAATAGAATGCCCAATATAAATCATTGTTTAAGGCCAGCAAACTCTCTGACCCCTGTTTTGCAGAGAAGAACATACTTTTTTACACATGGTTGTCAATAACATGTCAATGATGTCTATATTCAGCCAGTCATAGCTGAATTGTTCCTGGAGGAAGCTGGCTTTGTCCCTGTGATGGATGACAAATGGGAGGTTTGCTGCTGTGGTATCTTACCTTTCTAAATGTCAAATGATCATCTGGCAGTTTTTTCTTGACATAAATATTATGAATAGCTGAAGAAACCATTTTTTTTTGTACTTTATTGGTTTAGATACCAGGTGAAGTCTTCTAAGCTAAACTAAAGTAATAGAGGAAGCAATGAACCTATGTATTTCTTTGACTGGCTTCAATTGTGCATTAATCAGCATCTATCTTGATCTGGTTGGTTACAGGGGAAGATGTGTCTGGGAGTCTCTGTCCAGCATCTCCTCCTCCTGAACGGATGGCTTGTGAAATTCCTTGCCGAATGGATTGTGTGGTGAGCGAGTGGTCAGAGTGGTCATCTTGCTCCCAGTCTTGTTCAAATAAAAACTCTGATGGGAAACAGACCAGGTCAAGAACTATCCTGGCTTTGTCTGGAGAAGGTAAGTAGTAAAATGTTCTACAAAGAAATCAATTGCCCCATTATTTTTTTTCAATTGATAATTGAGAAGGACAGATTGCAGAATTAGCCTCACATTAGATGATCTGTTACCAGAATCTTGACTGAGTTTCTTTCCACAGAATACTTTGCTCTTAAATGTCTAGTTTATCTATACTAGGCTTTCATATTTAAACGAATTGTTTTAGCATATGGCAGTTAGACGAATGTTATTTCCATTGTACTTTTTAAGGGAGCAAATGGAGTTTGGTTGACATGTATCCAGTCTCAGATAGCTCATGTTGTTATGAATGTGATTGGAATATAGCATAAGAAGAGCTTCAAATTATGAATCAAGAGACATGGCTTCTTGACCAGGAACTGCCACTAACATCCTCAAGCTACCTAATACTAGTGTCTTGATTTCCCGTTCTGTCATGCTGGCATGTGAGGAGGAAAAAGATGAAGGTTGTGAAAATGGACTCTGATGATGCTAAAATGTGCTATGGGAATGTAAATGGGTGAAAATTAGAGGAGCAGGTGTTTCTATCATTTTTAACAACGATCTCTGTCCCCAGACGTGTCAATTTCTAAAGACCCTCCCTTAACTTCCTCTGCCAAAGGCTCAGTTGGAACAGCAGGGATGTGTGGCTACTGGCTGTGTGGAACTCCCTTTAAACAAGATTCTGTTCTATGATCCTGTGAAATAGGAATGGGGTCAAGATGAATGAAGATTTTCATATTCTTAAAGTGCATTTGCTTCCCTCTCTTGTATTTTATGTTTCTGGAAGGAGAAAAAAAGTCAGTAGTACTTAATGGGGAAAAAAGTAACAAGAATAACAAAACCAAGGTCACAAATCTTTTTGAGCTTTTGTCCACTGAATAAAACATTATAGTGTAGAAGAGTTGGGAAAAATCAATACTTTAAATAAATACAAGTTTTTACATAGATATAAAAATGTGAAAGCAAAGACAGTAATGAAATTTGATTATCTGAATCAACCAGGAGTGTAAGTATGCACATCTGTCTAGACTCCCTGCCAGTAGGTAACACATTGCCAGATATTAGTACAGAGTTGAAGGATGGGTTCTCGTCTGCCAAACTTTGAGATATTTCTGGATTTCTCAAATTGCTGTAAAACACACTGCTTGATGGTGAATGGATGTATTAAAATGATTCTCCGGGAAAAATAATGTTCTCTTAAGAAAGAGACTTGTAAGTAATGTGTATGTGGTATGTACATGTGTATTTAACCTAATATCACTTCAAGGTCATGGGCTATTATTAGCTAATTGATATAGGCATGGAAATATTAAAATAAAATTTTATTTCTTTGGGCTGTATTTTGGAAATACATGCCCTAGATATTGGCAGTCGAATCAATGAATTTTTCAATGTAATGAATGTGTACTGCTTTAAGAGAGAAGTATCCAATATATTAGTCTCAAGTTGTAACTCAGGACAAAAGAATGATGGAGGAAATATGTGGTGGCTCAGGTCTTCGGAAGGGTGTGTCAAACATTATCGTTTTAGATTATGAACATAGCCGGAACATAAAAAGTCAGAACAATCAGAAACAACAGCAGTGACTTTGTAACAGCAAAAGCAACTTCTATATATTCTTTTTAATTTTTATTTTTGCAGGTGGAAAGCCATGTCCCCCTAGTCAAGCCCTTCAAGAACATCGATCATGTAATGACCATTCCTGTATGCAGCTCTACTGGGAGGCATTGCCTTGGAGCACATGTTCTGAAGACACTTTGGTAACTGCCCTTAATGCAACCATTGACTGGAATGAAGAAGCTACATGTGGTGTGGGCATTCAGACACGGAGGGTGGTCTGTGTCAAGAGTCACATGGGCCAAGTGATGACCAAAAGGTATTACCAATAATTCATGTTTTGCATTATTTTAATTTTTGAATTAATTTTATTGAAGGAACATTGCATTATATATAGTTTCCATCACTATAAATCAACATCTGTATATAATATATTAAGTTAATAATGATTGAAAATAACCATTATTATGTAGTTGAATATTTTTCATTAATTTAAACATTTATCAAGCTATATATTGTGTATATATATGTGTATATATATAGAGAGAGAGATACATCTCTCTCTCTCTATATGTTTATGCTGTAGTATGAATTAATTTGTTTTGCTCTGACTATTAAAGACAAAAAATTTGCCTCAGTGAAAGGTAGAAATTTGTAATATGGGTCATTAATATAGTTATATTATTAGTGAATAAAAATAATGACCATAAATATTAAATCAGAATAATAAAACTCATTTTCTAATCACATGAAGATATGTTTTATACTTTGAAAGTAGAGAGTTGTGTTCTTCTTTATGTCTCACTCATCCTTTTTATAGTGAGCAGTAGATTCACACAGTTGTTTTGAGTAAGAGTGATTTTTGCCCTAAAGCAGTTTATGATTTCATGAACGTTATATTCTGCACATGAAGATATAAATTAAAAGGTAAAGTAGGAATATTTGGACATGTAGCCTAGGATATAGATATCAAAGAGGTCAGAGCAATTGCAAGTGATAAAAAATAAAGAATAATTGAATGGAGAATTCACCTGGGGGACACTCATCTCTAGACCAATGGGCATGACACAACTCTTCCTTACATCCATGCAAGAGTGCTCATGGAGAAGAAAATGGAAGAGACCTAGGCATTATACAGAAACTGGGTAACTGGCCTACCCCCGAGATTTCTCAGTGGCCATGTTTGAACTAGTTCCCTTCTTGTGGTAATAGACTCCATTCTAGTCACAGGGGTGGTAGGTCACCAGGATGAGCTGGTATCAGCTTTGGTATAGTTCAGAAACTCATTAATGTTGACTCATTCCCAGGAATTTTCAAGTTGGAAAATGAAATTCTCTCCTCTGTCTTTTTATGATGTTCTGTGTATGTGAATTGATTGTTCCAACAGCTCTAGGCAGGTCTGGTGGGAAAAATTATCAGAAGAAAACATAGCTAATGTTTATAAAGAAGCAGAAGCTGAAGCAAACACATCCTAGGAGCATCAAGTCCTGGTCCTCCCACCCCCACAATCTAGTACATAGTACACCCTGGCCCTTCACCGCAGTGTAGGCAAGTACATTCACAAGCCTTTCTGATTTAATCTAATTTGTGTTGCTGTTATGGGTAACTCAAACACCTGATTAATTTTCTCTTGGAGTGCCATGATGAGGGATTTTGGCCCTTATCCATACTGCCATGGAGACCACTTTAGCTGTGTGAGGAAAGTCATAGAAGCTTAGTTAAGGGAAATATTAGCAAAAATAGTGCAGACTGACCTGACTCTGTTGGTGTTGGAGTATCTGAAGAACAGATGGCTCTGTAAATGCAAGTGAAAGATTTAACTATGACTTGAAGGGAAGCACAGCCATTTCTCTCTCCTAAATGTGGCTTTCCAGAGACTCGGTTGGAGGTTCTTAAAACCCCAGACTTTAGCACAGTGTCAGACATAGAGTTACTAGTCCAAAAACACTTTTAGAACTCCTGACCTAGATCTATATATGTATATGGAAATAACGGGGTTTGATAAGGATTATATAATAAATGCAGAAAATTGAGAGATGTTTATCCTTTGCTTCAAGAAACAAATATTTTATCTACTATGATAAATTTTGAAAAAGGAGACTGTCGTGAGAGTAATGAGTATATCATACCTATAACTATCTATTATTAATGATAAATGTTATTTCTGCTTAGCATCTAGCCATACATTATTTGTGATGATTTTTGGGAATGTCAAGTTAAGTTTTGTTTCTCACCATGTCTGGTATGCATAGCACCATGTATAATGATTGAATCAATGGGACTTATAGCAAACATGGAGATAATATTTACATATTATCTGGTTCAGTGATATTCACATCCATTGCCTTTGATACATTCCCAAAAGGCTTATATAAGTAGACAGGAGATAGGAGACAGGAGAACCCTTTTTGAATTTGGAAGAATTGCAATCTTGATGGTATTTATTTTTATGGCATGAATTTCCAACTACTTAAAAAAATAAAGGATGCATGAAATGTTAGCTTGAATATGTAAATATAAATAAATATGGCTTAGGTATAGGTATAAACCCTACATAAAATGTAGAAAACTGTGATGAGCTATTAATGTAGCTGAATTCTAATCTCTCTTCCTCAAAACAGTTAATCTCTGAACCACAATAGGAAAAAATCTACTTGATGTGAATTTATTTATTTCTTGGCATAAGGAAATATTAGAATTGAGACTGACACCTCCTGTATAAATCATCATCACATTTAAAGGTTTACTTGGGCATGATAAATTGAATTTTATCTTCCAATACCCCTCTGTTTCCTTTTCTATTCTCATATCACTTTGACTGACTTTTATTTTTCAAGTTTCTGAGCATATCAGCATACTCAAACTTGATATTTTGTGATAAGAAGCATAGAACTAAAAGTATAATTTAAAGCATAAGTCACAAATAAATATGCATTTTTTGAAAATTTATGTTAGTGAAACTAAAATATTACAGTGAATAACTTCCAGTTTTGCTTGGTTTACCAACACAGAAAAAATGAATTGCAGTTTCCCTAGTACACACACACACACACACACACACACACACACACACACACACACACACAGAGCTAATACCTTTTTTGCATTGTTAACGAGGCTAGAGATTCAATCTAATTTTAATTATTACTATATATTCTGTAGCTCCAAACAACCCTTTTAAACATGGAGAGCCTATTGACTTTAATCAAGTTAATTAAAATTCTTGAGGTAAAGGAGATTAATTGAGATAAGAAAATAATACTTAGTGTCTAGTGAACACAGAGTGAGAGAGCAATAGAAAAAAACCAAAACGAAAAAACATCAGGTTCCCCTTTCAAAAATATGTATTTTTGCTCATTTTCATGTGAATGTCCTTGCAGTGAAAAAAGATCCCCTGCCATTTGTGAAATCCTTGAGGTCGGTGTGGGGAGGTAGAAATAGGAAAGAAACTCTCCTAAAGAAAGAGTGTCCCTTTTGGGTAGAGAGAAAGAAACATGTCTCTTTGGAATGGATGGGCTAACATAATGTGCTTTATCTCTAAACCCACCTCACTTGGAGGCACAAGTCCTTTGCAAGTTTTACTTCCCTAGGCTGGTGTTTGGGCTTCCATGTAATTGTAGAGGTGAGAATGTTACCATTGTACAAGTAATAGAACTGATCATATCAGAAAATGAGAACTAGCTAGGATATAACTGAAACAGAAGTAAGAGCTCATTGGGATATTTCTGGGGTTTTGTTTGCTTTTTGTTTCACTGTTCAATGCTTTTTTTTTTGTCAGTTGCAATGTATAGAAAATAACAATAAAGACTGAAAATATACAACCTAAAACCTTCCAAAGCTCCTGATAAGGTACTTTATGCTGTTAATGAGAAAGCACCTGATATTTTGTGAGATACAGTAATACAAAGCTTCTTTAAAACATTTAACATTTAGGAAGTTGGCAGGTTTGCCTGACCTAGCAGAGTGAGTTGGTCCATGTGTTCCTGGTTGGAAGAGAGCTCAGAGGGCCTAGCACTGAGTGTGTGAATCTGGGTAATGGAGCATGGCTGAGCTATAGCAAGTCTCTGTCAATTTGAGGTATTTCTGCACAGCGCTTATAAGGAGCTGAAGCCAACAGAGTGACCAAGAAATAATTGTTAGAGAATGTTTCAGGGCAAGTTCAGGAAAATATGAGTGCTGAAATGAAATGCATTTCTTATTAATTTTATTTCCCCTATTTCCTATTCCCCCCACCCCCTTTTTTTTTTTTTTTTTTTTTTTTTTTTTTACTTGAAGGCCTATTAATTGTCTGAGCTTGCTAGACTGGTGTTTTTTCTAACATAAAATTTCTCAAGTGCTCTGTCCCCATGTGGCTTTGGGTCCATTACTTATTATTTCAGAGCCTCAGTTTATCATCTGGAAATGATTATAATGCTTCTCTCTGTTGTCATTAGGAATGCATGAACCAATGAAGACAAAGCACTTATCTCAGCACTGCTTAATATTAAACTCATGTATTAAAAATCATGCTTAAGCTTTATATACATGACATCTCTGTGGATTTTTGTTTTTGTTTTAAGGAAAGGTACAGGCAGGAATGAAGACAATCAGAGGCAGGAAGACATAAGGAGAGAGGAGAAATCAACATTTTATTTAGTCATTCACCTTGGTTGTTCCCCCACACACCCCAGTCCCAGCATGTGAACCTGGGTCCTTGGAGTCTTTGTGGATTGCGTACAGCTAGAGACTGAAAACCCATCTGCTCCTCCACCAGGGTGTGCCAGCAGTCTGTGCTTTATAAGAAACTTATGGGTAACAGAATCTTAAGCCAAAATACATGTTGCACAATGATTTCTCACTTTCCTTCTTGGTGTATAACTGTTTTAAAATATAATAAATACAGTTTTTAGCCTTCTGTATTCATTAAAAACAAGCAAAGCAAGAAAACAAACACAAACTCATTTTCCATTTTCCCAGTCTTCAGTTCTTCAACTGATTATGAATCAAATGACTATGTTGCTTTCCTCCATAGAATAGCCATTAATATTATAATAATAAGCATAATATTATATAATAAGCATTAAATTAATTGTGGCAAAATAACAGAATTGAAATATTTTCTTAGTAATGCTAGTTAGTATATTCGTTACTTGCAGTCTGTCATATCTTACTTAATCCAGCTCATCAATCTATATCTTCTAAATAGATGCCTGTCAGTTACTTAAATATTCAAAAACCCTATTAATTATCAAAGTTGTATAGTATATTTAAGTGATCTTCAGTGATTTTTATTTCCCTATATATTTACATGTTGCCTTGAATCTTCTTCCTTTTATAGTATCACTGATTAGCTATATTACCCTGAATAAAACATTTATATATTTTATATATATCTATACATATATATATACATACACACACACACACATATATATATATATAACACATATATATATGTATATATATATATAAAACACATATATAAAAGATTTATTTAACAATCTGTATGGAACTGGAGGGGATCATGTTAAGAGAAATAAGACAGAAATGGAGGGAGAAACCAAGGTGGGGGATTAATTGTAAGGTGAAGGAAATGAAATGGTAGTGGATGTACTAAATTGAATATGGATGTTCATCTGCTATGATATACACCTTATTCCTAGTTACTGTTATAATGCAATATTCCTTCAAAAATTATTTAATTAAAAGAAAATGAAAAATACAAGATGGTTTCACTTATATGTGGAATATAATGAAATGAAACAAATGAATAACTCCAGCAAAATTCACAGGATACACAATGATGGCTGCCAGTGGGGTGGGAGACGGGAGAAGGAAAGTGGTTACAAGATGGTGGTAAAGGACACTGAAACTCTGGTGGTGGGTGCGGTGTGTAACACCCGTAGACTGATGTACAATTTGAATGTCTTAAAATGAATATGACTTTGTAGACGAAAGAAATAAAAATATAATTATATATTTTTATCAGATTTGTTCATTCTTAAAAATAATTGAATGTTATTGGGAATGATATATATGGGGAGATAGTTACTTGACATTTGTCTTTCATTATTTCCAATGATTTTTTATTCCTCTTCTCATAGAAGTATTTTTGTTACTGGATCAAGAGGGCTGCAGTCAGCTTCAGGCTCTACTTCTGGTGTGAGTTCTTGGGCTAGAAGCTTCACTTTTTGTGTCTTTCTTTCCTGGCTAAAGAGGAACAACGAGATTCAGTGTTTTCTGTTTGAAAATCCAGTGTTAAACACCTTATGTTAAACACCTTAATTTCTATGTTGAACACCTTAATTTCTCTAGGAGACATTAGTATGACTTCTTCACATTGACAGGTGTCCAGATTCTACTCGACCCGAGACAGTGCGTCCTTGTCTCCTCCCATGTAAGAAGGACTGTGTTGTGACTGCTTTCAGCGAATGGACAGCCTGCCCAAAGTTGTGCCAACCAGGTAGGGAGATGTAATATTTTAGTTTATTCTTTCCTAAATACCTGGTTATTTCCCCTGCTGCTAAAGAAGTAAGATTGTGGAATGCAAGTATCCCTCTCTCCCAATTGCATGTCAGCCAGGGATAAGTATATAAATGACATCTGGGACTACCAGATCCATCAGATTTTGGGAAGGAAAATATATTATTTATCATATGCCTGAATTTCACTGGTGTGCATTTCCAAAATAGCTGTCTTATGCTAAAATTGTGTCATTATGGACCCATTCATATATGATTCCTTGTAAAACACTGTCATCATCACCAATGTCTTTGTGTCTCCTGTGTTCTTGGAGCCTGACTCCTAGACACCTTCTTTAGCAAATAGCCTAGCCACTCTGTTTATATCATTGCCGAATATAAACCTGTAGAAGAGCAAGGGCAGATTCATTTCATTTAAAAGTGTTGAATAGATACAGACATTGGCAATAAAATATTTGTTTTTCTTTCATCTTATTGGTAATGCTTTCTACACCTGGATGTATTCGGGCTATGATTTGGGATACTTATTTTCTAAAAGAAAACACATAGGTGTATTTTGGTAAAGGACCACCTTTCTTAAAACAGCTCTTATCCCCAAGCATATTACAGTCCCCTGATAAGCTACTCCATGCAGAGATGCAAGGACTCATAGTCCCAAAGTTACATTTCAGTTGAAGATGTAGAATTAATATCTTAGTTCCTTGTTCCAAGTCTCATACCCTAGTGCTGGTCTTTTGGATCATACCATTGCCTGGTAAGATAAGACAAAGCCAAGAACAGGAAAGTGGGAAACATATTATCCTCAGTGCCCTGAGTCAGTTGGGTCTCTTCCACATATCCCTGGACTTCCCCTTGGCAGGCACATCCTCTCGCACTTGGCATGGCTTTAATTCTGTACTGCTTTAGCCTCCTGAAAGAAGGGAGCAGAATGCATACAGTTCTATAAAGAGAGAACCTGTCATAGAGATTGAAAGTAGTAATGCCTTTCTTGGAAAATTCCACTCCTGTGCATCTGGGATCCCCCAAATGCTCCTTGACTCACATATCTTTGTTAGGAGTGACAGGGAAATATGGCCAACACTGACATAGATCTGACTGCCACTCGAAATCACCTCAGTGATTGGCAAAGGGATAGTCGCTACTATTGCTGTATGTCATCATCAGTATCTTATATTGCAATGTGAGGTCCCTGCATAAAGGTTTTATAACTACACTATTCATCTTTGTAATGATCCTTTGTCATGGAGTTAATAGAATAGCATCCAGTGAACTTTGCTTATGCATAGAGTCAGGAAAAATATATTGGATATGAAAGAGCTTTGAAAACACAGTGGAGTATTTATTTGATCTCTTGAGAGGTAGCAACAACAATCTCTGCTGGAAATTCTCCAAAAATTATTTTCCTGAATGAAGATCTAAAATACATGAGCTGAATGAACAGAATTTTTGAGTAGCCGGGGGAATGTCATTTCCGGATAGAGTGTGACAGAACAGTTATGATCCCTATTCAAAACTATTTGAAAGGCAGCATTTAGGAGGCTGGCTTTTGGAATTTTAATGGTTATGTACATGAAGAAATGTCAATCTCTTAAAGATAAATATTGGAAAAATTGAAGACGATAAAATAATACATGATGGTGGAACGTAATGAGGTTCCACTCTTGTTTTTTGTTTATTTCTCTTGAAAGATTGATGTAATTCCTCTGTTAAATGATTCTAAGAAAGGAAAAGACTTAATTAAATAGAATGCCCTACTGGTAACCAGTTATTGGTGTTGGAGCTGTCAAGGTCCCGTGACACTTAGGGGAGGCATATAAACTTTGAGTCAGTATGCCCTCATGGCCAGAGATTACTTCAGCTACTGCTATTATATGAATTGTAAATTCCAGAAAATTCTCTCTGCTATTCAAGAATCTTTTCCTAGCTCTGAGAACGATGGAGGTATTATAGGCATTAAAATAATTTCCCTTCTAGCAGTTTTAAATTTTAGTTCACTTCCATAGTTCCATTAGTTATTTAAATAGGTGGCATTGTAATGAAAATAGTTCTAAACCTCCATGGTCCCTTTTGCCTCTTATTTTTCAAGCCTAAGTAATTCCTTTCACAGTCTGGCAGCCAGGGGACCAGGAAGAGCAAAGATTCAATTTTCAGATTTCTTCCAGCTTCCCAATTTAATCCTATTTACCCTCATACTTAGTTTATACTTTGGGACCAATATATTACTAAATAACCATAAGTTAATCAGAGGGGACTGTGAAAGAATGTATTGAAAGAAATGTTATCTCTAAACCTATGATTGCCAAACTTTATTGCCTCATAATTAGCCTTTAATATTAATTCTGATTCAATAACTATAGGTCGAATCCCAAAAACTTGAGTTGTAAGTTGTCCCTGCATGGTGATATACTTCTCCTCTTATGATTAGAAAAAGACTATAGGCGTGCCTTCATAGAAATTTGGTCTGCCACCTGCGGCCAGTGCAATCCACATACATCCCAGGGACCTGGATTCAAGTCTCTGTGTATCAGTTTTCTCATTTGTGAACAGAGTTACAAATCCTGTCCAAGACTAAGGGAACCACTCCCAGCCCCACCTTGCAGAGCATAGTTCCCTGTCCCCATAGTTGTTCTGAGCCTACCTGTTGCTTGTGAGCCTGTGCTGCCTTCAGCGGCCCTTCCTCTCTGGGCACTCAGCCTGTGCTCTGCAAGGCCCTTCTTTACTGACTTTTCCCAGTAATGCTACTTTCATCTCCAAGACTGTGGGGGCCCCTCCTCCTTCCACCTCATTAAATAGATCATCTCACAGCCTCCCACACCTCTCCTTTATGACACTCCCAAATTTACTCATCTTGTTAACTTGAAGTCTTTCCTGACTAATTCGTATGGCCTTGAACACAGAGACCACTTCTTTCAACTTTGCTGCTCGATCCTCTAAGCCATCATAATATGGAGAAGAATTTTTATACAATGAATATGTTTTGAATGGACGGATATTCAGTAAAATAATAGACTGGTATGGATTTGAATCTAGGGCATAGATTCTCTGTCCTTGTGAGTAACTGCAGAAGTTTTTCTGAGAAATGGTAATTTAAAGCACTTCTTCTCAAACTTAAATTCTCATGCAAATTCACATGGGAACTTATTAAAATACAGGTTCAGATTTAGTAGAGTGGGAAGGGACCTGGCATTGTACTTTTGCTGAAAACTCAGGAAGGATACTAGATCATTGGTTGCAAAGGGCCAGGTGGGAGTAGGGTTTACTAAAAGTTTTTGAGCAAAGTAATTACATGGTCAAAGTTGTAAAGTGAGCATTCTGGACTGAAGGTGGACCAGTAGGTGGGGACATAGGTGGGGTGGGAGTGGAGTTGGAGAAAAGTTTAAGTTTAACCAAGTGAGAGATCAGTAGAAAGATGAATCAGAGTAGGTGGAACAACGATACAGGAATTCTATTTTTGCTGCTGTGATTTTGGATTGGGTCATCAAACTTGAGAAGTTTGTCTGTGATCTCCAATCTTAGTTGCACAATGGCATCACCTGGAACTCTCTAAATAATGCTGATTCCAGGGGACAGAGTGGAGCAGTAATTTGTGCCTTAGTAATGGATATGTTGTGTCAGTTTTGTTGATCCTGGTTTGTGAGCTAACTCTGTATGACTTAAATGTTTAAGTTCTAGCAATAAATTAACCAAATGATCAAAAACTATGTTGGTGGTATGTGTGTGTGTGCGTGCCTGTATGTATTTTCTTCAGCCTATAAAACAATTTCCTGCCTGAAGTATCTAATGTTGTTTGTTTAATAATAGTGAGATTTTGCTTATTGAAGAGGTTTTCAGTCCCATGGAGTATTTTCAGTGTACTGACATCTATGACTTACCTCAGTCCACTTTACAAATAATTGATACCTATTGAAGGGATATTTGTAATATGGAAATTTCCCATGAATTACTCTTATATGTGGAAGAGGATGAAAAACACTCATTTAGTGCTTTATATCTTGCAAGATGTCTTCACATACATTTTGACCTACTATTGGAGAGCATAGATAAATTTTACCAGGATGGAGTTGGAAAATTATCTTGGTCATTGCTCTTATAATTGGCACTCCTAATGTTTTTATTTTAATGTCACAAATTGGTCATGATTTTCACACATTTCTTTCAGACTACCTTTACAAGGGCTCATCTATGTTTGCAACATTCAATTATATGAATTTCATATATGTGACTATATATTAATACACAATATTAATGACATAATGTGCTCTCATGCAGCTATCATCAATTCATAATCTCTTTTGTTATCTCTATATTATCATTCTACTCCTTCCACTACCACTGTATTATTTTGGAATTATTCCCAAATGTATATAACACTTCTGTAGAAGGGAACATTTGTAGGAGGTAAAGTTATTAGACTGCAAGATAAACGATAGCAGATTCAACCTATCTCTTCCTAACGTTCCTAGAATTCATGGAGGTAATTATTTTTTGTTTTCAATATCAATGATTAAAGGTGATGGGAGCTCCTTTAACTTTCATCTCTAAGGGGCAAACTGGGTAGCAGTGTCACGGTTGTAGGAAGGCCAAAGAACTACTGCTGGGAATTGGTAAAAAACTGTCAGTTGGTGGTACCCTTTCTCATGTGTCAAACCTCCTGAAGTTATGTCTTGAGATTTCTAGTTCAAAGGCAGTCAGTAATGGTTTTTTGTTTTGTTTTGTTTTGTTTGTTAATGCCTCAATACTATAGCATAGTGGTTAAGAACTTGAACTCTCAAGTTAGACATCCTGATTCAGATCCCTACTTTCCTATACAAGTCACTTTAGGCTCACTTTAATCTTGTTGTGTTCCAACTTCCTCCTTTCTAGAATGAGATAGTATTAATAACTAGTTTGTAGAGTGGTTAAAAGGGTTGAATAAGCATAGGACACCTGGAATATAAGATACATGGAAATTTGTTGTTATTTTTAATATGTAAGTTCTTTAAGATCATGAAACTTGTCTTTTATTATGTTGGTTTTCTGAAATATTTATCCTGGTATAATGGCACTTGTTTCCATGCCTATATTTTTTTGTAAAATTATAAATCTAGACATGAGGAGATGTCCAGTTTCACTAATGAGCTTAAAATGATATCTAGTTTGAAATGTTGTCTGACATATGAGAAAATTAAATAATTGTTGTTGAATGAATGAATGAATAAATAAACTCCCTCTTTCTCTCACAGCAAGTTTTTGTCCCTAAATATTTTGATTTCATTTAGATGAAGCCATGACATTAGTGTGTTGTTTGGTGGATCCAGCCCAGTTAGAGGAAATATGTTAGTCAATCAGAATGTCACATAGGTTAAACATCACCTATCTTGGACTTTAGAATTTTTTTTATACCTCAAATGTATACTAGTGCTGCCCTCTCTCTTTATGTACCTTATAAAGCACTTATAATCTCCTTACCACAGACACATAAGTAAATTTACCACCTAGGAAGTGGAGGATATAGTACTAATTAATTTCTGAATAATGATAAGTCTGTGTCTCAATAAGTAAGATGCTTAGGGCCTATAACACTGACACACCCATATAGTACTGAAGGCAATATAATTATCTAATGATATTATTTGAGAAAGTAACATAACTCAAAAGTCAATTAAAACTTAAAAACCTGTCATTTTTGAATATTATCCCTTCTCATTTTTTTTTTGAAAAGGAATAATTATAGTATAAAATAATGTGTGTATCTCACATATATGCTTCAAGGTCCATTCAGAAATACAGATGTAGGCTTTTATAGGCCCTGTTGGGGATTCCATGCCCTCTTTAGTCTGTAATTTAAAGGCCATAGATTACTACATAGTTCCAGTACTCAATAAATATTCCTGAAAATTTAGTAGGAGTGATTACAAACACTTTGACTTATAGATATTATAGTTCTCAATCATATTCCTGACAAACGAATGTGTTCTGCTGATAAAATTTATAAAAGACCATCTAATTCTGTAACAAAAAAAAGAGCAGATAAAAATCTCTGAATTTATTTTAACTTTTTCCCCTTTAAAATCTGGCCTATCTGTATTAAAACCCAGTATGAAGTAGGTTTGATTTGATAAAATAGTAGTGGTGGTAGTACATTTAAGAACATTTTGCCAGAGCCTGTGATTATATCCAGACATGGATGATCAGCATTGGCTTATAAGAGAGCTGCTCACTGATTGTTGCTCTTACTTGGCATTACCTCCATCTTTCCTTCAGAGCAAACATTAGTCTGAGTCATAGCTGACAGGGAAGCATTTTCAGTCTAAACATCTTCTTCCTATCCTCTATTCCTTTTTCTTCCTTAATTCTTTCTCACATACATTTACAAGATTGTGTAGTTCACCATACCCATACCCATTCACCTTTACTGCCTACAACAGAGGTAGGTCTAATTGTACATGACTAACAGGTGAGAAACCCCTGGCTCAGAAAGATGATGTTGCTGATCAAGGTTGCCAAGATTCCCAAAGGTCCCCCACCCCTGTCCTTTGGACCCACCACACCATGCCCTCACTGGTAACCTCAGCTCTATCATCAGTGCCCAAGGGTTGCTTTTGTTTTTTCTGTTCCTTTGCTTTGTTTCTTTATAGTCCACATATGAGTGTGATCATTCAGTATTTGCCTTTCTCCTTCTGACTTAATCACTTAGCTTCATTCCCTTTAGAATACATCCATGTTGTTGCGAATGTCCGAACACTTTGCTTTTTTAAATAGTTGGTACTGGGGGTTCATCATTGATGTTGAGAGTTGTTGTAAGAAGAGGTTAAACCAGAAAGATTTCCTAGTGTCAGAGGCATAGATAGGACGAGAATCCAGATTCCTCTGACTTTAGGGCAAGATGGTTTTCATCCCACATCAAAGTGTTTCTCATAGCCATAGGCACAATTTCCCTTGCTTAGAAATTCAGTCATTTGGAGCCTAATAGTCTCAAACTTGTGCCACAGGTTTTCTCATTGGCCCTCAGAAGAGTCTGATGATAAATTAATAGTTGATTCATTGCTCTTGTTGCCTATAGGAGAAAATAGGATCTTCAAAGAAAGCATTTCTGGTCACCTATTCCAAAAGAAACAAAGACCAGGTTAAGATTCCAATTTAATTAAACTTGCTACACATTTATTGACATGCATTATTCTATTTAATTATTACCTCAACCCGATATGGAAAGAATTAGTATGACATCATCTTATATAACAGAAAATAGAGTCTTAGAGAGAGAATTCAAGATTGTCAAACTAATAAATGGAAAAATCACATGGAATCCTCATTTGGAAATATTTTCTGAATTTTTACTCTGTTTGTTCCAAGCACTGTGCATCTATCTATATAGTGGTAAGTGAAACAGACATGTACCCCTCTATTGTTGAAAGTACAGTCTAGTGAAGGAAGATTGAGTCATTGAGCATGTTTCATTTTCTAAATGAATATGCATATGTAAACTGTGGTATGTGTTATGCATAAATTTTCAGTGTTGTGAGAGATGGATTAAAGAAAATCAAGGTTCCTCTCAGCCTAGACTGTCTTTCTACTTACCTTTAACGCTTGTCCAAATCTTACCAAGGCATAAATTTTTGCCTCTTCCACAGAATTTGTACTGATCCTTCATCAGGAAATAACCACATCACCCTCTTGAGTACTATAATCTTGTCTGGATAGTTTGCATTCAATCTATTAGTAAAGGTATTATGTGTCTCTCTGAAGAGGGATATCCTAGAGAGCTAGAACCTTTTCAATTTTAATTTCCAACAACAAAACTTAACACAGAATAGAACTTAGTAAATCCATGTCAAATAAATGGATGCTTGTTAGAACAAATCTGTTTAAGCAAAACTAACTTCTAAAAAAAAATTTATCTATCTTAATTAAAATTCTTTCATCAATGATTTCTGTAGCTTACTGAAAGAACATACTCAACAGTGCTGGTGATAGAAGATTTCGGACTAAGAAAATCAGATTGACCTACTTTCCTGGCAAACATGGTCAAAAGGGAAACATATTTCATCCCTTTTATTAATATTTTTATTCATTCATTCATTCACTCATTCATTATCCATGCATTCATTTTTCAATCAATCTGTTTATTATTATTTTTAGTCCAGTCATATGCTTATATCATAGAATGCTGAGCCTATTCAGTCACTACTTCCTGAAAGACATGTCTAACTGGAACTTCATATTTAACTAATGGAAGATATCTAAGGGAATGTAATGAAGAATTTTATAGGTTTTTTTTTTTTTTTTTTTTTTATGAAACCCGAGTAAAATTTTGAAATGCAATGTTTCCATGTTCTAGATTGACTATCGGGTAGCTCTTAGAATAATTTAAACAAGTTTCTGAAAGTATGTTCTAACTCAGGATTGCCTATGATACTTGTAAAAACCCCAAGAGAAACTGATTTTGAAGTCAGGACAGGGACCTCAAAATCCCCCTTTTATACTCAATGTTTTAGTAATTCTTAGACATGTTAAAGTTGAGAACCTCTGAAACATAGAAACATCTAATTTAACTGTTAACCAATACATTCTTTAAGAAAAACGTAACTTACATCTACTATCTTCTCAACAAATCTATTCTGGTTTTCAAGGATCAAAGACCTTTAAGCCACACTAGGAAACAAGGAGCTTGTTGTGAAATAATGACAGGGAATCTAACAGATGGCAATAAATAGAAAAACAATTCCACTTCTGTGTTATGGGAAGTAGAAATGGAATCAGGAGCCAAGGCTCCTCTCTATCTCCTACACACGGTGTGCTTCCTCCACCTCTGCTTCTTTGTGTACATCTTCTGCTCTACCCTTCTCATGGGCTTCCCCCAAATCTCTCTATTCATCTAACTAGCAAAATGCCAGAATGGCTATCCCAGTCCCAACTCTACAAAACTTAATACAAGCATTCATCATTGAGAGAAACTTTATTTGTGCACTTTATTCAAGTTACCAAGAAAAGATTCTGGTGGCCCACTTTGTGCCAGGTTCTCAATCCCACCAAATCCTATAGCCCAGCCCCTCAGGTCAGGGCCCCTTTGGAAGGAGTAGGAGATAATGGTGTAGAAAGACAGCAGGATGTATGTCTGGAGGCATTCCCCTCAGAGAAGGGTGGCGTTATGCATCACTGAGACTGACCCCCACCTGGATGCCCACTTCAGGTTTGGTGAAGCAAATTCAGAACATGACTCCTTTCATTATCTTTCTACAGGTCCCCTGGGTGCTAAACTATAGGCAGAGTTGTGGCAAGACCTGCTAGCATCTTTCCAATGAAAAAATCTGTCTTCTTCCTCCGGGAAAAGAGTTGTAATGAGGTAGAAATATAGATAAGGAAAATGAAACTCCAGGGAATATAAATGCAATAGAATAACACCTTTATGTAGAAGATTCTGGGAAGGGAGAAAAGGCATTTATCCAGAGCATGATCTGGGCCAGATATTTTACTTTAAACAAACAGAATATGAAGTCAGTCTCTGTACTTGAATTCTTATCAAAATGCCTACGCTGTAACTCTACTCATAAATAGCGTTGTCTTATAAAGTAAACTAACATAACATACAAAATAAAATGAGCAAAAAGCAAACAAAATTAACAAATGTAGATTCAATGCATGAAGTTTAGTCCTTTACACCTGAAATCTAGTTATGCCTTCTTAGTTTGCATCTAATTTTGCTTTAAAGCATATTAATCACCTTCATTCAATAGTCAAGCTACATTAATATAAATAAAATCATGTGACTAACATGGATTTACATAATGATTTTTTGTTAGACTTGGCAAGAATCTTGTGTTTCTTTAGATGTAACTGTTCTTTTTTTTTCCAAAATGCTCTTACTTTTGGATAGATTATCATATCTGGAATTTTCTGCAAAGAATACAATCAATATAATATAATTTTTATTTGTGGAGATAAATGACTTGCCTTTCAGAAAGCAAGTTACCCATTTTAAATAGTTTATTTTTAGACTTTCAGTGCACTTCCTATAATGTAATACAATCAATTAGTATTGATTTAGCTGGGGTATAACATTATTAAATAATGTTTTACAATTAAAAATAAACTATTTTTCACTTTCTTGGCTTTGGTTCCATTTTAATATGATTGTAAATTAGAGTAGTTTCTGGAGGTTTTTGACTCAGTGGATTTATCAACTAATAATGATGGTAGATTAGTAATTGTTTAATTTGCCTTTCTGTAATAAAGCCTGCAGTTAGAGATGGAGGTAAGTGTTGGAATCTTAATATGTCAATCTGGAACTCCAGGTTTTATAAGAGAATCGACTAATTTATGTATCATAACAAATCAAGAAGATACTAAATTAGATATTCTGCTAATCTCTTAAGGTTCCTTCAAAATTAAGTACTACATCGAGATTGTTTAGGTACAATTATCTACTGAATGACTTTTTTTTAATGATAGGGAATAAAATATCCCAAAACAAGTATTCTAGGAATGATAGGGTCTCTGTCATTTGCAGTCTTTCTAAGATAAATTTAATTTGCTCTGATACCTAAAATATGTTTATCATCATTTTATTTTGAGTCTTTTTGGATGATTTAGAAACTGCATGAATGGTAAAGTAGGAATACTGATTCCTTGAATATGATGACAAGTTCTATGGGAAGTGAGTTCATTTCTAACTTTTTTTTCACATTTCAGTGATGTTTATCCTATCCCTCCTACCTTTTATCCCCCCTATGTATAGATTCCCCATTTCTTAGACATATTTCAACACACCATGCCCTCCACCAAATCACCAAGTGTTCATCCCCTTTGTCCAATAGGTTCCATCATTATTTGCCCCCGCCCACCCCATTCCCTTTTAGTAACCTCACTCCTGTTGCAAACATTTCAGAGTTGGTTAAGTTTCATCTGTTCCTTTGTTTTTTATGTTCACATTTCACCTATGAGTGATGTTATTTGGTGTCTTTTTCTTTTGACTTGTTTCACTTATCATAATCCCTTCTGATTCCATCCATATTGATTCAAATGACAAGATTACATCTCTTCTAAGAGCTTTGTAGTATTCCATTGTATATATGTACCACATCATCTTTATCCATTCACCTGATGTTGGGCACTTAGGTAATTTCCAGTTCTTAGCTATTGTGAGTAGGGCTGCAATACACATGGGGTACATACATTTCTGTGGATGGGTGCTTTTATATCTTTTGGGTAGATGCCCAGAAGTAGAGTGACAGCATCATACGGGATTTCCATCTTCACTTTTTTGAGGAATCTCCAAACTGTTCTCCATAGGGTTTATTTCAATTTGCACTCCCACCAACAGTGCAAAAGTGTTCCCTTTTCTCCATATCCTTGCCAGCATTTGTCGTTTCCAGTCTTTTGGATAATACCAGTCATTTAGGTGTAAGGTGATATCTCATTTCATGGGCCTGTATATCTTCTTCAGAAAAGTGTCTCTCCAATTCCTCCTCCCAATTTTTGATTGGATTACCTGTTCTTCTGTTGTTGAATTTTATGAGTTCTTTGTATATTTTAGATATTAAGCCTTTGTCTAAAATATCAAATGCAAATATCTTCTCCCATTTAGTAGGTTACCTTTTGGTTTTGGTGATATTTTCTTTTGTTGTGAAGAAGCTCCTTAGTTTGAAGTAGTCCCAGTTGTGTTTTGTTTCGTTTTGTTTTGTTTTTTTGTTTCCCTTGATGGTGAAGTTGAGTCCCCAAAGGCTTCACTACAGCTGATGTCATGGAAAGTCTTTCCTATGTTGTCTTCTAAGAACTTTATAGTTTCTGGTTTGTGTTCAAGTCTCTATTACATTATTAGTTAATTTTTGTGAATGGTATTAGAGAGTGGTCTAGCTTCATTCTTTTGCATATGGCTGTTCAGTTTTCCCAACACCATTTGTTGAAGAAACTTTCCTTTTTCCATGCTTTTTGCTCCTTTGTCATAGATTAACTGACTCTTTGTGAGTGGGTTAGTTTCTGGTGATTTCGTTCTATTCCACTGAAATATGCCTCTGTTATTATAATAGTACCATACCATTCTGATCACTATTGCTTTGTAATATGGCTCAACATCTGGATAATCCCTCCAGATTTATTCTGTTTTCTAACGATTACTTTGGCTATTTGGGTTTTTTTGTTGTTCCAAACAGATTTTAAGATTTTTTGTTCTATTTCCTGAAAATAAGTCCGTGGGATTTTAATGGAGATTGCATTAAATCTATTTATTGCTTTGGGTAAGATGACCATTTTAATGATATTGATTCTTCCCAGCAACCAGCAGATGATGTCTTTCCTTTTCTTTGTGTCCTCTATTTCTCTTAAGATGGATTTGTAGTTTTCATTGTATAGGTCTTTTACTTCCTTTGTTAAGTACATGCTCAGGTATCTCATTCATTTATCTTCTATTTTAAATGATGTCATTTTTGTGATTTCCTTTTCTTCTAGTGTGTTGTTTGCATATAAAAAAGCAATAGGTTTTTGTGCACTGATTTTGTAGCCTGCCACTATATTGTATTCATTGATGAGTTCTAGAATTTTTTTATAGTTTTTGGGATTTTCAATTATATTATCATGTCATCTGCAAATAAGGAGGGTTTTACTTCCTCCTTTCCAATTTGGATTCCTTTTATTTCCTTTTCTTGCCTAGTTCCCTTAAGACCTCCAGTACAATATTCAATAGCAGTGGTGAGACTGGACAACCTTGCTTTTTTTCCTGACCTAAGAGGAAATGCTTTCAAATTTTTGCCATTGACTATGATGTTGGCTGTGGTTTTTTCATATTTGACCTTTATTATGTTGAGGTATGAACCTTCCATTTCCATTTTATGGAGGATTTTTATCATAAATGGGTGTTGAATCTTGTCAAAAGCTTTCTCTGCATCTATTGATATGACATGTGGTTTTTTCTCTTTGTTCTTGTTGATAATGGTGTATGGCATTAATAGATTTATATATGTTGTACCATCCTTGCATCCCTAGGCTGAATTGCACTTGGTCATGATGGATGATCTTTTTAATACATTGTTGAATTTGATTTACTAATATTTTGTTGATAACTTTTGCATATATGTTCATTAGAGATAATGGTCTATAATTTTCTTGGTGACATCTCTGTCAACTTTTGGTATCAGTGTGATGTTAACCTCATAAAAACTATTTGAGAGAGTTCCCTTTTCTTCAAAATTTGGAAGAGTTTGAGAAGAATAGATGTTAATTCTTCTCTGAAGGTTTAGTAGAACTCATTGATGAAGCCATCTGGTCCTGGGCTTTTACTTTGGGGAGGTCCTTGATTACTTCTTCAATTTCTTTGTTTGCGATTGTTGTGTTCAGGTTTTCCAGTTCTTCTGGGTTCAGTGTTGGTAGACTGTATTTTTCTAAAATCTCTCCATGTCCTGAAGGTTGTCCATTTTGGTGGCATAGAGCTATTCATAATAGTCTCTTATGATGTTTTGATTTTCTGTGGTATCTGTTGTACCTTCTCTTTCATTTATGATGTTAGTTATGAGAATTTTCTCCCTTTTTTCTTTGTGAGTCTAGCCAATAGCTTATCAATTTTGTTTATTTTTTCAAAGACCAATTATTGGTTTCATTGCTCTTCTGGATTGTCTTTTTGTTTTCTGTTTCAATTATTTCTGCTCAGATTTTGATTATTTCCTTTCTTCTGCTGATTTTTCACTTTTAATTGTTCTTCTTTCTCTAGTTGTTTTAAATGATGAATTAAGTTGTTATTTGTGATTTTTCTTGTTTCTTGAGATAGAACTGGATTGTAGTGTCCATCTCTGTTTTTTGTTATGCGTTTTAGATGGAAGTCTGTTTTCTCTGATATGAGTATAGCTGTTCTTGCTCTTTTGTGGTTGCCATTCCACTGTAGGATTGTCTTCCAGATATTGACTTTGAGCCTTTATCTTTTGGAAAAAGGTGGGTTTCCTGAATGCAGCAGAAAGTTGGGTTATTCTTTTTAATCCATTCAGCAACTCGGCATCATTTGACTGGTGAGTTCAGTCCATCAACATTCAGGGTAATTATTGATATATAGCTGCTTAGTGTCGTTTTATAATTTGTCTTTTGTATGTTTCTCCAGATGATAACTTTGTTCTCTTTGTCTTTTTAGGTTGAATGGGTGCAGTTATGTTTTGACTGATAATCACCTTTTGTTTTCTTCTTCGCTTTCTCCCTGGGAATATATTTTGAGGTTACCCTAAAGTTAGCATTCACAGTTCTATGTTTGCTACCTAATTTTATTTGAAAGTACATTGGTATTCCACTCATTCTAACTATTCACATTTTTGTTCTCTTCTCTTCCTTCCCACTTCTAATATTTGCTATCTTACTGTTTTTCTTTATGCTTTATAGAGCGTCTTTCAATATTTTTGCAAAGCTGTTTTTGTGATGATAAACTGATAAACTCCTTTAACTTTTGCATGTCAGAAAAGGTTTTTATCATTCCTCCAGTTCTGAATGATAATCTTAACTGGATATAGTACCCTAAGTTGAAAATCCTTTTCTTTCAGCATTTTGAATATATTATACCATTCCCTTCTGGACTGTAGAGTTTCATTTGAGAAGTCCACTGACAATCTTATGGGATCCTTCTGTATATGACACATTTTTATCTGGCTGCTTTTAATAGTCTTTCTTTGTCTCGAATTTTTGACATTTTGATGACAATGTGTCTAGGTGTATTTCTGTTTGGGTTTCTTTTATTAGGAACTCTTTAAGCTTCCTGGATCTGGAGGCTTTCTTCATTCTTCAAAGTGGGGAAGTTTTCATCTATTATTTCTTCAAATATTGTTTCTGTCCCCTTTCTCTCTCTCTGAGACCCCTATGATGCGAGTGTTTTCTATGCTGTCTTCAGTTCTTTAAAATTTTTTTTTATCTCATTACTGATTTTCTTGATTATGTTCCTCTGCCCTATTTTCCAGATCACTGATTCTATTGGAAGCTTCATCCATTCTGTTGTTGAGCTCCTCTATTGTGTCCTTTAATTCAGCCATTTGTCTCTTAGCTGTTTGATGTCTTGTTTTAATCTTTTACTTTATTTCATGAATTCTCATTTACTACCTCACTGATTTCTAGATTCCCATGAGTATGTTAATCACTGTTATGCTAAATTCCTCTTCAAGTAATTTACAAATGACTATTGTATTCAGGTTTTTCCCCTAAGTTTTTGATTGGATCCATCATTTCATATATATTTCTCTGTGCCTTTTTCTAATGGAGAAAAATCATATTTCTGATGGTTCAGTTTCCCTGGAGTTGTGTAGGTTTGACTTGCCCACCATTAGCAATCAGGCCGAAATTTCCCTTCTACCCAAAAGGTGGCACTGGCGGGCAGTGTTGAGGTTTGGAACTGCCTTCTTAACTTTAATCCAGGGGTTGGGGTATCTAATGGGTGCAATTTCCAGTGGGCGTGTTTTCCACTTGGTGGGTCCCAGGCTCTGGCATGAAATGGTTGTGGGAGGGGTTCGAGCTTGGGATTTTTTTGGCTGATTTCCACTTATGGCAGTGCCCAGAACTATTTCACCATGCGGACTCCAGCTCAGCTCCTGGTGTGCTGGGTCTCCTTTCACCCCATCCCAAGTTGTCCCTCTGCGGCTCTGCAGCTGGTCCCCAAATTCCTAGCCTTTGCCCCACCACGTGACTAGAGACTCCCAACCTCCATCCCAAATCCAACTCCGCAGCTTAGCTGAGAACTATGCCAGTTGCCCTCATCCACCATAAGTCGTCAGCTGTTTCTGTCTCCAGCTGAAGTGCCAGTCATTTCTTGGTGTTTATCTCAGGAAAATAGATAATTTTTTTTTGTTTTTTTTCGGTGTCTGTGGGGATTGACCTGAAAGTACATCCTATCAAGTCATCATCTAGAATTTGATCTCCCTCATTTCTAACAAATCAACAATGTCTTCTTCCATTGGTGAATGACCACAATGTTTTTTGAACTGACGATTGTATTTATTTTGTCATTTAATTGTATTCTCTCTAGAGCTGAGCTTCTCTCTAATTTGTTCACGTGTAGTGCAAAGAGCTTGACCTTTAGGATATAGCATACATGTGGTGTACTACTGGTTTTGCCACATTTTTATTGTGCTTTCTGAAATTCAGTTAACAGCTCTGAGACTCTATATGTTTATCTGTGACAGTGGTATAATATACGACGTTTTAGACAATTTATTCCCTAGGATTTTCTTATCATATGTGAAGAGGTTAGGTCCTTGTTCTCCATTTGCTAGTCTTCTGAATTTCACAGAATATTTAAAATTGTGTATGAGGAGAGAGAGAGAGAGAGAGAGAGAGAGAGAGAGAGAGAGAGAGAGAGAGAGAGAGAGGAGAGAGAGAGAGATTGATTTAGCAGAACGTTAGCAGGAGTTTAGTAAATATCTATTGTATTGCATTGCAGTAATATACATGACCATAAAGTTCATAGATACTCTTAGAGTTTGCAAAAGTTTCTTTTCCCCTCCCACTTTTCTGCCACCCATTCAAATTCAAAACAGTTGAGAAAGCAAAGGAAGGCAAAATATAAGCTGATTTGCAACCCCAGATTTTGATAGGCTTAGTTACCTAAAACTTGAATAAGCACGACTAAGAGCAGGTCAGAGTAATTTAATTCTCTGAGCAAGTGTATTCCAAAGAAAGAGAAGAAAGACGAGAGAAGAACCATATTTACTCAATTTCTTCTCCCAATTTTATGATTTAGACACCACTCAGTCTTCCTAAAACAGACATAAGTGAGGAAGGTAGAAAGACTCCCAGGACAATGAGGCCTCGAGAGGAGACTCTCCCTTGACATGATCTGCCGCAGTCTGTTGCTATGTCTCTTGGTGAAGTCAATTTGTACTTTCCACTTCTTCCTTTGCTTTTCTCTAGCTAGGCCAGTCCTTTATGACAAACTTGCTCTCGTGTTCATTCATTTGCTGCTCCTTTAACCTACAATGTTTTTCTTCCAGCCCTTTGCATGGGTGCCTTTGATCAACGCTGTTTTCGATTCAAATATTGTGCCTCAGAGAGTTTTTCTCTGACAGCCTTATTATAAATCCCCTTCTCCCCACTCTCTTTTATGCTCATTGCCCATATTATTTTCCTTATATCACATATCATTCTCTTCACTAGAAAGTTAAGATCTGTCTTGCTCACACTTGCTTAAACATGTTGAATAGTGGGTATTACAAAGTCAGTACCAAATATTTACCGAATGAATGATAATGAATGACTTCATTAATGATGACTGCAGTAAATATTTTTGTAGAGTTTGCTGTGTTCCAAGTTTTATGCAATTGCTAGTCACATTAAGATGAATAAGAAAAAGTCATGTTTATCAAGGGTATTTTTAATAGAGGATTGTAGTATGGAAACCTATTTTTCTTTTCTCAAAGAGGAATGGCCACAGGGAATCATGCAGCCAAGAAAGAGGGTCTTGCTCTGGCTAAGTGGGCTGAGGAGGTGAGATTTGTAGATCTGGAGTTACTAAGAAAATGGGGTAGAACTCTCTGATAGGTAGAAGAAGGATGTGTGTGCAGAGGGCTGGCGGCACAAGTGTACATTTTAATTAAGTGAATTAGAGGCAGCTCCTGATGTTTAGGATGCATAATGCATATAGGGGAGTGATAAGAAATAGTGTTAGATATATATGCAGGAGACAGCTCATGAAGAGATTTATGCCATTTTAAGGAGTACTGGCACTATTGGAATTCAGATAGATAATTAAAATTTTAAGCATGGGTGTGATAAAACCAGATTGGTGTGTTAGGAAAAAAATAGTCCAGAAATTAATGAGGTTAGACAACATTGGAAACCAGTGAGAAAAATTATGAGGTCTTTCCATTATCTGGGCAAGAAATGAGAAGAATGTGTGTTCTTGAATTTAAAAAACAATGAGTTGTTGGTAAGCATATCAATTACTGTAATTCAACATTGTTTAATAGCATGACTTCATGACTCAGTGTACTGAGTCTTTTTCCATTCTGTGGTGTTCATCTAACTGAATGATTATGTAAACCTTCTCTCCTGAGAAAGAAAAAACAAAACAAAACAAAAAACAGAACAAAGCAAAAAACAAAACAAAGCAAACAGTAACTGTCAGAACTTTAGACTGAAGCAAACCCCTTTCTAGTCATCTCTCCTGAGTTGTACTTTCAAAGAGTAACATTAACCCAAAAACCTAGAGAATGGCACTCATTCCATACTGTAATATCTATTCCTATCAGGATTTGCAAAATACTTTGCTGGGTCTAGTACAAAGTAGAAATGCAGGTGCCATATTGAAAAAGTATGAAGAATTTCTAGAAAGCTACCACAACCATAAAACCCAGAATCCTTCTGAACCTGCGCCCCGGTGAGCCTGCACAGATTATCTACCCGTGGCACCTGCCCTGATCTTTGATTTTTTGCATTTGAGTTTTAATTCCCTGGAACAGTTGCCATATCCAGTGATTGATACACTAACCCAGATTATTTGACTGAATTGCAATTCTCTTTGTACTTGTCTGAGAACACTGAGAGGAATTAGACCGAGTTAAGGTACATTTCTATGCAGAAAAGCAAGAAGGTTGGAAGACATACTCTAGATCCAGACTGCTTAGGTTTCAATCTCTTTAAACTGCTGACTGGCAGTTTGGACAAGGTACAAAGCATTTTTCTGGCTCCATTTTTTGATTTGTAAAGTGGGAATGAAAACATTAACCATGCTTAATGCTTATTATGAAGATTAAATGAGTTGATTTTGTAAAATACTTGGCAAATGAATGCAACATGTTAAGTGCTTGGGTTGTTTTCTTCATTGTTTTAAAGATTATATTTTGGAGAGTAATCTTTGTTTGGTTCCATTGTAGTACAAATATCACCATTCGGGGTGAAGTTAATTATTCAGTAAGCAAAAATGCTTATTACTAATGCACCTGAAATTTTCAGTCATTTACTTTGTGATATTAATGTTTGTGTTTTGATTTTTTTTCCTATCCCTAAGATGTTGATATAAAAATCAAATTTCTTTTTCCCACAAACTCTTCCACCATCCCTTAACACCCAGTGTCTCAATCTTCCTAGAATTTGGGTCTGAGCCTTTCACATACTGTTCATTCCACCTAGACTTCTTTTCCCCTAGATATTATATGGATGATCCCCAAGATCCTTCACGTTTTGTTCAAATATTTTCTTCTCATTGAGGCTTTTGAATTGTTTCTTAGCATTCTTGCCTACATTATTTTTTACTTTCATTAAATTAATTTTATTGAAGGATCATTACATCATAACATTATATAATTTTAAGTAGTGTGTCATTGTAAATTGACTTCAGTATTGTACATTTATTAAATAGGCAACTATATTTAAATAATAAATTATTACGGTATGTATATATATATATATGTATATATATATATATATATATATTTTAAATGTGTTTCCTCCAGTAGAACGTAAGCCCATGAGGCCTGGAATAATACTTTTCTTTTGTTGTAGTCTCAATTTCTAGAACAGAATATCCACCCTAGAGGATTTCAATATTTCTCTTCCAAAACAATATAGAATGCTTTATAGACAGCACTCATTTTGGATTTCCTTTTTTTCCAAATAGAATAGTATGAATTCCAACTCCACACATATGGTTATGGTTGAATTAGGTTCTGTAGTGATTCGTTATATCTATGTTCATTAGGAATATTGGTTTATATATTTCTTTTTTGCGTGATATCCTTGTGTGGTTTTGTAATTAGTGTAACACTGACTTTACAGAATGTATTTGGAAGATTTCCCTCCTTCATGATTTTTAGAAAAGTTTGAAAGCGATATGCGTTATTTCTTTGAAAGTTTGATAGATTTCACTAGTCTTGGACTTTTTATTTCTTTGGTAGCTTTTGAATATTGTTTCAGATTTCTTCCTTGTTATCAATCTGTTGAAATTTTCTATTTTTGTCACTCTTTCTATTTCTGCTCTATTTTTTATTATTTTCTTCCTTCTACTGACTTTTAACTTTGATGTTTTTCTTCTTTTTCAGTTCCTGCATGCATAAACTCAGATTTTTCATTTTTGATTTTTTTGTTGTTGTTGTCATTCTCTGAGGAAGGCTTGCATTGTTATAAACTTCTCTCTCGGCATAGAACTTTTACCATATCCCATATCCCATAGGTTCTGGTAAGTCATGTTTTCAGATTTTTTTTTGCATTTCTCATTTGATTGCCTTGTTGACCCAAATAGTTTTTGATAGCAGGTTATTTAATATTCACATATCTTTGTCCCCCCTATTTTTGATTTACTTCTGTACTCATAATATTGTGATCTGAACCAAAGCTTTATATTCTTTTAATATTTTTTAATTTATTGATATTTGTTTCATCTCCCACCGTACAGTCTACTCTTGAAAATGTTCCATTAGCACTTGAAAAATATACTATTGTTTTGGGGTATAAAATGCTTTGTAAATATTTGATCTAATTTGTCCATCTCTTCTAATTTGTTATATGTCTTTGTTTCCTTATTGATTTTCTGATCTGTTCATAGCGATGATTAGGGTGTTGATTGTTTCCTTATTGATTTTCTGATCTGTTCATAGCGATGATTAGGGTGTTGATGCCACTTACTGTTATTTTGCTATCAGTGTTTCCATTTATGTCTATTATGATTTATTTTATATGTTTAAGTAATCCAATATCTTGTGCATGTTGTTAATAATTGCAATGTGTCTAATTATACTGATTCCAATATCATCATATAATAGCCATCATTGTCACTTACCTTTTTTAACTGAATATCTATTTTACCTGATATTGCAGTTCTGCCTTTTTAAATTCTCTCTTGGATTGGACTACCATTTTCCATCCCTTAAATTTAAGTCAATATTTGTCTTATAGCTTAACTTTTCTGTAGATAGCTTATAGTTGTGTTTTGTTTCTTAGTCCATCCAGTCATTTTGTGTCTTTTAATTGGTGAGCCCAGTGTATTTATATGTAGGGCCATTATTGATATATGAGCTTGCTACTGCCATTCTAATTTTTATTTCATTTCTGTCTAACTTCATGTAATGTTCTGTGATTTTTTTTTTTAATTTAAGTATGAGAGCTCCTTTTAACATATCTTGTAAAAGAAGTCTAGTTCTGTGAAACCCCTTTAGCTTCTGTTTTATGTGAATACCTTTATTTCCTGCTCATATCTGAGTTTAATAAAGAAGAGTTTCATGGACTAGAATTTTGGATGGTGTTTTGATATGTCATTCCACCCTCTCCTGATCTGTAAAGTTTATGCTGAGAATTCTGATTTTAGTTTGATGACAACATCTTAATGAATTAACTGCTTTTTATTCCCTAGCTATCTTTAATCCTCCCCTCCTTGGTCTTTTGATAGCTTTCGTATGTCTTATTATGTCTTGGTCTAGTTCTATCTGCATTTACATAGCCAAGTTTTCTCTTAGCTTTGTGTGCTTATATTAAGTTCCTTCCTTGGGTTTGGGAATTTCTCAGCTTTTATATCTTCAGATATGCTTTTTGTTCCCTTTTCCCTCTTTTCCTCTCTGGGACACCCATGATCCTTATGTTATCTCTCCTATTGGGGTCAGATAACTCTCATAGACTTTATTTAACTTTTTATATCTTGTTTCTCTATCTTCTTCCAGCTAGGCTTATGTCGTTTAGTTCACTTGTTTATTTCTCTAAAGAGTGCCTATTCTATTTCCATAGTTTCCTGTACAACTTATTCTTTTTTATTGAGTTTTTCTTATTTTGTATCTCTGTTAGTTTCTTATTTAAAGCTTAAATTTCCACTTACAGCTCATTTATTTTACTCCTGAGCTCATTTTGTTGCTTTTCTGAATTTTTTGACATCTACTTGACTTGCTGTTGAATTTTCTTGTATCTTCTTGAATTACTTGTTTGAACTTTTTTTTGTGTCTCTTCGAGTTTATTTATTATAGCAATTTTGAATTCTCTGTTAGAGAGATCTAATTTTACATGACTTTGAGTTTCGTTCTAGAGTTGTTCTCCCCTTGTAATGTCATATTTTCTTGAGGTCTCAGGTTGCCACATATTATATTTTATAATCTACTTATGATGCTCCTTTAAATTATCTATCACTTTTTTGTTTTGTTTTGTTTTTAGCAACTTAAAACTGATTGCTTAGCATTTACTTTTCCAGGAAGTGATGCAATGGATTTATTGATGAATGCATGCATGTATATGTGTATGCTACATGTTGTATGTATGTTACAGCTGGAGTTGTTAGGCAAGTGAGGAGCTGTTTTTTGTATTAGTGGAATGGGGAAAGGTCTGAGGGGACCAGTTGCTGTTATGGATATGCTGAAGCAGGTCTGGTTTCTGTGTATTGGCCTACTGATATCCCTCCTCATTTGGGTATCACATCTGAGATGCTGCTATCTATCTACTCTTAGTACACTTCAGGGCACCAGTACCAATCCTAGCTGTGGCGGGAGGAGAGTGTAACTTGTAGTACTTTCTTTGTGGTCTTTCTTGCTGGGATTCCAGCCACTGAAAGTTACTCAGCTCCTCTAATTTGTGTTTAATGATCCAGTGGTGTGTGCCACTCTGTCTCTGCTTTCTTTGAGCCTTTATGTGGGCTGTCAGACCTGGTGTTTCCACCCCCTCACACTGACACCTCAATACGTCTCTCTCTACCAACCTTTTATCACACCAATGTGTGGATATCCTCAGTATCCCCTATAATGCAGTCTGAGTTGTTGTCTGCTTTGCTAGGGTGCTTCAGCCTCACCATCATGATGTGGGTTTCTCTAACTGGTGTCCTACTCCTTCATAACTAATGTTGTTCCTTTTGTGAGCAAAGTAAAGAATGTATTTTTTTGCCATCTTGATGACTTCCTAAACATTTAAATTTTAATTAAAACAAATGTTTTAGACTTTCTAATTTCTCTACCAACAGTTTCTCCAGACATGTTCTCTGACTTATTGGAAGAAACTTATGTCTCCACCTTCCCATTTTGTAGGTGATTCTGTTTATCTAGTTATAATTTTCACTTATTCATTCTTTTATTTACTGAACTTTTTGACATTTAAATTGAATTTATTAGACATATGAATACACATAAAACATAGAGTAGGTTTTAAGTATGGCAGAACTGAAGATGCTCATTGTTTGGAGGTAGAAAAATATATGAATATAGTTGAATGCAGTGCTGATCTTTGTGTGGGTATGGAGGTGTGGGAATGATGCCACCTAACTCAGGATGAGGTGTGAAAGACTTCTTGAAAGAATTAGGCCTCTGTTCAGTTTTAAAGGAAGCATAGGCATTATCTCTATGAAGAGGGAAAAGATATACAGTTAACCATCCCTCAAACTAACCTTTTTACCAACTAACATTTTTCATATATATAATACCATATGCCCAACCCTGAACTATTTTATATTCTGTTACCTGATTATTCTTTGCGAAGCCCCAGATAAAGTATTCAAACAATTTATATTTCAAGTACTGGGAGATAAGTAATTATACCAAGTCCACAGACCTGGGATTCAGAATCACTGATTCTAAAAAACAATATAATATCAACACTAAGAAAAATAGTCAAAAGCTAATGACTTTATGTTGATTTCCAAAAATAATGAAGACAGCAAGACAGGTAGCAACACGTACCTCATCCATCAAAGAGATAATTATGAGTATTTGTCTACCTGGTGCTAAAATTCACAGTTAAAAATTCAACTGTACTTTAATTGGTTGCCTTCACAGTTATTTTACTTTAATTTGTTTTACTGGTATCCCTACAATAAAAATAATATCACAACTGATATTAATGTCTGATTCTCCACAATTTACATTCAGGCAAACCAGTTTTGATGTGTAACCATATTGTGAAGAGCTTTGCAAAAAGTTGCAGGAATGTGAATTTATGGTGAAGCATTAAGAACATGTCAAGGTCCATCCAGCAAATGACCAGGTGATAGACTTTGCTCTCCTGTAAGAAGACAGAGGATCTGAAGATCCATAGTTGCTAGCTGTGCATTTCTGAGTTTTGTCCTCACTGTGCTATGACATAAAAACTTATCTGAAAACCCTTCTGTCCTCAGCTGTCAGTACAATACTAGGGTTGTATAACATCCTTTGGATACTAAGCATCAATGGGTTAGGGTGATATGAGTTATTTAAAAAGATTTTTCTATATTTTAGTATCCATGCTTAATAAGGACATGAAATTTTGAGTTTGTATCTTAGATGTGATCTTTTCCACCCAAAGACTGTCTTCTATAGCACAGTGTGGTGTCCAGTGCATTTCAGTCTTAATGATGATGGAATGCAGCCCATTAGGAAGGCCTATAGCAGGCAGTCTCCAGACATTTCATCTGCTAAAATGGAAAGGGGTCAGGCTGGGGAAAAAATAAATCCCTGTCGTTTCAGCACACATTGGCAAAGAAAAGACAAGTGCAACTCCTCATTATAAATAGTGTTGTTAACCCTCCTTGTTTATAGTACACATTTCCAATTATACACATTATGATGCACTTAGCTAGAGGGCAGGTTGCCTTTTTTAAATTTGTTGAGAGCAGTAATGATTTAGCTCCTTCTCATTTGTTTTCTGTTGGTTGGTTAAACGTGCTGCATTGTCTCTTCCCTGTTTTACATATTGGATGAATAAAAGACGCTGGTTTTATTATGCTAAATCATTAGTTCTCTGCCCTTGGGAAGAAAAAAATGTTCAAACATAACAAAGCCTGGACCCCACTCACCAGAGAATATGATAAAATGACTTGGATGGAGGGGAATTAGGAGTTTTTGAAAACATTCCTGGAGGTTCCAATAGGCATCCAGAGCCATGAGAGTTGAGCAGACAGTGAAATCAACTGTGGGTGATATTTGGAGAAAGGAAAGTCCTGACTCAAAGATGGTCACTGTTTGATAGGTTAACTCACCAACTGGAGATGTTTTAAGAGCAATAGCTGTTGGGTTAAGAAGTAAGGAAATTGGAGGTAGTTCTTGAAAACAGAACAGCTGCATAGGCTTTGGGAGTGTATGGTGTCTACTATAGAGAAAAAATATACATTTGCCTCTCTGACATACTAGAAAATTCCTGCATATATAAATATGAATTGTAAATTGCCCCTCCTGAAATGTATGTTAAGGGCTTACATATAAATAATTTTAAGTCCAGTGTGCATATATCTATATCTCTATATATTTATACATATATATAATTTCGAAATGCTTATAATCCCATAATCAGGAATTCTTGACAGTCTATCTTCAGTTGGTCCAACAGTATTACCCACATAGGACAAGCAAGAAAATTGAATCTCTGAAAAGTGAAGTGTATTTCCCAAGGTCATATAGCAATTTGGTAATGAGCTTGGATTAGAAATCATAGCCCTGGAGGTCTTGTCTGTTGCTAGAGTCATTGGGTTTGGTATCTTTTGCAAAATGAATGTTGATTAGGAAAATGTATGAATATAATATACATTTGTTCTGGCAACATTTTAAAATGAAAGAAGTATATGGATATCCTGGAGTCTATTTTCAACATTCCTAGAAAGCTTACGAGAAAAGCTATGCAATTCTGTTTATTTTTTCTTGTGTATAAATAGGGACTTTGACTCAGTGTTCATTGTGAAATTGTTGGAAGTCTAGATTGGAAGGGAATTCTATTCTTGATGCATCAGTCTATATATGGGGCACCACATGCATAGGAAGGAAGCATGTGAAGCTTTCTACTTAGAGTTCTTGTAGAGAATTGCATTTTCCCTTGAACAAAGAGAAAACAATACTGGGTTGAAAGCCTTTGGATTATACATGCAAAGTTTGTATTGTAATTCCTGAATGCTGTAAAACTATGGCAAACTTCTACATTATTGTCCATCTATCAAGTTTTACTTCTGCTTCACTAGGGAGGTTTAGTAATCCATTTATGTGTGCATTTCAGTATAATACCCAACACCTTGGTGTATCTCTTACATATAGCAGACACCTGATAAATATTTATCAGTAATCACAACACTGTCTGTGGTAAGCGCTTCCCTCTGAGAACTGAGTCACAGTATCTTTTTCTCCAAACTTAAGTGGGAGATAGTTGAACCAGTGCCTTTTCTCAAAGGGAAATCAACTCTGAATTTCAACAATGGTTATGAATAAACTAAAAAGGGGTTTTCTCTTGTGTGTAATTAGTCAGTAGAGAGAATTTACTTTTTAGGAAATTTAATGTTAAAGAAATTTGGACTGCCAAATATCATACTGTGATCTCTGGCTATAGAATTTACTTAGAAATAGACTTCTTAATGATCATTTAGAAATTTTTCAGTAAAAGTTGTTTTCATTTCATATCCATGGCCCAGTTTGATTAAACACCTGTTGTCTTTAGTTATTATATTATTTTTGATATTTCTGTCATAACAACACATAAAAATGTAACTCCAGTTGAATATTTTGAGGTAAGCGCTGTGCTTTTACTCTTTAATTTTTAATTTAATTATTCATGAGCTAGAGTGCTTAGGGCACAACACAGTCTTCTTCAGATGCATGAACTGCTATCTCAGGCAGAATTCTGTGCAAGAAATAAAAAGGTCCAGTGATCAAATTGAATAGATAATTTTAAGAATAGAGAGCCAGTCTACCTTTTCCACATATTTGATATGCAGCCCCATGCAGCTGTAGGAAACAAAATATGCTTGTTTCTTACATTCTCACAGGGATGATTTTTTTTGAGACATTATATATTTTTTCATACAAACCAAGGTCCTTCTAAAAGTGAGAGAATAAGTTATAAATATTTAATCTAGGCTGCCAGGCATTAACCTTGACTACCTTGAGCAAACAGGACACTTGATCACCCTATCCAGTTGTCTCCAATAATATGAATGCCTTATAATTGTAATTTAAATTACTAGGAACATGGAGTAATGAAAACCATTCATAGTCTACTCCTGGATGTTGAGACCCAGCATTGAAAAGAAGACCAGCTTGTCATATTTGTCTTTTAATTAGAAGGAGTCACAACTACTAAAGCTTTTCTTCTGCCATTTTCTAAAACTCTTTTTCTCACCTTCTATCACAAATTCATATGCTATTAGAGAAGACTCCCTGTATCAGGCACTGTGTATATGGTTTACTTGCAGTATCTCATTTAATTCTCACATGAATCATCTAAAGTAGAAACTTTTATTTGGTCTGTAATATAGCCACAGAAGTTAAGGCTTCTAAGACTGTAGGAATTGTCCCATGTCTAACAGACATAAGAGTCATAACTCAACCTGGAAGTATTTAATATGTGGTTGTTTATGTGATATGAACCTTAAATATCACTAGACCCATCCTTTTGCTTCAAGATTCATGAGTGAAGAATTACAAACAGATGTCTGGTTTTGTCTGGTTAGTGAGACGGGATGTGTAGAGGAGAGGAAGGAGAATCAGGAGTTACAAGGCAATAACCCTGGAAGAATATTGTGACCATGAAGCAGAATGAGTCGAGGCTTCTTAGACCTATTAGCAACAGGATCTGAAAACCATGGGAAAGTCAGGCAGGGCATATATTTTAAATATACCATCAGAATTCTGCAAATTGTTGTCAAACTAACTGCCACATTTTGATGATACATAACCGGCTTTCATTGACTTTGAACATCCCCTTATCTTCATGAGCCCTCACCTCATAGGTTCCTCTCCCAGCCTGCCTCTCTCCAGTCAGACATTGCTCCATACTCCACCACTACACTCTACTAGCTTTTTCCCTGCCCTCACATTTCAAATTAATTGGAAACTTAAAGAGTCAGTGCTTTATTCTATATCATTGATTGAATGACCCCGACCCCAGGACTCAACACTCCTGACACTTCAATTCAGTGTGAAGAGCCCCAACTGACCTGGCTGTGAATCACCCAGAAGTATTCTTAACTGATTTTCTTCACCTTTGCTAAAATTCTGGGAAATAGTGACAGAGACCTTCACAGAAAATCTATACGTACCCTTTGGTATTTGTGGCCCATGCATATACACCCCGTGTTCAATGTGGTTCTTGATCTTTAAGTTGCTATTTTCTCTAAATATCACTTACATTGACTGTAATTATTAAGGTGATGTATACCTGATGACTTAGTAATGACAATGGAATTGAATTTAGACTAGTTGTTCTTTAGTTATAATCATGCTTGAGCAGTTTTTTGTTTACAAACAGCACTTTATTGCTATTTTTTTCATAGGCCTAAATAGGTTGGACTAAAAACCCCAAAACAGTTGTGTTTCTATGGGCACTTTAAGCCTTCTGCCAACAGGGTGTGATTCCAGATGACTGTAATAAAGCAAATAAAGCAATAGAGTGAGTCACACAATTATTTTTGTTTCCCAGTGTGTAGAAAATGTACTCTTACACTATACTGTAGTCTGTTTAGAGTGTAATAGAATTATATCTGAAGAAAAGCTATATACTTACCTTAACTACAGTACTTTACTGCTTAAAAAATCCTAACCATTGTCTCAGTTTTCAGCAAGTCATAATCTTTCTCTGGTGAAGCCTCTTGCCTCCATACTTAGGATGCTGACTCATCAGGATGGTGGCTGCTGAAGGTTGGTGAGGCTGTGGCAGTTCTAAAGTAAGACAACGTGAAGTTTTCTGCATTGATTGACTCTTCCTTTCACCAGATTACTATGTAGCATGCAATGCTATTGATAGCATTTTACTCACAGTAGAACTTCTTTCAAAATTGGAGTCAATCCTCACAAACCCTGCCATTGCTTTATCAACTGCACTTATGAAATATTCTAAATCCTTTGCTGTCATTTCATCAGTGTTCACAGCATCTTCACCAGGAGTAGATTCTTTCTCAAGAAACCACTCTCTCTACTCATGCGTAAGAGGCAATTCCTGATCCACTTACATTTTATTATGGGATTGCAGCAATTCCGTCAACTTTCTAAGCTCCACTTCCAATTCTAGTTCTCTTGCTTTTTTCACATCTGCTGTTACTTCCTTCACTGAAATCTTGAACACCTCAATCATCCATGAGCATTGGAATAACCTTCATCAAAACTCCTTTTAGTATTGATGTTTTGACCTCCTGTGAATCATGAATGTTCTTTCGTTTTAATGGAAGCTAGAATGGTGAATCCTCTCCATAGTCTTTTCAATTATTTTGCCCAGATCCATCAGAGGAATTACTATTTATGACATAGCCTTATTAAGTGTGTCTTTAATAATAAAATTAAAAGTTGAAATTTTACATTAATCTCTGGGCTGCAGAAAGGATATGCTAGCAGGCATGAAAATAACATTGATCTTCTTGGACATCTGCATCAGAAGTCAGGTAATCACATGCATTGTCAATGAATGTAATATTTTGAAATACTTAGTGAACCCTGTTGTGAATGTATGTGCTGTCATCCATGTGCAAAGCACAGATAGAGTAGATTTAATGTAATTCTTAAAGACCCTAGGATTTTCATAATGGTAAATGATCTCTCACATAATTTAATATCACTGACTGCATTAGCCCCTAAAACCTGTCTTTTAAAACTTGGAAGCCAGGCATTGACTTCTTCTTTCTAGATAGTGCTTGATGATATCTTCTTCCCATATAAACTGTTTCATCAGTACTGAAAATCCCTTGCCTTGTGTAGCTCCCTTCATCAATTAGCTTAGCTAAATCTTCTAGAAAACCTGCTACAGTTTCCACATCAGCACTTGATACTTCACTTTGTGTGTTTATGTTATGGAGATGACTTATCTCCTTAAATCTCATGACCCAACCTCTGCCAGATTCAAACTTTTTCTTTCTTTGCGCCTTCCTCACTTCTCTCAGCCTTCAAAGAACTGAAGATAATTAAGAACTTGCTCTAGAGTAGATTTTGGTTTAAGGGAATGTTGTGGCTTGTCTGATATTCTATCCAGATCTCTGAATCTTTCTCCTATCAGCAATTAGGCTGTTTAAAGTTCTTATCATTTTTATGTTCACTAGAGTAGCTAGTAAACTGTTCCTTTAAGAACTATTCCTTTACATTTGCAATGTGACTGACTGTCTGGCACAAGAGACCTAGCTTTCAGCCTGTCTCAGCTTTCAACATGCTTAATCACTACTAATTTTTGCTTTAAAGTGAGAAATGTGTGTCTCTTCTTTATATGTGAACAATTAGAAGCCATTGTAGAGTTATCAATTGCTCTAATGTCAATATTGTTATGTCTCGGAGAATAGGAAATTCTGAGAAGATGGAGAAAAATGAAGGCAGGGTTGACCAGTGAAAGAGTACATTTAAAGATATCCCATGGGTGTGGTTTGTAAAACCCCAAAGTAATTACAATAGTAATTAAATGATGACTGATTGCAAATACCATAACACAGACAATGATGATGATGATGATGATGATGGTGATGGTGATGGTGATGGTGATGGTGATGATGATGAAGAAGAAAAGTATGACGTGTTTTGAAAATTCCCAAAATTGATACAGAGAAACAGTGTGGGTGCATGATGTTGGAAAAATGGCAATGGTTGCCTCAAACCTTCAATTTGTGAAAAATACAGTATCTGCACAATACAATAAAGTGAAGCACAAAGAAATAAGATGTCTGTACAACTTCCCCCATGCCCCATTTTAGCCTTCTATTTCTATATTCTTCCCAGGGGCTTAGCTTCATTTCCAAAGGACCGATTATAGCCTTCCTTCCGGTCAAGTAGTAACATGTCTTCTTTGACTTTATGAGCATGTCTTAGCAGGAACAGGTAGTCTCTTCAAATGTGGCAACTGAGGAGATTTTCATGACGATATTACTTAGATAAAGGAGTAGGTGAGATGAAAATAAATAACAGGCCATACATATTGTATGGGCTAGTGACAGCTAGGAGCCTAAAAGTTGCTAGAGTTAAAATCAGTTAGTACAACTCAGAGAAAGAAGCTGTAGGAGAGCACCATTCCAGAGCAATCCTGGCTTTCACAGAGGCAGGGTGCAAACTTGAGGTGATCCACAAGATGAAATCTAGTGAAATAAATATCCTGATCTCACTCTCTCTCCTCTTGCCCTCCTTTAGTTTTCCTTTCTTTCTTTTTATTTTTTTATTTATTTTTTATTTTTATTTTATTTTATTTTTTTGTGAGCCCCTTCCCTTTCTTGGCCAAACACAAGAAGAAATCAGTAGACAAGGTGGGGCACTAATGTATTCCTTCAATGGTCTATTCTCTGGGTACAATACAGGTAAAAAAAGGAATCTGGGGAGTGAGTAGAAACAGATCCCACATATCTCGTTAACTTAAAAGATCATAATACATGCCAGTGTGTTGGCCTATCCTTATCATGGTCTCATTAAAATTATAGAAATGAATTTTTAAATCCCTAGTTCTTGTCGAAAACAAAAGCAGGGAACTATCAGAGGATAGGAGATCTAAACACATTTACAGAAGACTTAATGGAAAAAGACTGAAAAGCAGAGATACTAATGACATAGCATAGGAAGTCATGACCTAACTTAGTGGGAACGTGAGTGGTAGTAGAAAAGGTTGCTCATTTACCCAGGAAGACTCTTAGTGGCTGATCTGATGGCATGATGGAAAACAAGAGTGAGGAATGTGACTACAAATAGAAATACATACATGCATATGTATTATATGTATGTATAAATATACATACATATAATTTAAAGTCTTTAAATAACTAGTGGAGACAAATAATAGTGATGACACACATAAAATTGAAAGGTGGTACAAAGTAAATTCTCATCAATTATAAAAAAAAGTCAGTAGATAATGTCTAAAGTTAATAAATTAAGAAGTAATGACATAAGTTTATAATTTGTAGATTTGGAGTTAACCACAGAACTAAATTCAGAAATTGTATAGCATGTTCCTGGAGAAGGAGGACAGAATAGGCATTTGTGTATCACTTGTTTCTTACTATAAATCTTTTTATTCTATTGAATTTTTTTTAAAAAATGAATATATAAATTTAAGTAGAACTCTTTTTTTGTTCTTTAATTTTGTTCCATGTAGTTCACTGACTTTCTAGAAATTTTCTTCTTATCATGCATATATCCATAATCTGTCCCATATCTAAAATCAATTCTATTATATACTCTTTATTCTCTACTGGTTTTCCTTCTTCTCTTTTTTAAAAAATAATCCCTCACATCTACACACACACACACACCTTACTTCTTAATGTATTTATATGTCTTTATAAATTCCATGCTCTCATTTCTCTGTGTCTTTATTCAAATTGCTTCCTTGGCCTGAAAGGTCTGTATATGCATACATGCATACATACATACATACATGCATGCATATATACATACATACATACATACATGCAATATTTTTATTCAGCATTCAAGTCCCAGAATAAAATCTGCCTCCTCCAGGAGCTGTCTTTGTTTTCCACTGACAAAATTAATTAATCTTTCTTCTATATTCTCCAGACGCCACACCACTGTCTGACACATTTCACTCCATAACGTCTTGTAACTAGTTTTGTATCTATCTATCCCCTTTTTTTCTTTTTAATTGGACTTTTGAAAATTCATCTCTTCATATCTAGTGCAATATCTTGGACCAAGTAATTGAAGTGCTTGCTAACCACTATAACTATAATTGATTTTTGTTATTGTTGTTGATTCAGAGGGCATCTAAAGATTATAAAATAAATGCCCTTAACACATTCAAGGGAACATCAGCTATCTTTTTATTGAAGTGCCTATTATTACTTCTGTTTCTCAGCAAAAGCATGAAGTAAACAGAATTTTGTTCTGTCACGACTTTACTGCCTCTTTCCTAAATTTCAATTACATATAGATTGTTTCAGGTTATGAAGAATAAACTAATAAATGATACCCATAAATAAATGTGTTCCTAATGTATAAATTTTTGTTCAATTTTTCATTGTAGAAAGTCTTAACCGAGAGATACACCCTAGCCAAGGCAGTGATTTTCTCATCGTGAAACTCTAAGCCCCTGAACTATCATTTGAGAGTATAAGGAGGGTTTGGGGGCCTTTTCACACTATGCCATTTAACTCTTTATTATGTAATAGAAAATAGAATGTATGATAAATTAAAATAAATTAAGATAATGGGAAACAATATATGCATTTTAGAAAACAGATTTAAAATCACAATGATCAAGTGTAATGTGTCTGTCTTATAGAAATATAATTGAGCACTAACTCCTGGTCTTACTTTTGTTATCTCATTTACCCCCAGGTCCTCTTTCCACATGTTCTTCATCATTTTTTGTTTTCATTTTATATTTTTTAATTGCTATCAAACTTTGTCTTTTTCTATGCAAACACATAAAAGGGCATGATAGTTTTATTTTTCTTTTGCTTCAGGCAATGCCACAACAAAACAGTCTCGATACAGGATTATCATCCAGGAAGCAGCCAACGGAGGGCAAGAGTGCCCAGATACTTTGTTTGAAGAGCGAGAGTGTGAAGAGGTCTCATTGTGCCCCATATATCGGTAACTAATTTCCTTTTAAAATAACCTGAAGTTGTTAGTAAAAGTTGTGAGCTGTTGTCTTTTATAGGATGTAGAGTTGTTTAGTTAGAAATAAGAAGTGATAATGGTGTTTATCTTCAGATACCTCAATGTTTTCCCCTTTTATTTGCATTATGTTTTGAGGGAATAAAAGTATATGAATAACAAACAAAACATTTAAAACAATAACAAAAAATCCTGTTTTGATTGTAAGTGAGCTGTAGTCTGTCATTCAGGGAATCAGTTTTCAGGATTGGGCTCCAAGTAGATTCAAGATGAGTTTTACCTGGCAAATACACAGACACACAGACACACACACACACACACACACACTCACACATATAACTTACCCTTAATCAAAGAACCAAATTTTACTTCTTCGATAATTGTTTAAAATATTCTTATATCTCAATTTTTATCATATATACTGTTTAAGAAATCTTCTAATTAGCAAAAAGATTAAGCTAAGGGCAAAAAGCTTTTGGTTTTGGTTTTTAATAAGTAACTATTAAATAATATGTTACCTATAGTCAATGCAGTCCACATACATCTCAGGGACTCTGGTTCTGGACCCCTGCCTGGTGGAGAACAACCAAGATGAAAAGCTAAATAAAATAAATGAGAATGCTTCTTTCTTCTCTCTCTTTCATCCTGCCTGCCTGTCTATTCATTTCTGCCTGCACCTTTCCTTTTAAAAATAAGCCAAAAAACACCACCTGAGGTTTTAGTGTTTAGTCATAACTAGTCTTTCAACATTGGATTAAAACCTTGCTTAAAGTACAAGTAAGTGGATTAAATTCAGTTAGACTTTTCTGCTTTGTCAGCAAAGCCATGTCTAGTGTTTTTCCTGATTATTTCACAAAGTATGTGTTGAAGTTGTTAAATTAAAGGGTTAATTTATTCAGGCACAAACACATCCTTATTTTTTTTAAAGATGACTGTTCACATCAGACAGTTTCGAGTGTCATTGAAAGGGTCTAAATTGCTATCAATTTTATCATCATTTGCTCCCTTTGTTTATTTCTGATGATCAGTTTGGAGGAGATGTAAATACACACTTGGAACATGCCCAGAATACAGTTTTTCCTCATTAACCACAGAGCCATTGTGAAAACTCTGTCAATACTCATTCTTTTTTTTTTTTTTACAATGTATAAACATTGAAATTTCTGTGCCTAGCAAAATAGCTCTTAGGGAAAATAGCCAATTGAAAATATTAGTCAAATTAAATATTTTAAGCTATTTTTAGGAACCGTGGGCTCTCATTATCAGAGAAAATGGTGGAAACAATTAGTGGCCTCTTGCTTTCTCTTGTCTCCTTTACGCTCTTGCTGCATTTCAATTTACCCGTCATGTTTGATGTTTTCCATCATTGAACTCCTACAATTTTCCCAGAATCAGTTCCACTATATATGATGTGAATTGGATCATGTAATCATTTATCCCAAAGCATAGTTAAATGTGTATCCTCGTTAAAATGATTCTCTGCTCCTTACAAAACATCTTTGATTTTTGTGCTATTGTGATTCCAGTTTAGGTTTTGTTTTCCCGCTCTATGTTAGGGAGGCATTGTAACATAGTCCTTTATCATCCTCGGAATTTTTTTGTTTTGTTTTGGCAGGGGTTGTCCATGAAGGTATACTCACACATTTACCAAATTAATGCTAAATCAAAATGTGTGTAGGGCTTTTGCTGTGAATGTGAGCATCTCTTTACACCTAAACTTAGTCAGCCAAAAGAAAGACAATGTGAGAGATATATATGTATCCACAGCTTTTTTGAAAGATTTCGTTAAACCTCTTCACTTTTATTAAAGACCTGCATCAGTGTCTGTTTCCAGCAACTGAAATAAATGTAAAGAATTCAAAAAGTCAAAGTAGTGATTGACATGTGTTTTGCAGAAGCTATTCTAGAGCCATGGGCATCCAGAGCAATAAACACAAGCACCTCCAAGTGTCTTCCCATGGAATTCATGTATACAGGCCATGCATTTATTGTTTCTTTCAGCTTCTACTGGATGTTAGTGTTAGTTTAGGTTTTATGACTTACTTGGTATGATGGCTATTTTGGAGGTCTGAGAATGCTCAAAAATGATCCGTATAAATTACTGGTAGTTGTTTCTTCACTGTAAGCCATTTCAGTTTATGTGTGTTTGAAGTGCTCTTTTTTTCAGATACCAGGAGTAGCCTGTATCCCTGTTAGATTGGCTATGAGTTGTAGCCAAGAGTCTGTAACTGAGCAAACAGATTTTGAACTTAAAATAGGCCTTCCCTGACTTGTGTGAGCTTAGACAAGTCACTTAATCTCACTGAGCCCAGATTCATCACCCACAAACTATAAGAGTTTAGCAAGAGTATAGAAAATCCAGTCCTTCTATTCCAGTCTATGCATCACCCTAAACTAGTCTGAATCCCTTGGTCTCATTATGGTTTAGAAAGTCTATGAAAACATAAGGAGTCTGGACAATTAACATGCTAGTTGGAAAGTTAGATTATCAAGCTAGTTGGAGAATTATACTGAATGAATCTATGTGTATACAAAGTAAATTTCTAACTATTTTAAATCAGTAGATGAGTTCTTTAAACATTATGGCTTTTTCTGTTTAGTGCTTTCCTGATTTCTCCCCATTTATTCTGTTTTCCCAATATAGAAGTCACTTTGATAAGGTCAATTGCATATTTTTCACCTTACAATTTAATGTATTTCTGCTTCATTCTGCAAGATGATCTGTATTTCTCCTTTAAGACCACACCTGCTTACTTTACTTCAGTTACATAATATACAAGAAACCTAAGACTCATGTGTTCTGAAGTGTAGAGAAACCATGGTGAGTGATGATATTAAGGTTTGACCATCCTCAGCGATCTCCATGTACTATATTAAGCTATGTTCACAGAACTAAGAAGGTCCTTTAATGTGACTTATCCCAAGAAAAGCAAGTCTCTTCCATGTTTGAGTATACATTTTCTTGTCTTTTGCTGATATCCTTTCTAACTGTTGCATACAGCATGCAACATAAAACTTGCCACGTTAACCACTTCAAGTATATAAAACAGTAGTGTTAATTATATGCACATTTATATACAACAACTCTGTATTTTTCATCTTGCCGAACTGATCAATGATATTTTTTACTTCATGTTTTTGTTTTTGGAACATTCTGAGGAGAGAGATTTAAGGATACACACCACAGTCTGTCCTTTAGATCACAAAAAGAGAGAATTTCGTTGACCTGAGGAAGGAAAGTCAGAAGGCTTCCTTGGAGACAGTTTCTTCTATGAGTAGAGATAGGTAATTCATCAGGGACAGATATATACTTCTTTTCCAATATGAGCTATGACATAAGATGCATCCCTATGGCCCTCCATCTCCCTCTATATAACTGCATGTGGGATGATGGAGTTTTTTCCCAAGTCCTAGTCCTTATAAAGCATTTGAAGAAGAGCACGTGTGAAAAGTGTGTACCTGAAACTTTCAGATATTTAAACTTTGATATTCTAATGCTCCACAGGACATCAAGATTTTCTCTTTTTAAAGTTCAGTTGTCTTTTTCAACAATTTTAAGCTCATAAAGAGCTATATATTCTAGTTTCGATCTGTGCTTCTACTGCTTTTCATTGCCACTTTGCTATGTGAAATAAGGTTTAATGTTCAAAGTGTCTCCAGTTTTTTTCTTTTTTTAATGGAATCACTGCTTTAACCATGAATCTGAGACAGAGTTTGCCACTGTCATCCCTTGTGTTTGCCAGTCCTCCACTTATGCCATTGATTTCAAACTCTTTTTTTATTATCGATTCTATGCTTTTGGATTTCAAATTTGTCTGTTTCAAGTATTTCCTTTATATATTGTTCATGGTGAAATTTCTAGTCTGCTATTCTTTGTAATCACAGGTGGAAGCCACAGAAGTGGAGTCCTTGTATCTTGGTACCAGAGTCTGTCAGACAAGGAATAATGGGCACCAGTGAGGCCTGTGGAAAGGGGGTCCAGACAAGAGGTAAAGAGATTTTTAAAGGTTTTTTTAATCCCAATGTAATTTAACATTATTTTACTTTTATAAATTGCTGCTAATTTTCACACTTTAATAAGTTGTGATATTTATTATATTATTTATCAGAATTTGAATTTAAACTTGGTGTTAGTTAATGTTGATATTAGGTTATCTTTTAATCCTAACCATCTAGTACACCTAAGGACTAATGTGATGTAAACAAATACCTGTTCTTTGCCATTGCTGATATTTCAAATGTATGTCATATATCAGCCAAGGAATGAAAATTTCAAGATTAGACTCCAGTGTAGACATTGTGTATGCACAGTGTATTTTTTATGTACTAATTTAATATTTATTGAATGAATTAAGGATGACTGAAGAAATTGACTCATCTTAGTAGTCATGAATTAAATGTAAGTTTTCTATACAAACTTGCTACATGTTCTCAATTTAATACATATGGAACAGAAATTTTAAATTATTATGGAAATATTAAAGTAATATGCAAGACATTATAAATAGACTTCTGGACATGGTAGAGGGCTTTCATCATCAGTGTCTAAATGTGGCATGTTTAAATCTCTGAAAAGCATTCAGAGGTTCATGTCAGAGCCTTTTCCTTTTCATTCACAATCCAGGTACTCATAATATGAAACTTGATAATAAGTGATTTATTCTTAAATACTGACCACTTTTTCACTAAAGGGCTGTAAAATCAGACCTTCTTCAATCAACTGCATTACTGCAGTTTCACAATTCTTCTGAAATGCATATTTAGTATTCTGAGGTCAATGTACTGTATTCCTAAGGATCATTTACCTTAGCCAGCACAGTAACTCCATTCTTTGTTGAGTAATACATACAAGGAACCCAGTGTGGTCAGGTAGTATTCTTATCTTCTAGTTCAATGAGATTATTGTGTCTCCTGGTGGAAACACGTGTCTTTGTATTTAAGACACATATGCCAACAGAGTATATGATTGTCGGGCACAGAAAACAAAAGATTTCACACCTGGTTCACTATGGACTATAGTATTATGTCACTCACATTTCTACCCCTTGATTGCTAGATCTGTGAATCTTGGCTGTGTGGGAAAGAGTACCAGATACTGAATACAGAGTCAGAACATATATAGTCTTCTCTACAACCTTTTCTCAGTCCTGCAGAGTACTGACACCTAGATGAAACTATAACTGAGTCTTCAAAGATTACCATTCTGTCAACCCAACTGTTTCAGAATGTGGGGAACAATGGTAGTATCAGGGGTTTCCCTGGGCCTGGGACAATTATTCCACTTCATTAGCTTAAAGTGAGTTCCTTGATCAGAAGCAATGCTGTATGGAAAACAGTATGACCATAAATAAAACTTTCTGTAAGACTGTGGAAGTAGTTTTGACAGAAGCATTATTGCAGGGAAAGCAGAGTGTGTGTTCTAATAAGAACAAAACACTGCCACTGCCTTGAGAGAAGTGGGCCCATATCATCAATCTGCCACAGTATTGCTGGTTGATCATTGGAGATGGTGCCTTATGGGCAGGGAGGGCTCGGTATGGGTTCCTGGTGTGGGATAATTTGGCACTCACCAGCGACCAAACCCAGGTCAGCCTTGGTGAGTAGAGTCCATGCATAATCTCTTTCCTACCACTGTGACTACTTTGTTCATGAGCCCATTGAGTGATGACAGGAGTGACGGGAAAGTTATTGACTGGTATCCCTAGAACAAGACATGCTTAAAATCCTTCTCTGCTTAGATTGCCCTGTAGTGAACATTCATATGAGGCAAACTTTACTTTTTTGACTATTCTGAGAGATTTATTCACAAACCTCTAACCTAGGTTTCCTTTCACACAATTTCATATCATATTTCCTCTAAGTTCCTGGCCATAGAGAAAAACCATTGACCACAACCCATGAGACTATATAATCACACATCTGGCCTATTCCTCCTTCCAAGCAAAGTGAGCAATCAGACCCACTACTTGAAGTTTTACCCACTGGGAAGACTTTCCTTTATCTCAGCCTTTCAGGATGTCTCAGATCACAGTCAGTAGTGCTGCAGCTGTCCATTTCAGGGTCTATTCTATGTATTGTATGAAACATCTGTAAACCAGACCCTAGTCTTTTCATCCTGAGACGGAGGCGGGGGAGAAGATAGTGATCAAGAGCAGGGCTATGGACATTTGGGCAACTTCATCATGGAACTTGTGTCCTCATGTCCTGATTGGACCTGATCACATATATGCCACTCTTATTGCTATGTATGCCCCACTTTGTGGATTGGTGAGTCAAATAATACCTAATTTATAATGAGTAGTTCAGGTTCCATGATAATATTTTAAGCATTCGGTCTTTACTGAGATCCACTAGCAGGCTTAGAGATGTTTCTTAAAAGAAAATAGTTACCCACAAGAAATGCAGGGTTTTGCTTCAAAATCCTAAGGGTCTGCACTGTGACTCATCCAAACCTTTGGTCCTGCCAAAGTTACAAAGAGCATTCCTATTGGTCACTAATACTTCAGCAGCCTTTGGATCTGCTATACCTCATGGCCCACATGACAAGAAGTATGCACAGTAGCCTGGGCTCGTTACAGAGCCTTCTCTTGCTTTAGGTGCTGCTCAAAACATGCAGCTTGTCAGGTCTTTCAGTACATAGACTGGAGTAACACACACAAATATGGAATATGTTTCCTCCAAAATCCGAATAGATCCACTAGTTGTGCTATAACTTGGCTGTAGAGGGGCAGATGCAATAACTTATCCTTTATTTTTGAATAAAGGATACCTTGTCCATATCACTGAACTATTAAAAATTTCACTGAGATAGATTTGTTGTTGTTGTTGTTGTTTTTTTCAAATTTATTTCCCGTGCTTTCACGTGAAAATATCTTTACCAATAAGTCTAGAGTAGTTTCTGCTTCTTGTTTACTAGGTTCACTCAGAAAATATCATCAGTGTAATGGACCAATGTGATATCTTGTTGAAGGAAAAAACAACTAAAATTCCTATTCAACTAAGCAATGAAATAGGGATAATCAGTATGCCCCTGAGACAGGACAGCAAGTCCTTGCTCTCCTTGACATCAAAAAGCAAACTGCTCTGGTTGTCATTATTATCTCCAATTACAATAATATTTGGAGTTAGGGCTTCAATATGTGAATTTTGGGATAACATCATTCAGTTTATAACAGTTACACTTTAGAAATGATGTCCCTGTCAGAACAGATGTGAACTTAATAGGCAATGTAGTTAGATTCAGGACTGCACAGTCTCTACAGTATGGTGCTGTAAATTATTAGAAGCAGGGAAGCTTCTTTATAATATTTTATTTCTGCATGTCAAAATATTTTAAGAATATGATCTTATTATAACAAGACTTTTGCCTACTTTCTGCTGGAAAAATGTTATAAAATATCTAGATCAGCAAGATGAAGTCCCTTAAAAATGGCACCTTTGTCAGTGCGCCCTGGTGGAGTAGCAGTTTGGTCAATCTCCTTTGAAAGATGCAGGTCCTGTACCCCTGGGTTTGAGTCCCAGGCCCAGGTGGAACAACCAATGTGAGTAACTAAATAAAAAAAATAAATCAATGAATATATAAAGTGCTTCTTCCTCCTGTCTGCTCCTCCTGGCCTACTACTGCTTTCATTCCTGCCTACAACTTTCCTTTAAAAAATACCAGAGAGGCACCTTTGTTCAGTGTACAATATAGCTCCACGTGGTTATCTGGACTTTGACACTCTGATGCTAGAATATCGTAGTGGTTGATTTCTATTAGAAAATCATTTAGTAAATTCTATAAAGACTTTCTCCTAATTTATGTAGAATCTTATCACATAAATGACAAATGACCTTGTTTTTAGAAGGATTCTACTTTGAATTTCAATTTAAATGAATTTTAACTAGAAGTCTCATAGTCCTGTACATGAGGCTAGTGATCTACTTGAGTTTTCTCTGAATTAGATGCCAACATTATAGAATTTTTGGTGTTTATTTATTAAGACATTAACTTTGTAAGTAGTAGGTGGATCTCCAAATTCAGGATAGTGGTACAAAGACAAGTCGACTCCCATCTTCCGTTAATTATTTCAAGTCAGCACGAAAAACAAAAACAATAACATGGAATTAATCTTCAATGAGATCATCTTTATAAAATTGCTTCACAGGACAAGTGGCACAATAAGTTCACCTTCAAGTAAATCAAGAGTTGTCTGTAATCTCACAAAAATATGATGTAGAAAGTGAAAAGAGAGATGATAAGATACTTTGCCTAAATGCTGCTAGGGTTGAAATTATTGTGACTGAAGAGAAATAGTGATTTGGGCTGGACAACTCTGAAAAGATTCCAGAAGATTCTACAGAAGGAAGTTGTGAGGGTGGGGTGTCTGTCGGGAGAGGGCGGCGGGGAATGGGAATTAAAATGAGGCTTTGACCTGTGTACTCTCTCCCTTGAATCTTCACCTTTCACCCTATACAGTCAGGTCACAGGGTCCTGTCTCTTTTTATTGTAGGAGTCTGGGTTTAACCTCTGAGGATATAGAACCAGAGAGGTTATGGACTTTGGACAATAGGCAGAGAAGCACTATCTTGAAATCAAGAGAGTCAAAAGCAAGTCTGAATAAATAATAGGCTCTCGGTTCACTTCTCCCTTCTGTGTTCCATGCTGTCCAAACTTTTATGGATCTGGAATTACTACAAATTCGTATTTCTCTTTGAGCATGCTTTGAATCTTGAGGGAGCATTTATTCAGTTCATAAAGTCACAGAAAGTTCAATTTGAGGTTACAAATGATCACAAGAGAACCACTCCCCCCGTCTCCTGGCCTTATCATTCATATCAATTTTTAGAACATCTTATGGCTAAGCAAGGCATTTTGCTTGATATGTTTATCTCTGGTTTAGACACTGAGGACCAGGAGTCACCACTCTGGTGTGAGGCCTTTCAATAAGATTCCTTTTGGCAGGATTTGAATTTTCCTCTCCTGTACATCATGAAGACATGAGAGTAGAAATTTAGACTTCTAAGATTTGATGGATGTTCTCAGGATTAAAAATACTCATTTTTGCTTACCTTGAATCCCAGGCTTTCACTTTCTTTGGATTTTATGAGTTCCTTTATTCTGGGCCAGCCCAGCAATAAAGTTAGAAGATCTAGTTTATTTAGTGTTTCTTTTTGTTTTCATTTTAAGGTCTCTTTCATGGTTTCTAAGCCATTATAGTGCTCAAAGCCAGACGTACTTCTTGTACTTTTATCTTCTCTTTATTTTGCTGAACTGATTAAATTGTAGGAGAATGTGTTTATGGAAAACTCTCCTAATCAAAATGGAGAAAAAAAATAAAGCAGAAGTACAGGTCAATTGAATGGGGCAGGAAGACCTGAAATGATGGGGGTGAATTTAAAGTATTATATACAGATGTTGATTTATAATGGTACAACCTTAAGCCTATATGATATTATGATACAAGGGTCTTTCAATAAAATTATTTTATAAAAAAGAGCAGGTAGAATAATAGCTGTTGCTAAACAGGTATGCTATCTCAAAAGATAGGAGCATTTTGGATTCTATTTTCCTGGCTGTTCCATTCTTTCGATGGAGTCAAGGTTTCTTCCTGCCCTGTGTCTTGTGTTTAATCTTAATAAAAAAGGGATTCTCACTCTTGTAATATACATAAATAAACAAACAAAACAATGAACTAAATAAAGCAAAAATATAAGACCAAATTACTGGTTACCAGAAGGGAATGCAGAAATGGGTGAGTAAATCAGGTAAAATGGTTAGTTGTATAGGGAAAGATGGAATTGGACTTTTAGTCGAGAACACAAAATATTATATGCAGACTTTGATTTATAATGATGCAAACCTGATATACATATAATGTTTTACTACACTATTGCTTCAATTGAAACATGTACATATTAAATATGTATAAATACATATATGTACCTGCACATGTTATAGCTAGCTGAGTTCATGTTACAAAAATATCAATTAAAGAAAATGAGGAGTGGTGGGGCTCACTTTTATGCCAAAGTGTACAAGGAAGAAACATTTATATTCTAACTTACTTTGATGAAACTACTCTTAACGGTAAAATTTTAGCACAAAAAAAATGAAGAAAGAAGGAAAATGTAAAGATATCGTCAGTTTTTGAAGGACGGTGAGTGAATTTGTTTGTGGAAAAATATGATCTTATATTATTGTCCAAAGTAACTACTGAAAACTGACTTAATAGGCTTGCCAGTATTCTTTTTTTGAGTACTTTTTCCACATTCATAAGTTTGTGAAGATAGTCTGTGATAGCAGAGCAACTCAACATCTATGGCTGTAATGAATATAATGTAAGTATTAGAGATCAAAATTGTCCTAAGATACCCTTGACTTTCAGGAAGTACCTGCATTCTTTTTTGTTTGTTTTCACTTAACAATGTTTATTTGGATCCCAAGAGGGAAATCTCTAATCTCTGTCAAATGTTTTTGTTCTTCCTTAATTGCATTTGTCATTTTAAGAGGCATAATCTTCTTATAAAATAGTTTTGATAGATTCTGTAGAATCTGTGTATTTTCTTAGAATTCAAGGGATCTCATTCAAATAAAGGTACTTTTCTAGGAAAAATATTGGCAAAATAAATCTACTTTAAAAATAATTTATGAATTTCCTTTATTCTTTTATTAAAGGAGGGGGTTAGAAATAGGAATAAGTTAGTGAAAAGAATAGTCTAAAGCCTTACATATTACAGTAAAAAAACCTAATATTCAAAGATGATATGTGTGAACTATATATATTTGTATGAAACTGCTATTTTAGCAGATAATGCTTTATTTCACATACTGTTTCACAATTTAATGTCCTATATCTTGTAATATATGATTGAATCTTCAAAATTTGATATATATATACTTTTTCTAAGATTCTATAAATTATATAAACTACATACCCTTATAGAAAAGAGGCAAGTAAATATATTGCATAAACTGAATTCAGAGGGAACTATTCATATTATAGATCTAATTTTCTGACAAAAAGTGTTCACCTTTAGTTATGGTGTTGTCCTGGGGAGAAAAGTAGAGATAAAGATGCTCACCCACCATAAGTTGATTCAATTTTCTCTGGAAAACACACAGAAATGCAGCAATAACACACATTTTCCAATAAAGAAGTCATTATGACCTGTCAATAAAATGTCAAAACAGAAAATCCACTGGTAATGCTCTTCTTTCTGATGTCACGTACCCTTCCTTGGTTTTTAAAAGATGAAGATTAATATCTCTGGGTGATTGATCTCTTATGTTCTCCAGATAGAAGAAATCATAGTCACTTTATATTTTAAATTTTTGCAAGTTTATTCTCTGTCATTTCAATAGAGACAGAGAAGAAAACAAATATATGGGTCTTAATTCTGAGGACTAGTCAAAGACAGAGATTATCACACAGTCTATTTTTGTTTTATTTGTGGTGTAGGAGGGTGAGGAGAAAGGTTTGCTGGAAATGAAAGTGCAGTAACTTCTACATACTTCAAGATTTAAACAAAAATAAGCCATATTAGCTATGAACTGTAGGTAATTTCAGTAGAGTATGGGGAATAAATGGAGCCTACCCCCAAGAACTGCTTGCACAGTTGTAACTCTTTTTTTAAATAGGCAAAGAGTTTTGCCAATATCTTTCCTGTTGATTTCACAAGAGAAGGGAAATACATCACTTGTGATCCCAATTCAGTATTCTAGGGTTTCTGATTTAGGCAATGAACAAAGAGATAGTGTATAGAAATACACTGTTTTCAATTATTTTTTGTGAGGTGCTTTTTAATTGTGTTCATCGTATACAAGAAGTGATCCAATAATCTTTGTAATCACTGTTATTCCTGAGGGGATTTGTAACTTAAGTTCTATTGTCAATATCAGCATAATTAATTAGATAATATAATAATGTTTCTTATAAAATTATCTTACTAAGTAGCACTTGATACCAAAATGGTGGGTCATAAATATTTTTCAGGAACTTTAAAATTGCCTTGAAATATGAAAATAAAAGGAACGTCAAGTTAGAGTTTAGAAATTAATGGACAATTCAGAACAACTCTCTAAGTTAAAATATTCTGAGTTTAACAAAATAATGTGTTTCATAATTCTATATGTAAACATTGATTGAGAGAGTAAATGAGAGTAAATGTGAGACTTACAGAAAAGACTGTATTTTGATGTTAGTAAAAATGATTCAGGGTGGTATTTTTCATTTTCTTTATATGTTTTAAGGTAAATTAGTTTTGTGTCTGTCATGGTTGCTACAGGTAAACTATGCACGTTTGGAAATTTGGCAGCAAATTAGAAGTGAATATCAAAGGAAGTGAGCAGCCTAAAGCATAATGATTTCATAACATAATGTTAAGCTGCAGCAGCAAAGTTAAGTGCAGATTCCAAGTGTTTTCTTGTTTTGTGATGCTAATGATGCTAAATACAAAGTTACTGCTGTCCAACTTGACCCTGCTTTCCTCCTAGCAGATATTTCTTGATGAAATGTCTATGGGGTTGAGTATTCATTGAGGGGTAGGGGTAATGTTTTTTATATTGAGAATGCAGCCATTTGTTAAGATAGGGTTGATCCTTTTTTCTTTCCAACTGCATGACTCTAGTTACAGAATTATCTTTCCTTCAGGAATATTAATATGAATTTCAAAGTCAACTGCAAACTGTGTAAATGTAATAATGAGATTATATTTCTCTTATCCAGGACAGGTATTTAGCCTCTTCAAAGAGTGGAGAATCTCCTAGTTTCTCTGGGCTGAGACTACTATGGTCCTGGCACTAATTTCTGCTTAGCCCAGGGGCCATTTAAGGATTGTCTCAAAAGGGGCTACTCTTTTGAATTTTATTTGTATTCCTAAGAAAAACTGAAACATCACCATTCTTTCTAGTAGTAGGAAAAGAAGGAATCCCCACTTTTTCTAGAGGCACTAAAAACTAAAAAAGGAACATCAAAACTTAGATATGGCACTACTCAGAATTCAAGTAGAAACAAAAGTTTCAAAACAAGTATCTTTTAGGCCAACCATGTTATTAATGATTATGTGTATTATATATATTTAATATATAATATGTAATATATCTTATATATTAGCCCAGGCATATGAGGAATGAGAATTAAAAATTGTCTAGTCAAATCCATCAGGCACATAAGATGATGAAGCTCATAGCAAGACGTTGAAAGCAGGAAGGTTGGGCTTCACCAAGCTTTTTATTTACTATACTGCAAAAGAATTTGAAAGCCTGTACCAGAATAGTGACTGAGAATGAATTTGAAGAAATACACTTTTAAAGGCATTTTAAGGAAAAAAAAAAATCACTAGGACTATCTTTTGCTTGCAGAGCAAAGGAGAATAGTGAACTGAAAAGAGTCAATAATTTTATACCAATGAGAAAGAACAATACTGACATAAAATGGAAGGATGGGGTTTGGGAGAGAGAGGGGTGGCGGGGGATGGAGGACAGGAGAGGGAGAGGGAGGCGAGGGAGAGGGAGAGAGAGAGAGAGAGAGGAATTTCTTTTTGAGACTCACCTCTATTCTCTGCCCCAGTTTCCTCCAGGTGTCTCTCTGACCTTCTTGAATACTAGTTACCAGTCTCTGAGCCTGACTTTTCTTCCTCCATAATAATTTTGCAGGGCAGTATGCTTCATAGTTCTCCTCTTTGCTCTTATCATTTCTATCTGTAATATCTCCCCAGATAACCCTGACTCCAGGAATGAAGTTCTTGAGATGATCTTTTTCAGAAGAAAATGTTCCCTTAACTAGAGGTTAGAATTGTCACCTGCTAAACATAATCACTCTGCAGAAACTATATACTGAGGGTCCAAGTTTATTATTTCCAAACATAAACTTATAATCTACCTCCAATAAAGGGATTTTGCTTCCTGAGTTTTCAATCAAATAATTTCATCCCTATCTAACCATCAATAGAAGGTTGGCCATCAAATCCTATCAGTTCCATTTTATAAGTTCTCCCCCCACCATCTTTTTTTTCTTTCTAGATCACTGTTAATATATTCTTGGTTTTTGTAGTAAACTTCCCACTGCTTTCTCTGTCTCTGGGCAAATTTCCTACCCTTATTTCTGAAGTCAGGGTCATCTGGGTAGCATAAACATCTGATTCACTCTTCCACTGAAAAATTTTCAGTGGTGATAGTTTCTCATTTAGAGCCATTACCATATAGCCTAAATATCCTCCTGAACTTATATCCCCTTTTATCCTTTCATTTTGTCTTCCATAGCACTCAACTAGCCATTTCTCTGATACCATCCATGACCCACAAATACAATCATCAAATTCAACCATCTCCTTTAGTTTGGACATCTCCTTCTTATCTTCCTCTACTTGTTGAGATCTGACTCCTCCTCCTGCTCACGTCTCACATATTGTCTCCTCCATATAATTCCATTCTTCCAGTTGCCTTTAAATATTTCTCAGTGTATACTCCCTATTTACTCACACACTATGTCTTGTAATGATAATATATTGTGAATACCACCCTCCCTTATAATATGTTTCAGTTCCTAAAACACAGAGAATAAAACTTCTTCATTGTTGTTTCATCAGTGCCCCCAAATATTCCTGTACTATATACATTCTTGCTGCTCAGTAAGCCTTTGTTCAATAATCATTATGGTATGTACAAGAATAAGAAGCTTAGAACTTTGGCTAAAACATGACTAATGAAATCCATGTTATACATGTATAATTTTATTCTATAGTCGTTAAATATAATTATACTATTTCTAAAATACTATTATAAAATAATGTGTTTGTATCAAGTAATGGGAAAAATAATTATGCTTATGAGTTTAATCTAGCAGAGAGGCTGTATCAGAGTTCCTCTATTGTGTGTATATTTTACAAGTTGCTTCAAAAGTTTATGTCTAGTGTGACATAATGAGGTGACGATAAAAGTCCATGAGATCTGACATCAAGATCATGAATTTGAGTAATTACAAGGAATCTTTATGAATTTATATAAAAGTGGATTTCATCCCTTAACCTATAGGGCGGAGTGGGTAAAAGGTACTATACTTTCTCTAGAGCAGTGTTTTTCTACCAGTGGTTAATTTAGCCCCTGGGAGACATTTGACAATATCTGGACACATTTTCACTTATTACATGTTGGGAGCAGGACATGCAACTGGCATGATTCTGACATATCAGTAGTGCTGAGGTGGAGATATTTACACATATCCAATGTTTCAATAGAAATGAAATACATGATGTTTTTGTATATTTTATAATATAATTTTGGAAAGACTACTTGACAAATTTCATTACCAACTACCATTCTATAGACATGTTCAGCATAAAATAAAAACCATAAACATTTACTCTTGACTCTTTTAATTTCTATTTTTAAAGTATGTTTTCATTAAAAGGACTATTCAGAATTCTTTCCATATCAATAATATATCTTGCAGCTTATCCTCATTGTGAAAAAACATAACCTAATTGGTTAACTATGTGTATAAATAAATTAATTACGAGTGCATTTTAAACTGTAATGCGCTAGAGGCTTTTTAAATTTTTTTTCAACGTGATTCCAGAGCATTTCAGAATTTACAATTGGATGGAGGGTAATAACATGACACTTCCACAACTGCAAATTTATAAACAAATTCTGAAACATATGCAATCTGAAAATTGAGTAGTGTGTGATCTTATCAGCTGCTTGCCTTGAAAGTCTGGATTTTGGAGTGATGTGAATTATGTAATTAATACTCCACATAAAGAGCTATTTATTCTGTGTTTACATTTTGGAACCTGCTAAGTTTAATTTGTAATGGTCTTAATGTAACAATCTAATCTTCTATTAATATAGTTGGCATTTAATGAGTACTTATTGTCTTCTTTAGATTACCAGAAAAATGACTTTGTTTCTACAACTGTTTTTGTCTACTGATATATTAACATGTTAGATTATTTTCCTTTTATGCTAACTGTATATATTTGTTGCACAAAGATTCTCACACTTTCCTTAATTTCCAGCAATACTTCGTTGTGACTCGATTCTGTATTGATCTTTCTTTCTTGGTATAGCATTTCCTTCGTGTATTTCATCTTGTGGCTTCAATTCATATGTTAACACTTCCTATATCCACCAGTAACTCAACATGAACAGTAAGCTTTCTTCTTCCTTCATGTAACTGTGACTCATATCACTTGTATTCTTGATAAGGTATAAGTGGCATAATTTCCTAGCCAGTCCTTAAGACTCTAGTTTCCTAGATTTTGAATATTAAGTTGAATGAACCAATTGTGGTGCTTTCATATGAATCCTCTTGCTTTTCAAACTAAGAAGTTCACTAGTTTTGTTTTTAAATATATAATATTTTTCTCTTCTCTGGGGATTGCCTCATATTCATTTTATCTATTCCTTTACTCTTTACACCTCTCTTTCTCTCTTTCTCTCTCTCTCCCTCTTTCTCCCGAGTTAATTTTTTATTTGTAGTTTTAAATCTATAATTGATATACTTATTATTCTCATATTACATATTCAAAATGATTGTATCACTATTAAATGATAGAATATTCCCAATTCTTACTATTATAGCTTATTAAACATAAATCTTACAGACTCTTCCCAGATCTATTCTCTCCTTATTACTGCTAATTTAGTTCGTTTTATACTCATCACAGTTTCTGGACTAGATTATATTAATATATTAATATGCATTCCAAATACAAGCCTTTTATTTCTAAATGATTATTATAGAATTAATATCTCATTATGTCATTATCTGTTTAACTTTTTTAACACACTCTTATTGATTCTAAAGCATTAAATATAGGGATGTTCATGATCTGGCCTCTAATCTCATTTCTCATCTCACCTGGGCCTACCACTACAGATCTGTTTTTCTCTCTCTCCTTTGCCAAATTCTCTATTATGATATCTAGATAAGAGATGGTCTTCTCTCATAACATGTTTCTTAATGTTAGTTGTAGTTAACTTGGCTTTTGCTCTCCAATTGGTGGGCAGAAGTTGTCTTTTATTCATTTCTATATTCTCTAAACATAGTGTCTGACACAATCTAGCACCCAGTAAATATCTGGAAAGTTGACACTTGTTGTAAAACTTTTTTTGTGACTGTAGAACTCTAACTCTGACTTCTTTACTTTGTATTATGGTTAGAGTTTCAAATAGACAACTCATACACATACAGATACAGATACACCTACAGAGATAGCTATACATATATGTACCTATTTATAGACATATAGATATTAAATACATATGAACTTACTGCTTTCATACTTGCTTTATTCCCCCTCCTTATCCCTCAGTATCACTGTGAATATTTACTCATATGTCTCAAATATAATTTCTTATGTGAACTTGTAATTTTCCTCAGGTTTTCTCATTGGAGTGATTATTGAATAATAAAAGTCTGTTCCAATTAAAATACTAGCATATCCAGCAATACCCTAACAAATGCTTAAAATATAAATAAACAACATAGCTCTCAATGGAATTTTTTTCTTTTCACTAGTTTATGGCGCTGTATTAGAGTAACAGACTTGTAGTCTGTCTTTTTTCGATTGTTTAAAGGAAAGGCACAGGCAGGAATGTAGGCAAGCAGGCAGGAAGAGAGAGAGGAGGGAAAATAATTTTGTTTATTTGCATTTTAGCTGTTTACACTGGCAGACCCTGCCAGACCCCCATCCAGGACTCGAACCCAGGGGTATGCGGCCTGTGTCCTTTGGAGGAAATTGCCCTCCCAGCTGCGCCACCAGGGTGCGCCCTTTTTCTACAAAATAGATTCTCATATGCATGTTTTCCTTTTTTTCTTTGTATCTATCGCCTTCAGATCTGCGTGTTGTGCCACCATTCCTCAGAGTACAGATTGGACAGTAATAAGAAAATCACTGTTAAGTACATCTGTCCTACGGAATTAGAAAGCATTTTTAGCTAGTAGAAATTCTAATCTTATATTTGTTTAAATGCTGAAGTTTGTGGTGATGATTTTGTTTTCATTATTATCTAGAGTATCAAAATATTTTATCTTCTATTGGCCAAGCTAGATTAGACTTTGTAAATTCATGGCCTGTATGTCCTTACCTCTTTCACTCACAGAGGATTGAGTTCTGCCTTTGAATTTTGTTCATTTCAGTTGTTTTATGGTTTTCAATAAGTACACAGCTTATAGATGTTTTTTTGAGAACATCAGAAGTCAGATACCAGAATCTTCATGTTGTAAGTGAATCTGACTCTTTGGGATAAAAAAATCCATTTGAGTTGAAAATGACTCTTTTCCTCACATATTCCATATAACAGGCCTCTTCTAATCATTCTCTATTGACCCATAAGATCCTAAATTATGACTAAAATATATACCAGGCGGTTTATGTTTATTGTCATTTATATCATATTTAACTAGAATTTTTCTACTGATTTTATTCAGCTGAACTCATATTCAAGGGTTACTTTCATTTCTTAAAAAGCATGTGACATTTCTTTATTGTTTACAGTGACTCTGCTATCCAGCCAACATAGGACTTTCTACAAAATAGAGATATCCCACAGTGTGAGGGACCAATGTGTGAATTAAGTCTCATTCATGTAACCACTGAATCTAGATAATGCTCTCAAGAATACTGTAAAGAGCATTCATTTCCTTTTTGTTTGTAAGCTCTATAATTGAAAGCAATGCAGATTCTAAATGTATGTTGCCAGGTAGCATTTTTAATAATTTTGTCCAAATAGCACTTAGTAATGATTGATTAATGTCAATATTACAAGTGACTACAAAGTGATAGCTTCGACAAGTAAATGTTCTGCACATATATGCTCAGATACAGTGAAGATGTTTGAAGAACTTCTTTATCTTAGCATAATCCAGCAGACTGTAACTACACAGAGACATGTATAGAGCAGTGAGGAGCAGTTAGATGTGCCTTCCATCACGTGTGCCTGCATATGGTTTGGATAATGCTCTAGTCAAAGTTCTTCAGAGGGAAAAAAAATTATCTTTCCCTCCCCTCCCTCCCTCTCTCTCTCCATATGTTTGTTCAATAAACCTTTGTCAATAAGTATTATTATAATAAGTATTATTAATAATAAGTATTATTATTCTGTTACCAGAACAGGAGAGAGAGAGAGAGAGAGAGAGAGAGAGAGAGAGAAAACGCTATTATAATGTTAATAAATAATTGACTCACATGGCTGAGGAGGCTGTCAAGAGCCACGGTCTGCAGTTACCAAACTGGAGACACTGGAGAGCCTGTGGCTAAGTTCCTGTCTGAATGCCACCTGGTTTGAGACCCAGGAAGAGCCAGAAGAAGGTTTTGTTATAGCTTAAGCAGCCAGGAAGGAGAAGCTTCCACTCATTTAGTCTGTGTTTCAGTCAGGTTGATTAGTCGAGTTCTTACATCGGGCAGGGCAAGCTGCCCTACTCAGTCTACCAATACAAATATTACTCTGATCTAGACTCACCTTCACATGTACAGAATGATGTTTGACCAGATATATGGATATCTTAAATCCCAGTGAAGCTGACATATAAAATTATCCATCACAGTAGCTGGTCCCTAGAGGCAAGCTCCAGTGACTAGGTATCCAGAAAAGTAGTGACTTCTTTGCTCATTGCTTGGGCCATTCTGATACACTCAGCCTTTTCTCGACTAAGAAACAAAACAAAACAATACAAAATAATAAAAAACAACCCATTATCTCCAAACTGACTTTGCTCTAATTGGCATGAAATATTTAAATATTCCTGCATGTGTAGATGCTTTTACAGATTTGTTGTCTTTCCCAGAAGATTATAGATGTGAAGTTTGGAGGAGATCTCAGAAAATATCTGCTAGACTGAGCCAACTATCTTATATCCCTTCCTAGCCTATCCATGATATTTTATAGGTAAGTAGATGGAGTTCAGCTTGTTTTATTTGAGATCCTTTTTTAAAGCCAAAAATTCTAGGGAAGAAATATTCAGATATCCAATTGATCTCCAAAAGGTGATTCTATAAACATGGCAATCTTAGTTTTTGAAGCCTACTTCAATCATGACTCATCTGACCTTGAAGCTAGTATTGTGCATTATTTTCTCCATTCACACTCTTGGACTGAACCCAAAGTGTCTAACTTCCATTGCACAGACAATATTCTAGCAATTTTACTAAACTAATTTGGTTTAGTCTTTATTTAAACATGATAAATATATGATGAATTATAAGAGCTATTGATTTTATTTTGCTCTACTGAAAGGTGGTATTTGGGTTTTTCAGATCAAGGAATCTCAAAGGGCAAGGTTATGAAATAACAGAATTTTAATGCAACTCAGCTACTTTATTAAGATACAGAAATATTTTGGAAGATGTGCCTTTTATTGGAAAGCAGTAACACGCTTATCACACTTCTAAAAAACAGCTAAACTTGTAGGCTTAACTGCATATTAAATTTAAACATTATTCATGTTTTCAACTTCGAATAGTTGCTATTATATCATGAATTTTTCTCTATTCAGTATAGGAAATTGATTTATCATGAATGATAGATATGATTTTTAAACTTTCTTTGTATATACATCTATGATATTTTTGAGAAACTGCTTTTAAGCCATAAAACATGGAATTACATGAATCTTTTACATGTTCTTTCAATTGGGCAATAAAGTATTGAACAATATTCCTTACAGGAGCATTACTATGTCTCACTGTTATGTGCTTGATGAATAACATTTTATCTACATTACAGAATGACTTGGACTAGATAAAGGTTGATTATTATTTCTCAAAAATCTGTTTTATGGATGGAATTTTTCCTCTATATTTTATGTACTAGGGGAAATAAAAAAGGAATCTCATATTCTTAACATTTATAAACTTAATGCTATTTTAATTGCTTTTTATTCCTATTTGCCCCTGCTCTCTGCAAGTTTCTAAGCCAAAGAAAGAAAAAAAAGATTTAATTTATTCCAACTATAATGTTCATACTGATTGTAGCAACATAATTTAAGCAATTATAATGAAGAACTTAACCTGTGCAAGTTATTTTGTAATTTGTAAAAAGTTATGAAAATTTAGTAGTTTGCCATTTTTCCTTCCTCTCTCACTTCCTTCTTTCTTTCACATCTTCCTTTAAGTGATCATTGTTTTGTATCCCATCTATTTCATCTACCTATGTAGTGATACAAGTTGATCCAGTGATTATAGGATAAATGTGTGTGTTATTTTTCTGTTGTTCTTTAGGACATTTCCACATGGAAAATGACATTTTCAAAATGCATTACCAATTCTCTGTGGAATAGAGGTAATAAGTTGTCCCCAACATGTAATTTATATTGCCTGAAAATACAGAGATAGGCTTTTTGAAGAATTCATAAGAGGATAGCACTGCTATGATAGAAGTCACATGTTGAATAAAGGGAAAGTGAAATCAACCACAGGAAAACATTCATACTCATGATTGTGATAGATTGATTTGCTATTAGAATATGGGAAATATAAGAAATGTTGGAACAAATGTGCATGAGAAGAAAAATTGAAAGAGCTCTTTCAGTGACTGAGAAAAGTAGAGGACACAAAATGCCAAGCAGGATGGAGAGCAAGAGACATGTGGAAAAATCACCAGAACCATCTTAGTGGGAGTGTGGTGAATAAAGTATGTGTGGCTATGATATTTATGAAACTCTTACTACAATTCTCATCACTGACAAAAGAAATAAAAGTCATTTTAGAATTGGAATTTATAACTTGTCATATAATTCATAAAGCAATATGAAAGTCTCCCTCCCATTGGTTTGTCAAAGAAATTTTTGCATCCAGCACTGCCTCACATCTAGACCATTAATGTTTATTAAGGGAATTCACCCAACTTCACCTAGTCACATTTTGAACTGCTACTCCTGCTTCTTCCTTCCTGACCCCAGTTAACTGGGCCTGGATCCCAAATTTCAATATGTCTCTCTCTGGTTGTTCAGATCTGATTGTGAATTCATTCCCTACTGATTTATTAAATTATTGAACTAATATTTAATGGGTACCTAGTATATCACATAGGCATATATTATAGCACTCGTCCTAGGGACTGGAATATAGTCACGAAAAAAATAAAAATCTCTTTACTAGTGGAACTGACTTTATGGTGAAAATAAATAGATAATAAAAATAAAAGACATAAATGCTGGATAGTGATAAATGGTATAGATATGAATCAGGGAATAGGATGGGAAATCAGGAGTTTGTTGAAAAAAAATTTAAATGCTTTGATTAGACAGGCTTTTGTTGAGAAAGTGACATTTGAACAAAGATTTGGAAGAAGGGAATGAGTGAATGATGCTTATACCTTGGAACTGGAAAAGTTTTGAGATTGTGAAGAGCCTGTTGTATTCATGGAACAGAAAAATAAAAGTGAAACTTTAGCACAGAGGCCAGCAGGAGAAAAATGAGAGTAGGGACAGTGGGGAAGATGAAGCAAATTGAAAAGAATCTTGTAAGAACTTTGATTATTATTCTGAGTGAAATGGACAGCCATTGAAAACCACATGCAGCAGATGGATATGATCAGACTTAAATGTTTGTTGGAGTGGCCCTTAGACTTAATGGAAGGATCCAGGCAAACATCCAGTTAAGAGGCTATACTGAAATATTCAAGGGAATGATAATGATGACTGCACCAAAATTTTGCAAAATGTTCAGATTTTGTGTTTGTTTTAAGAGTAACATTGTTGGGATTTGTAAAAAGATTGTCTGAATGTTATGAGGTCAAAGTTATCCTAGCATGATGAGAGAGAAAACTTTGCGAGTTGTGAGCATATAGTTGATATTCTAATATTAAGAATGGATGAGGTCACCAACGTAATCTGTGTAGCTAAGGAAGAGTGCAAAGAGTGACCTAGGGTGAGAGATTGGACGAAATCCTGCAGAATGAAGAGTTTGGGACACCTAGAGAAAGAAATCTTTCAAGAAGGAGAAGCTGACTGTATGAAATGTTGCTGGAAGTATAAGTAAGATGGGTTGAATAATTTGTCCATAGATGGAATAATTTGGGGAACAGTGTTAATATTGAAAAGAATAGTCATATGGGGGTGTGGACTTTGCCAGGGAAGAGTAGAGTTGCAAGAACAGGATTGCAGTGGGTTCAGGGAGGTTTGGAGACAAGTGACTGGGAAATTAAAATTAGAAACTTCGACATAACCTTTGAATTGAGGAGAATAAAGAAGTAGCTTAGTGGGGTGTAATAGAGTCTGGAGTGATTTTTGCTTACTTCGTTTACTTGTAATAATGGAAAAATAACAGCTGAAGGGAATGATTCAGGGAAAAGACAAACATGATGAAGCAATTGGAGATAATCTCTGGAAGGTATTCTAAAAGGCAACAAAGGATGAGTTTTACTTATTAAATCTTTTATGTATTAAAAATAATAATGCTCTGACCATTAAAAAAGAGATTAGAAATAAAAAAATCAAAGTATAAATTCAACCATTGCCCCTCCTTTTTTCAAACCATAATCTTACTTCTCAAAAGAATTCAAATGTGACTTGATATGTCTTTTTCTCTAGAAATGCTTGCACAAATATCCAGGCAGATACTCAGAGAGGCGCTTTTAGAATATTGAGTCTTACTGTGCTATAACCCCTGTAATTTTATTAAATATTATTATGAATAATGTATTTCCATATAATTATATGTAAAATTATTGTTTAATTTTTTCTGATTATAAAAATTGAATCACATTATCAGTAAAAGTTTTAGAGAATAAGGAAAAAATATGACATATTTTTCCTAAGCAATGTCTAAGAAGAAGCTACAGATAATTTATTTTAAAATATTATGCTTTATTTTACATGAATAACAGAAGAAAAAGGAACCAAAATAAGCATTAGGGATTTGATGTAATTCATTTTGTTAGTTTCAAATGCAGAATTATCTGGTTCTCAAAAATTAATTAAAGTTTGAAATATCAGAAAAAATAAGATGTTAAAATTAGCTTATTTTAATTGTGTTTATTAATGCCAATAAGTTTATTCTCACTAATAAACTTCTTCATTTGCATTCTGAAAAATAGGTTGTGCCATTGATATCTAAACAGCAAACTGTTATCTTCTATACTAAAAATATTCCTAAATTTATCAAATTAACTAATTCAAGAAATATCTATCAAGCATTAACTGTGATTGCCATTGTTTCTGAATATGAAGAGACTTATTTCAGTGCAGGTAATGGTAAGTCTCATGGAGCTAACATTTATTTTAAAAACAACAATATATTTCCCTTTTAAATGTAGATTTAAAAATAATTATAGGAAGAGGATAATTTAAAAGCAAATTTATTTGTGTCATTATTTTTGAAGGCAAAGTATAACACATCATGGGATTATTATTATAGTTAATAGCCTGTTATAAATTAAATAAAAGTTGCAAAGCACATAATTCACATTCTCAATAGGCTTTCTTAGCCCTCTGCAATTTATTCAATAGTTATGCTGGGTTTTTTTTTCCTGAAAATTTTGACTAATTTTCTCTTAGTAGCTTCAGACCACACCACATTTAGTTATTTTATCTATATACAGTGATTACATTGATCATTTTTTTTCCTGAAGAGTTTCCTTTTTTGTTGTTTAAAAATGATACTGTGGTGCTTGCTTCAGTGGCTCACATACTAAATTGAAATGACACGGAAAAGATTAGCAGGATCCCTGCTCAAGGATGACACACAAATTCATCAAGTGTTCCCTGTTTTTGATGCCATGCTACTTTAATAAATTTTAAAGTAAAAACATAAAAGGGGAAAAACACCAAAATAAAGCATTTTGACCTGAAAAAATAACATGATTCTTCTTAGGCAGTTCTGTATAATACTCGGACTTCTAAGATTTTGATCATTTAGTCTGTTTAATGGTGAATATTGTCCTCCTGAAGACATATCCATGAGGTTTTCAAGACCTACTGCATAATTATAAAACTAGGAATTATGCTTAAGTTTACTTCTATTTACTTCCCTTTTCTTGGATTTCTATTTAATTTTGCTTGGCTTGTTTTTCAGAAGGCCTGAGTGTTAAACTTTGAGATTGGTTATGTTAAAAAAGGATTTTATATTCCCTTCAAACTCTCATGAGTTTGTTTGACTGGAATGCTGTCTTGAAGTAGCCCTCCCGCCATGTAGCATGTGAGGAATCTCATGCCAATCAGGCATTCAGTGCATCAATCCAGTATCAACCGAATAAGGGGAACCAGTCAAAAATATGCATGTATTAAGGGACCTGGTTTATACTATTGTGGAAACTAGTTAAGTCATCTCAGTAAGGTTTTTGTCTCTGTATCTGCTGCTGAAGCTTAAAGTCTACAGGAAGAAGAGATCCTGAGTGGGCTGAAACCCATAAGCACTAGGTTGGAACTTTATAAGGATAAAACTCCCTTCATCTCTGGCCTTGCTAATGAGAGTATCCTGCAAGCACTGTGGTTTTTGTAAGCATGAAGTGTATCACCTAGTCCAGTCCAGGAGTCAGAGAAATAAAAGGAATTTCAGGTGAAGGAAGAATTATTATGGTTTAGCTGCTGCTTCATGCCAAGGAGGCAAGTCATCAGATCAGCAATAAGGTATCTGAACTACAAAATGGCTGCTGCTTCACTTCCTCCTTTCAAAGCCCTAAGAATATCCCTTGTAATCCACTCCAACCTAACACTGAAAAATACCAGGAAGGCAATTCTGGAAAATGTGGCTAAGTTTCTGGGCAACCAGCCAAAATAACATGTTACAAAATCATCTTACATATGCGTTTTAGATAGCCTTTTTTGGTGGCTTTTTCATTTTTTTCTCTAAACATATTTTTTTACCCGGAACTTCTAAAATTTTAACAGAATTTTTTGAAGTATTCATCATCACAGTCATCTCATTCTCGTCCTCACCTCTATCATTTATTATCACAAAAGATAGTATTTTATTAGTTTAATTTTTGCTCTATAGCAAGCAAAATATGAAGATTTACATGAGTCTGGAATAAAGAATTATGTTTAATTGTTTCTATACTTCTTTTTTACTTTTTTTCAGACATACATTTATACTTCTATATCTCACATTTTTTCTTATTATCTGTATCTTGTTTAACCTTTTGAAATTAAAAAAGGTCCTGATCTCTTATATGGTTTTCAACCATGTCTATTCTATTTTAAGCATGTTTATTTAGTGTAAATACTATCATTTTTTAAAAGTTCTAATAATTATTTCTAATTGCTTCTTATTCAAAAAGTATAATGAAGACGGGTGTATAGATAATAATGGTGCAATGTTCTCTGAAATCTTTGAGAACAGGTTTACTGTATATTCCCTCTGTAATCTGAATTCTTTCTGTTTATATTGACTTTTAAGCTGTTGGTTTCCTGGCATATCTCGAAATTATTGTTTGTTCAAATATATTTGCAGTTGAAAGACTAGTAGGACACATGGGCTTCTGTGACAACTTTACCAAATAAGTGTATCTCCTGAAAAAGAGGAATTATTTGGGGGTTATCTTGTCTTTCAAGTTTAACAACATACAGGCTCTCAGTAGAAGAAGAGTTAAAGTTGACTTTTTGCCTTGGTAACGCCTTTGATGCTGCTGCTCTTAGAAGATCCTACCAAGGCAGTATTCAATCAAGGTGTCTCCTAGATCCCCCACTATGTAAGAGAAAGGAGCATTAATTGATCAAAAGCAGGAAAGAACAAAAGAGACACTCATTTTCTAGGAACATATCTTGACAACCTAGGAATAAAGGGAGCTCTGAATCAAGAACAATTTCTACTATACACTGAATGCAAAATTGTGTTCACTTGCCTTCTGAAAACATACACATGAAAAATAAGTCATAGGAATGTTTTGGATAAATTACCTCATTATGTGAGTGAGGAAATGGAAATTTCAAATATGAAATGCATCCCTAAAACTGTTAGGGGACTCCACACCTAGGGAACCATATGATATTTGGATGAAAAGTAAAAACAACAATGACAATAAAACACAACAAAACAAAACAGAACAAAAAAACAGTGATTATGTGCCACTGAAAACTATTGTAGTATTCTTTCTGCAATTTGGACACTGCTGGGCAGTGCATGGATTTATGTTGTACAAGCATAAATTATATTCTTCTCACAGTAGATTGTAGGATTACCTTCTTTATCACTCTTGACTTTGGAAACTTTGTTAGTGAGAGAACTCCAGAATCTAACAAACGGGTATTCCTCTCTGGGGACTCTTTCTGATGGCAATAGTCATAGAGTTCAGTCACAGGAGGGCTACCATTTGCCAGCAGGGAATGTGAATTCCTTTGGGAGGTAGAGATGCCAATAAAGCAGTTATTTCCTGTCATACAAACTATCATTCTATCCCTCTCTTTTCATCTGATAAGAATATGTGATGCTTTGTAGAGGGGAAGCTTCCCATTATCCTTTTCCTCCAGCTGTTACGATTTACGCTTTCTTGTTCCTCCCACCTAACCCTGTGACTACACACCCACACTTAAACCACAACCCCAGCTTTGATGGAGAGGCCTCAACCCTATTAGAGCTCAAGGAAGAAAAGACCTAGAAGAATAATGGAGCAGGCATTTTAAACAGTGTGTGATGATTTATTTTACTAGGTCTGAGTTCCTTGATCAGGTTCCAGAGCTTATTTTCTATTTAGGCTTCTTTTCTTCTTTTCTATGCAGAAAAGATCTGGCAGGAAAAATTCCCTCCTTTGATGTTTTGGAAGGGCTTTATAAGTGATAGAGTACTGTTTTATATAACATGTCACATTCAACAAAGCTTACTTAAGATTTCTCAGAATCATTAAGAAGTAGGAAATGTTGCTGTGTCCTAGCCTTATATCGTCCATTAGCACATATTAACACATAGCTGTTCCATGAGTGCACATCAACAACTGTCAAGTCACAGGTATCAGGCAAGTAACTTTTTATTTATTTTGCTTTTTTTCACATATGATCTTTTTATATGATCTTGCTAGTTTCCAAAATACAATTTGCTTTATTTATGCTTATAAAAATATTATAAGTATTTTTTAAAATTCCCACTGTTACACAGGTTTCTGTGAGAAAATGATGTAATAAAAAACACCTGGTATCTTGCCAGGCTGAGGAAAGCATATTTACATTTTAGTAAGAAAACCTTCCAAACATCCAAACCTATCTTTTTTAATAGTTCTTATTAGAAACACACTTTTATAAGAGAACTCTTTTATTATTTATGCCAAGCTATAGATTATATGTAAGCTCCATGGTGTGGTAATTAATTTATTGCTGACTGATCGGAATGTGCTTCTCTGTGACCAGCACTCAGCAACAGCAATAGATACTGGCCATCTTTAACTTTATAATTTGCATCTAGAAGCAGAATTGCTAAGTCAGAGAGCATGTGTCTTTAACAATTTTAGTAATATATCCAATTAGATTCTAGAAATGTATCATTTTACTCTCTCAACAATAGTATGGAAGAGACATTTTCTTCACTTCTTTACCTAACGCTAGGTCCAGTCATAAATGTTAGTATTTGTCAATCAAAATGGATGTGATAGATTGATTTTGTGCTTATATTTGATTGGTTGGTAATACTTCTTAACCAATTCTATTTCTTTGTACACTTACCCTCTCAAAATTCTCTACAGATCATTATCTTGGTATACCCTCTCAAAATTCTCTACAGATCATTATCTTGGTTATTAGTCTTTTTTGTTGTTCCCTGTATTTTGAAAGATCATTTGGTATGTTTGAATTACTAAACCTTGATTTTTTCATATATTTTGCAAGTATATTTCAGATTTGATCTTTTTCTTTTAATCTTGTGTATGGGATTTTAATATTTTCTTTAAACCTTATTGAACGGTGTTCAGATATTGGCATACAGAATACCTAAACATTTTCTGGTGGCATATGAATTGACTGTTAAATTTTGGCTTCTAGATTTGGTGTTATAGTCTAAAAGTGCTTCAGTGCTAAGATTATAAAAATATCTAGCTCTAATTCTTTTTGTGTACATTAAACTGTTGATTTAATTATTTTATTGACTTATACTACATTTGAGGGAATGATATAGGTAAGCAATAAAAGTTTTGTTTGCCATGTAGCCAGCCATTGATCCTCAATAATCTCTTGCTTTGAAAAGCTGCCTATCAAAATTTCTTGTGCCAGTATCTGTTTCTGGACCCTATTTACTTTCCTTGATTCATTGATTCACACATTATTAGTTCTACAGCTTTAATATCCCTGATTTTGTAACATATGTTGAAACCTCTAGTATCAAATGTTCCCATTTGTCACTTACTTTCAGAATTTTATATATTTCTTCTTCATTGGAATTTTTAGATCATTTATTGAATTTTTATTTTATTGAATTGTGTTTAGCAAGGAAGTAAATATATCAAAGATGTTTTAGAACTTCCAGTCTTTGAATAGACTCTCTGCGTGGGGGGAAATGTTTATCATGAATGGTAGCTTCAGATGAATCCTTAAATCTAAGAGGCTATATAGGACTTGGTGAAGTTTAAATGACTTATGTTAACAGAATGCCACAGTTTATTACTTTGCTTAAAAATAACCTCTAAAACTTACTTCAAAAATGTTATTAATAATTTCCTAGAGCAGTTTGCTCAAAGATTTATTCCCCTATTCCGACTTGTTTTACAGTAGTTCCAAACTATTGAAACAAATTCTAGGTTCACACAAGTCAGTCATCTAATTGCTGTGAAGAAAAGTTGAGATAAGGTTCTGACCTTAGAATATCTCTTAGTGTGGGGGAAAAAGATAGGTGAAGAGAGTGAGCCAGTAAAGGAAATGTAATTTATAATTATTTAGTTCTATACATATATACATTTATTACTTTCCTCAGATAATTAATTTTATTTCATACCTGACTTTACAGGTTCTGACATAATCTTTAGTTTAAAAAGTAAAACCATGGGACAGAAAATTCTGTAGAATTTAAAGTATAAATTGAAATAATCTATACATGTAATTCTTAAACACAGTGTTATACTGAATCCTGGAGACAGTTAACTGGTTTTCCTAGATGATATAATTTGATTTATATCTTGATTCTTTTTCTGTTATTTTACCTTTACAGAATATTTATCAGCTATTATTTTAATTAGTAAAATGAAACTATCCTGTGTGATAGTTTCGTATTTTATTTTTATTTTCCCCAAACATCTGTGAACAATCATTTCAAGTCATTTTATATAGTATTCCTTATGAATGCATTATGTTCAAATAATATTTGTTGATAATTCTATAATGAGCCTTTACACATATGCCTTTTTTTAATGATATGGTGAATGTCTTATGTGCAATTACCTACTTATAGAGGCACTTAACTGAATACAGTAACAAGACCACTTATTTTAGAGGATCAAATCCTGTCAAGTCAAAAAAATACAAGGACTCTACACATTTTAGTCAAATACTTTCATGTTTATCTAAAAACATTTTCAGAGGGAGAAAATCCCACCTATTCCTAGATTGAAACAGTCTTAATAACTTAGAACACTTAGGCTCTAAAAAATATACTGCTGGGTTCATCACGTCCTTACATTTTCTCTTATCTTCTATGAATTAACTATTAAGATTGTTTTTAGAAAATGTAAAACATTAATTGCAAAAAGAAGGAAATCACTGCCTTAAGTAGTTGAAAACTCTAGGATAAAGATTTTGCATGAAGCCTTTGAGGACTCAAGCAGTATACTGATGACTTGTCTTTTCTGCTTGGCTCTGTTTCTCAGTGGAATTCTCTTGCTGTTCTCATCCATGAGCAACCCTTTCTCCACATTCTGGTTTAACCACTACAGGACAGTGAGAACTTTTTCATATCCAATGAATACAACAAATGAAGAATTCATGCACTGATTTTCAGTCATGTCCCTGAACTCTCACTGGCCAGCCCTAAGTTGAGTACCCACCCAGGAGATGATGAGATGGACTTGAGTTTATCCCAAACACAACTGCTGAGCACAAGGCAGAACTGTCCCCTCCAAGGAAAAATCAGGCTGCTTACAGCAGTGAACAAAAGGGAGTATACATTGGGCAAAAATAAGTTTAGAAAACCATAAGCCTACATTACTTCTCCGTCCCTTTCTGGTGGAAGCAGCATGTGAACTAAAGTCTATCTGACTTCGAATTTAGTCTCTCCTAAATGCTGTGTAACCTGGTTTTTAGTATGTGACCTCCTTGTCACAGTTTGCTCATCTCTAAAACAGAAATAGCCTCTCTCAAAAGATCTTATAAAGATTGGATTGTATCAGATGTGGGAAGGTGGAATCAGTAAGACTCATTAAGCTGAATTTTGTAATGGATGTTGTCTTTGTCTTACTGTTTCTGAGCCTACAATCTTTATTGTATTAGAGAGTAATACTTCCTACAAGGTATCTCTCTACATTCTCCACAATCCCATGAAGAACACAGAATATCTTAAACCTGGGACTTTTTGAAGACAAGAAAAGAATTTTCTTAAAGTGACTATATTGTATATATATACTTAATTGAATGTCATATAGTAGGTCTAAGAATCAACTGCTCCCTGCTAAGGTTCTGTTGATAATGTAAGATACTGATGATAATGTATCACACATTTGGCTTTGGAAACATTCTGTTTGTACTCTCCTCCCATGTTTTAGGGGTACGTTGGTGTCACTCATGTCTTACGGCATTTCATCTGTGTTATAAAGTATTCCATCTCCAGCATCTCAGCTCTTACTACTCTCTATTAAAAGCTACCAATCTTGCTTTTCACATATTGTGAACGTTTAGAGTACATTGATTTAAAGCTTAGGGAAGTGATGTCTATCTGTTGGATTCCTTGGAAGACTTTGCTTGCCTCCAGCATTCTCTGAGGAAGGCTTTTCTGACTTCCTTCCCCACATGATAGTGAGCATGGTTGTGTGATGCCACCTACAGTTCTTTCACCTGAGGACACTTGGTCTGTGCTTTATCTGGCATAGCCATAAAGGATCAGTTTACAGTGCTCTATCAGAAAGAGTTAATTTTTGTTAGGGATCCCTCAGTGATATTCCCTGTGACTCAGCATCTTCATGTCCAAACCCCCTTAATCTGGCTTACTGCTGTTTAATCACTTCATGTTCACCATTGTATGAACTTACAAAAGCACTTTATATTGTCGCCATGGCCACCATTTTTCTGAAGTTAGTTTACTTGCTAATCTCCTCAACATATTTAACAATTGGGAACTGTCACATCAGGTACCATAGTGGAGGCCACTACTATTCTGTATAATTTTAAATTCTCTTTTTCTTTAATAAGAGAAACTTGACATTTTTAGATATAGCCCACCTTTTTGAAAAAAAGCACTATTTCCAAGGCTTCCTTGATGCCAGATGCAGCAAACGAGCTATAAGCAGGTATTATTAGTTAAGGCTTCTGGAAAATATCCTTACATGGGGCTGACTCTGCTCATTCCTTGGCCTCCTCTTGCCCAACTCCTGGATAAGACTGTTGGAGCGCTAACAGTTTTGTGGCCTTAAGGATAGAAGTTATGCGCCAAGGATTAAAAACAGAAATACATAAAGAATCAAGAAGAGTAGCTCTATAAGCCTTGGACTACATACTGGATTTGTTTTATAAGAGAGATTAAAATTTGAAGAGAATATTTTTTCTTCCCCTGTCCCAGGTCTTGAATTCAGGTTATTGGGCTTTATGTGGCGTGCCCCTAATCACCTAAGGTACATGGGTGCACCTGGAAGAGAATTTAATGTGTTTTAACTACTTTAATTAGATTTATGTTACTAAGAGCTGAATACAATTCCTAACTAGTAGAAAGTCCCATGTAGAGTTTCTTTTTTTTTGTCACAGTACTCATATTTAGCATATTTTTTCACTCAAATATATACTAATCAAATCACACATTAGACAAATTGATATGCTCCAAAACTCTCTGCACATTACAGAGGTGTTGTATTTGTGATAATGATTTAACATTTTCTTACCTGAGTTCCTATTTCAGAAGAGGTGAAAAAGCCTCACTATGATCGTAAATAAAATTAGTTAGATGAAAGAAATACTTACAATACTAGTGTTATTAGTCTGGCATGTCAGCAGCCAAGCCAATCATTCATAGGTGCCATAGGAGTGAGGTAATGTGGCAGTATGTAAAGTGGATTCTTCTGGAATAAAATGCATATGAAATGGTCGACAATGGAAAATCAAGCAATTGAGGGCATTTAAGTGAACACCCTGGGATAGTGAGCAGTGCATCTCTTTCAACAACCACCAAGAAATACAAATACACTAAGCATATTGTGTTGTTTTAGCCCATGTTGAATTTCATGGAGTATAAATTCTTGTCCAATCTAAGCACATCTGTTTATAATAATTAACTTCTGTGCTTTGTGAGCAGAAAAGCAGCATCAGCTATACAGTGAGATGCATTGGCTTTATTTCTGTTTGTCATAATGATTCATTGAGACATTATGGGGAAGCAGATGCTTTTTATGAACTCCAAGACTCTGCATTGTGGCTGCCTATGCACCACCATTATTCCTCATATGTTGAATTAAGCAGGGCTTTAAGGTTGTAGAGCATTAAGGTTGTCAAGTGTTAATACCACTGTGGGAATATAATTTTGTAACTTTAAAAAGTCATTTGCTCATTCCAAAACTTGGTTCCCTTTTCCTCCCTGGTGTGGGATCATATTTTAAACCCTAATCTTGATTTTGAATAGAAGCTTTTATAAAGTTGCAAATCACTGGTCTGGAAGTTCATGTGAAAAATTTAATTCCAGTCCCAGTTCTCCCACTTTCTCTGTCAAAGATAGGCAATAACACTTTCCCAGTAGAGATGTAAGGATGATTAAACTGCAATTACAGGAGTAGAGTATGTATAGCAGGAAGTCTGGCATACAGTACTAATAATGGCTAATGAAAGTTACTTTTCAACTCTCTCTCTAACTCTATGGATTGTTGTATTTACTAGTCAGGGTGGTACTATGTGGCGGTACTATTGTCGCACCCTTTTTATGTATGAGGAAATAATATGTTACAAGACTTTGCTTTGCCAAGCTCATTCATCAAGAAAGTATGGAAAGAGCTTTCAGTCTATGCATTCGCTCCAGTGTTAACATCTTCTTCTTCACTTCCTAAGTATTAGTTGTCAATATTTTGACTAAAGTTGAAGCAAATTTTGACCTTGATTTGAGATTTGATCAACATTGGTTAGCCATAACCTTAAAAATGGTTGTCATCAATAAAGTAAGAGATAAGAAGTGATCAAGAATACCATCTGTTTCATTCTGGTTTTCAGACTTAGAACATCGGTCACAGAGTTTCATCTTGTTGTCTTAAAGGTTTAGAATCCTGGGTTTAGTGAAATGGCAAGACATGGAGGAAGTGTGTTTTATTTTCTCTATCAGGAGCACATCAAGGATATTTATTGTCTGATGCCTGTACAAATTTTGTAAAGGAAAGTCATTCCAAAGCTTCTTTCTAAAGGACAGCCCTTACCTGTCCAAGCCAGTCAACATGCAGTTACATAATTTAGTAGAAACTCAAATGTGATGATAGAGAAGTCAAGGAGCCATAATGGATTATGTTCAGTCTGAAATTTTGAATGTGATAAACTATAAGTGAGAAAAAGTCATAGGATTAAAAAGAGTCTACAAAATATAACATAAAAAAGCACGGAATTACTAGACAATAGAGAGAGAGAGAGAGAGAGAGAGAGAGAGAGAGAGAGAGAGAGAGAGAAGAGAGAGAGAGAGGAGAGAGAGGAGAGAGAGGAGAGAGAGGAGAGAGAGGAGAGAGAGGAGAGGAGAGAGAGGAGAGAGAGAGGAGAGAGAGGAGAAGAGAGAGGAGAGAGAGCCAGAGGTAACATGATAAAAACACCATTTAGCCCATAAATGAGGAAACAATTACCCTGACCTTCCAGCCTCCATGGATCCTAGTATCTTTTTCATCAGAAACTTGGTATTCAAAGTGTCCTTCTCATATTCCTGTAAAATTCTTCCTCTCATTGACTGACAAAAATAACCTGTGCCACTCTCCTAATGTGCAGTGGGATAGAATAAGTAACTCCTCTTATTTCCAGTGGAAATAAAGACTTAAAGCTTTTTTTTTTTTTTTGACTGACTATGCTGGGGTCTGTGATAGTAAGGAGAGAATTTTGGCTACACAGCTCTGGCCTTGACTCTCTTCTTTGACATATTAGCTACTGAGAAAATGAAGGTGGTTATTTTGATTAAGTAGTAGTGATAGGTGAGAGTTTAGTCTCTTGCTTATAGGAATGAATTTGACTGGAAACTTGATGACAAATGTGTCTGTAAGTCAAACTGGAAACAAACTGTGGTGAATTGGTAATTTTAAAAGATTAATTCCATAAATTTTACAGATGAATATTCATCATTTTATATGAGAAAATTTAGAAAGATGAATGAGATTCTATTTGACAAGAATAAATGTTCTGGTTCTAGCAAACCACAATGCTTTATTATTGTCGGCAGAAATACCTTTCATTTATTTCTGTGTTTTCTCTAGGTCCTAATCATTTTGAACATGAATTTTAAATAGGAAATATATCACTTTCTGATGCTCATAGCAATGGGTGGCCACAAAAGAGACATTATCATCTGAGTTTAGATTATCTTTTTCCCTCTTGTCAAAACTCCTAGGAATATAATGTGTTTTGGAGGTAAAATTGAAAGATTGATTGGGACATTGTCACATAACACTATTTTCATTTTACTTATCACATCATTTTACAATTTTTAATTACTTCTCTGTGCTCCAAACACCCCAAGGCAGAGTTCAACCCCTTTAACATACCTGACTCTGCAGAGTTGTGTAATTGAGCACACGGTAAGTGATCAATTAATGTTTGTTCACTCAATGAATAAAAAGAAACTATCTGTTTCCTCCCTAATGACTTATACATCTATGGTTGTATCTACAGTACTCTAATATGTTCAGAAGAAAAATGTAGTTAATAATTAATGGGCTCTATCATGTTTCATTAATAAGAAATTACTGATCATTGCTTTGAATTTATTATGCACCTCGTGAAATAACAAAAAAAGTGAAACCTCTATAGTTCCTACCCTTAGAATTTTAATTAAAAGTGATATAAATGATAAAATGGCTAGCAGATGTACTTTTTGGTACTTTCTCAGAATTTCTTTTTGCAGCAAATTTTTTCTCCTTTATTTAAGCTTGGACCATTTGGAGGGGGGCTAGTACCTGTATTTTTGCAGAAAAATAAAGTCAAAAGATTATTTTTATATAAACCAGGGGTAATGCTAACCAAATCAATAGTATGAAAAAAATGATAGGGCTGGTTAAAAGAAAGAACCAAGAAAACAAGTTAAAATGAGAGTCAGAACAAAATTATAGCTTCATAATACAGACATTTTTCTGAACAGCTTTCTCTCCGGAGGAAGAATACCTCAGACCTGAGTCAGCTTGATCAATACCTGCTTTTCCTTGTGAACAGAGGTCAAGCAAACTCCATCTCATAGTTAACTACATTCAACTGGGTGTTGTTTTCCGTGGTGCAATATGACAGAATCATTCAAATTCAGTGATTTTATTTCTGACCTGGTCAGTGGTTTTGCAATAGGTGTTGGCAGTAAGCATTATATCCTCTCATGTTTTTTTGCTGACGAAAGTAGTTATTGGACAGACAGCGATAGATTAATAAGAAATAATCTCTTTAATTCTAGCTCTCTTTCCCACCTCCTCTTTAAAAAACAAAAACAAAAAAAAAGCTGGCCACACCCAGAAGGTACATGTCTGGGCAGGGAGGACCGAGAAATCCCAACTGAAGTGAAAGCAAGCAGTTGATCTCTGCTGTGGCTGACTTTTCATACACAGTTGTTGTTTTTTTTGTTTTTTTTTAATTGCTCATTTTTGCATTCAGTGGAGTATAACAAGAACAGCAGAGAAAGCAGGTTAAAAATATCTGTGTACATCAAAATGATGTTGCAGAAGGAAACCTGGCGATGGGGTTCTCCAGAACTCTGCTTTTCCATATAGATGTGATCTGACCATTTGGGGATTGCATATTCTTTATCAGTTTCATGATCTTTAAAATTATGAAGCATAATATTAGATGCATGTTTGAAACTTAAATAATCCATGCACAGAAAAAAAAAATAGTACGAAATCTGGAACTTACATTATTTAAATATCTGCAAGGGTTGTACCTTTATCTTATATTTGATAGGATGAAATGAGTTGATATAAATGTATTTGGACAGATATTTTCTTCTTGCTGCAAGTAATTTAAAATATCACTACCCAAGAGTCAAGACTTAATATCTGCTTCATTTTTTCTGATTGTCTTTACTCTATTTCGTGCCATTTTCATTCGTGGTTTCTCCAGGACTATATAATTCTCTACTTAAGATGCATATGTTGCTATGACATTCAGATAAGAAGAGACATTGCCTTTTCTTAAGTGCACAGGAGCATTTTCCCTAGAACCCCTTGGAAATCTTCCCTCATGTATCATTATTGGGATGGATTGGGTGATAAGCTCATTCCAGACCAATCTTAAGTTTGTATCCTTGATATAATCATCATTTCAAGGAGTATTATCTTTAGATACTTGAAGCCTATTTATGACTCTGGTGAAGATTTAATTGTTACTGAAGCACATAGAGCTTAGGGGTAGATACCCAGTGGAAAATTAAGGTTCCCTTGGAAGGGAGAAGAGTCAATAAATAATGAATAGAAAACAAACCAACAAACAAACAAAAAACCATTATAACAGTATGTGAACATGCCTATATCTTTGCCTGGCTTATAATTGATAATCAATTTAAACTTAACTCGATACATTTTATAGCAGGTTATACAAGGCCATTTTGATTCCTAAAAGTGGTAGGGTGAACAAATAGCAGATGAAACAGTGACTTTTTCTTTTAATTGCTGAAATACATTCAGAATCACATCTGCCTGTTTTCCCCTACTGCCTATTTAGTAAGAAAACTTGTCGGTTAGTCCAAGGCATAATTTCAGGCATATAAAGTGCCAAGCTGTTTGGAAATTTAATATATATTAATACATATATATATATATATATATATATATATATATATATAACATACATGTAACACTGGAATTAAATTTTCTGGACACAAAAATAGGTGACAAACCCATGTATACAATTGGAAAATAACTAGTCTTCACAACTAGCAAATTAACCAACAGAAACCAATATATGAATGTCAAAAGTATGCACCCTTCCTTGATACTTGCAGTTAAAAATAATAATTTAAAAGAGTGTCACCTGGTTAATTTTATGTCACATGTGTCCTATTTTTTGTAAACACACACTCTTAAGAGAATAGAGAGTAGTTTCACAATACAGTAGGCACAATTAAATGTGTTTTGTGATAGATACTTAAGTGTGAAAATAATAAATGCATAAAATTCCTCTGTGGGTCGTTGCTGGAACATTTAAGTTTGTTGGTTCTTTCCTGGAAAACAAATTGATCCGAACATGTAATGATTTTATTTCTATTTGACTAAGTCATTCTTCCTTCCTTTAGTGGTTACCAAATTGTCATTTTCAAATAAAAGCTGAGTGTGCTTTTTGTAGTGTTTGCATATTCCCCTACTGAAGCTCCTGATTTGAGGAACTGGCATGTATTAGAGAGCTGGCCAGGTGAAGCTCTGTCACGCTTAGGACTCTGCCAATCTCTAGACCATCAGTGGGTATCTGCTGAGCTTTGGTACCTTCTTATGATATCGCCCAAGAGTATTGGCCCATTCCAACAACCCAAGGAATTCAGGAATTGACTGGCTAACTTTGATTTGTTACTGTTAATAAGAGAAATGCCTCATTATGATGGTTTTTGTTTGCTTGTTTGTTTCACTTATAACACTAAGGAGTAGAAACTGAGTATAATCTTACAATGATTACTTGATCCATCCTCTGACCCTCTGATACTTTTCCAATGTCATCTTTATCCTCTTTGTTCCATTGACCCTTCTCTTCTGCATGTTCCACTTCTCCTTACATTCTATCACTTCTGTTTCTCCTTTCCCCCAAACTTTTTAAAAATTTGTTCCCTTTGTACTTCCTCCCTCCATTTCTCATCCTTTCTACCCTTTCTCCATCATTAAATATTTATTGCTAGCTTATCATAGATCAATAAATATGAGTGAGACAATTATTTATAGTACATAGCTGTAAGTGAACTCTGGCTTTGAAATGTGTAAAGTGAGTTGTACTAAAAAAGATGATTTTAAGCAACATTCAGTATTATTGGAGAATGAAACTATAATTTCTAGTCTTACACATGTATTTCTTTATAGTATAATATCTAAACAACATTAATTAATCATTTTAAATAAAAGCTGTCTAATTCTACAGATGTGGCTTTGGGGGTTTTCAGATTATTCATCAGGGGTCCCTTTGTGAAAGGTATGCTGACATTTCAAAAAGCAGATAGTTCAGTTTGACATTTTTCTCTCTGCTGGATGAATTTTTAACACACCACTGAGGCAAAGAATTGCAAATCTCTTGCAATGTCTTTCCCTTTTAGATATGGGGATTTTTGTTATCTAATCGGGTATTTTTATGTAATTGGCCTTTTCACTGCCTCTTTTATTAAGAGGAACTTGATTCTATCAAGTTTGAAGTCTTATTCTTAAGTAAACATGTATCAGACTATCTCTACTAAAATTAGATTAAAATAGTTTCTGAACAAATACAGTTGCTTCAAGTAGCAATAGGATTTGATTGTGTCTTTCCTTAAAACTTAATTGTATTGAATTTCATAAAGAACACTTATGAAATTTAATAAAAAATTTAGTTCTTAAGCATGACACTGTTAATTAGTTCATTATTTTTATTTTACTGTAACAAACACAGAATAATTATAGTCTCAACCTAAAACATGAATCAGGAAAACTAGCAGCAGAATTTATATGAGTAGCAGTCATATTTCCTCCTTTAAAAAGGAGTATTAGAAGGATACTGTTCAGTGATGCTTGATTTGCTTATTTGCTTTCCTATTCTTCAGTCATATCATTCCAAATCTTCTTAACAAAGAATGGTCTAATGAACAGAGGAATGAGTTAGATGATTATCTAGTCATATGTAGCCATGAATAAAAGAGACCATATGTATCAGTTTATCATAAATTGTCCAGATAAATATTGGGAAGGTTGTCTGTGGGAAAAAAAATACAAAACAAAACAAAAAACTGTGCAAGGCAGAGGGAAAGTAATACGTGCCAGCAATTTAAGGTTCATCCTGGACATTCTCCCCCATCATCTCTAACCCAGCACCAAGTTCTCACACCATGTTCTACCTTCTAAGAGCTCTAGAGTGCCTCCATAATCATCATCACCCTATTCAAAATGGCATTTCAATTTCATTCTGTACTCTGTAGCCCTGGTGATCTTTTAAGTATGGGAATGAGTCCAAGGATATCGTTTGCTTGCCTAAAATCCTGCAGTCATTTTCATTTACTCTTAGGAATCCTTAGCATGGTCTCTAATGGCCTGAAAATCTGTGCTTTTCTTCCAGACTTGTAAGCCCTTCTGTCCTTCAACTTTCATCCTGAAACCACATGGTTTCAAGAACAGATTTCTCTCTTTAATTCCTGGCCCTTTGCTGATCTTTCCCTTCTTGAAATATTCTCCTGAATAGTAAACATTTCTCTGTTACTGGATTGCTGTCATCTCCCTCAGTGCTTTAAGTATTTATAGCACTTATGACAACTTTCATTTATTAACATCTGTAATTATTTGACTAATATCTACTCTTTAATAATGTATTACGATCAGATTATAAATTTCATAATAACCATATTATAACTTGATGTCTGCTGTACTTAATCCTGATTTACCAGTTTCTAGTATAATGCTTAGAAACTCCAATTTTTCATATAGAAATAACTATTCCTGGAAGGAGTGTTGAGATAGTAGATAAGATATCTGATTTTGGCCTCAGGCAGACTAGAATTCTTATGTTGACTTCCTTACTTTCTCTGTATAACTGTGTTCAAAGTGAATAATCATTCTTAGACTCAGTTCAAACTATGCTAATAATGTGACACATAGTTAATGCAAAGATTAAATGAGAAAATGTCTCATAATGTTACATAATTATCATATTTAGCTCCATTTTATTTATATTTTAATTGCAGTTACATCCGATTTGGATGCTTTTAATGTCCTTTACTTACCTTATTACTCTGGCCAGGACTTTCAGAAGTAATGTTGAATAGCTCTTATTTTAACGTTGTATTCATCAACATTCTGATTTTCCTTAAGGAAAATTTATGACAAGCTAGCCTCATGTGTAGTTAGTGATGTGCTAAACATGCTATCTTTTCTTGATATTTCTTTGAAGTTCTTGAGACCCATAAGGTATCAGTAATTTAACCTTACCTCTGACTCACTTTTCTCTACTTGTTTATGTTATAAAATTTTTTACTTTCTTTCCTCTCTGGCACTCTTCACTGGCTCTCCTTTATCACCAGTATTTCTCTGCAGTGTTTCTCTTTAGCATGTCACCCTTTTTAACATAATAAGTGATGATCTACCAACGACCATTGAGAGCCAACATTGGAAAAAAATAAGTAAAGATAAAATATCAGCATTTTTACATTATAATTTCTTAAAATGGAAATGGAATTAAAGCAATTAGTAAAAACATGTTTTTTTCTGCTTTATGAATTCCAACAGTTTTATGAGATTCAGGATAATGTCTAGATTTATAAAATGTATATTTTAATTAATCAATTCTCAATTTTCAGAGCTATTTATCTTACTAAATTATTATTTTTTAATGTTTTTGTCTCTAAATGCTTCTACATGAATAGTTTTTGTACCTAATCTATCTTTAATCATTCTTGATTTACCTTACTCAGAATATTCTTAGACGAAGTCAAATACCATGGAAGCCATAAAAGGAATATAGATCTTAGATATAAAGAAAATTTGTTATCTAGTTTAGAAAATGAAATTCCCATGTGGGTGAAAAAGAGAGAAAGGCAGTAGAAAAATTTCCAAATTTTATGGTGTAAGCAACTAGGAAAAAAAAAAAAAGGACCAGTAAGAGAGTCTCTGTTTGACCTTTTATAGAAAATGCAGCTTTCTTTGGGTAGCTAAATGTACCCTATTCCCTCTGATGCTCCAGGCCTTTTCTCTTAACTCTTCCATTAGCCCTACACTTTGTACCATTGCTTAGGAAGCTCCTTTCAGTATTATTGCTCTCTTCTGTCATTCTTGTGCCTCAGTGACCTGTAGCAGGACTTGCCTGGTGATGATGGTGTGAAGTAGCGAGGACAGGATTAGCTGGAAAAACTCTCTCCTTTGAAATTGCTTTTCTTAGACATGGATATATCTAAACCCATTCTCCACTGTGGTTCTAAGCTAAGAGTCAGCACACTTTTTTCTATAAAATTTCAGGCATATATTTGTTTTTGTAGGATATATAGCCTCTGCCACAATTTTTCAACATTGCCATTTAGCTCAAAAGTAATCATGGGCAATCTGTAAACATAGGGGTGTTACTATAACCCACTAATACTTTATTTACAAACAGACAGGCAGTTTAAGTTCTATCCATGACTGGTTTAGTGAGACTTATTCGATACTCTCCTCTTTCTAATTCAATGCTAGTGGCCAAAGGAAAAAAAATAAATGGAAAGAGAAAAAGAAAATTTAATACATTTTGTTCCATCATCACTCTGCTGTCCTCCTTAGATCATCCCATTCCAGCTTCAGTATCACAGGAGTTAGAAGACAGATAGAAGAAAGAAGGGGAGTGGTGGACAAGGGGCGATAAACCCTGCATGTATTTTGTGTTTTATTGCGGTAACTTTTGACTTTTCACATGAAAATAAGCTCATATTTATATGTTCCCCCTATGTAAAGTTTCCCCATTCCTCAGCTACATGTCAACACACCCTGACCTCCACCAAATCACATGGTCTTCACTGTTATCCAGTGGGCTCCACCACCACTTGGCCCCTCCCACCATCCCATTCTCTACCGGTAACCTCAGTTCTATTGCAAGTATCCAAGGGTTGGTTTTAATTCATCTGTTTTGTTTATTCACATTCTGCCTATGAGAGAGATCATCTGGTACGTATATTTCTTCTGTTGACTTATTTAACTTAACAAAATCCCCTATAGATCCATCCATGTTGATTCAAATGACAGGATTTCATCTCTTCTTAGGGTTGTGTAGTATTCTATTATATATATGTACCACATCTTCTTGATGCATGCATCTGATGGTGACACTTATTTTCCAGTACTTAGCTGTTGTGAATAGGGCTGCCATAGACATAGGGATGCATAAATCTCTGCAAATTCATATTTTTGTATCTTTTGGGTAAACACCCAGAAGTGGGATGTCAGGACCATATAGGATTTCCATATTCAACTTTTTGAGGACTCTCCATAATGTTTTCTATAGGGGTTGCACCAATTTGCACTCCCATCAGTAATGCAACACTGTTCCCTTTTCACCTATCCTTGCCAACATTTATTGGTAATAGCCAGTCTCAGGTGTAAGGTGATACTTCATTTTTGTTTTGATTTGCATTTCTCTGATAGCCAGCAAGTAGGAGCATCTTTTTATGTGGCTGTTGGCCATCTGTTTATACTCCTTGGAAAAGTGTCTCTCTAATTCCTCTTCCCATTTTTTGATTGGATTTCATGTTTTTCTGTTATTGAGTTTTATGAATTCTTTGCATATTTTAGATACTAAGCCCTTGTCAGAAATATGAAATGCAAATATCTTCTCCAAGTTAATAGGTTGTCATTTTATTGTGGTGACAATTTTCTTTTGTTGTGAAGAAGTTTTTAGTTTGCTATAGTCCTAATTTTTTTTTTCTGTTTTTGATTCCTTTGATGCTAGAGTCGAGTCCCCAAAGGCCTCTCCTAAGGTCGATGTCATGGAATGTCTTTTCTGTGTTGTCTTCCAAGAATTGTGTGGTTTCCAGTCTTATGTCCTAGTCTGTAGTCTGTTTTGAATTTATTTGTGAATGGTGTTAGATAGTGGTCTAGTTCCATTCTTTTGCATGTGGCTGTCCAGTTATTGCAATATCATTTATTGAAAAGTTTTCTTTCTTCATAGACTGCTTTTGGCTTCTTTGTTGTAGGTTGACTATATGTCAGTTTCTGATGATTCAGTTCTATTCCACTTATTTGTTATTTTTCCAATACCATACCACTTTGATCATGATTATTTGTAGAATATCTCAATATCTATCAGTATAATCCCTCCAAATTTGTTTTTTTTTTTTTCTCATATTTGCCTTAGCTATTCAGGGTCTTTTGTTGTTTCATATAAATTTTAAGATTTTTGTTCTATTTTCTGGACATAAGACTGAAGGATTTTAATGGAGACTGCATCAAATATGTATATTGCTTTATGTAAGATGACCACTTTAATGATACTGATTCTCCAACCAAGAGCAGGGTATGTCTTTCCATATCATTTTATCTTCCTCTATTTCTTTTCAGAATGACTTGTAGTTTTCTTTTTACAGGTCTTTCACTTCCTTTGTTAAGAATATTCCAAGATATTTGATTCTTTTTACTTCTATTTTAAACACTGTAATTTTCTTGATTTTATTATTTTCTAGTATGTTGTTTACATATAAAAATGCAACAAATCTCTGTGCATTGATTTTTGTATCCTGTCACTTTACTGTGTTCATTGATTAGTTCTAGTAGTTTTTTGACAGAGCATTTAGGGTTTTCAATATATAATCATGTTGTCTGAAAATAATAATAGTTTTGCTTTCTCCTTTCCCATTTAAATTCCTTTTGTTTCTTTTTCTTGCCTGTTTCTCTGATTAAGATCTCCAGTACAATGTTAAACAGCAGTGGTGAGAGTAGACAGCCTTTCCTTATGCCTGACAATAGAGAAAATGCTTTCAGTTTTTCATCATTGACTATGATATTGTCTGTGGGTTTGTTGCATATAAACTCTGCCTGTATTTTATCTCCACAACTCTGATTCCACTCCCATGCCACTGGTTTCTTCTTTCACTGTTCATTGTCTTGTGTCAGTTGGGTCCCTCAGTCCAATATTAACTCCTCATTGTGCCCTCTCCAAAGGCTCCTGCTACTACCCATTCTCCTGGACCTTGTAGCTTCTGTCCCAGCAGGTCAGCAGCATTGACAGACCCAGCAGGCTTTCTATCCCTGGCATTCCAAGATTATTTTTTCTCAGTACATTTCTACCATTTGAATTCTGTTATAAAAGACAGTTAAATATACTTAGAATGGGTAAACTAGATTTCAATAAATTTTCAAGCCCCTGGAATTTTCATTTTATTTGTAGGGGAAAATTATACTAGTTACTTAGAGATTCAAACTTAGTTATAACAAATGAACTTTTATTAATTTATAAGTATGTATTGAAGTAACACAAATATTGTATGCTATTATATAGGGTATATAGCATTATAAATCCTCCTGTGTATATACTATAGTAAGTTCACCCACTAATAGTTCAGTACTATCCTTCACCTTATATTGACAATTGTTTACCATGTTTAACACAAGCATTCTTCAGTAGAAACTGCTTCTCTATTCTATTGAAGTCAACATTGAACTAGTGCTGGGATTTTTAACGTGCTCACGGATAAAACAACTAACACATTGACTGTTAGTAAGGAATGGCCAAGGAAGAGAGTATTTTCTGTGGGTTTGTTAACAGTGTCTGATCTCTGTCTTCCTGCTGTTTTCCATGAACAATCCATAGAACAACAGAAAACATATCAACCACTGTTTTATCAATTCTTCCATCATTTCCATCAACCTTTTTTTTTAATACCCCCTTTCTTGGAAGGAGTTTCTTCTTGATCACATTGAATTTTGCTGCCAAAGCTAATAGCCCAGACTCACAGTCTCTAAATAAATAAGCAACAGTTGGTGATGATTTGGGAAGAGAAATAGTGTTTGGCATGGATTACATTAGACAGATTGGAATCAGATTAAGGACAGAGTGGGTTGTGAGGTGATTTTGAGTTGTAGTTACTGCCTTTCAGTGCACTTTGAGTTAATAGATCAAATGCCGGTTTTGAAGATAGCAAAAGCCTAAAAATGCCAGAATATTGATTTTAGGTGATTTTACTGTCACAGAGAATGGTGATTAGAATTCAGGTAGTGGTATATTCAGGAGGAAAGTTTCTTGGGTCTTGAGTGAAGACTATTGCCTGGCAAGTTTCAATTTTTTTTCCCTTACTTCTGTAGTTTTGAGGTAGTCTATTTACCTACTATTTTGTTTATGTGTAAATTTTCTTAATTTTCAATTGATTTTATTCTGGTGGTGAGTTTTTCTCCTAGGGAAGAACTAATAAGTATTATACAATATCATTAATTTTCAAAGAAAACATGCTTATTAATTAGAAAAGTATACATTTTTTGTTATTAAAATTTCAGTACTGCTTTGTTGAAACCGTACAAAGCTTGGCGTTATTGATGCTAAAGTGTTCAGGGCATAGTTATAATGAGGATCAAAAATATTCAAGGTGACTTTAAATATTCTTGGGGTATACATGGTTTAATATGTCTGATAATAAATCAGCTGTCTGCCAATGCTGAATTATAAAAAGATGAAACAGGAGGAACTAGTAAGTCATTTGCCTCCTTCCAACCTCTGTTTTTATTATCTTTGGAAGATACACTGCAACTAGATGCTGGCATTTGTCCAACTGCACTTCAATCCATTTAAGTTTAGTTTCCATTAATCGCTTCATCTCTTGGTTCAGTCTCCGATGGCCAGTGGGTAGTATGTTGCCATATTTATGAAATAGCCAAAGAGGTACCCTGTGAATTAGAAAATACTTCACAGAGATGGTACTAGAGAAATTAAAACCTCTTCCCTTCCCTCACTGACTCCAGAATAGGGGCCATATCAAATCAAAGTAAAGACTTGTGACTTACCCCAGTGACTCAGTGGTTAAGTCTGCAGCTCTGGAGGGCATAGTCCACATAAAGCCCAGAGATCTGGGTTTTATGGCCCAGGATGCGGGGAAAACAACCATGAATTGCTCAGTGGATAGACAGATGCATTTTCCTCTCTCTGCCTGCCTGTCTGACTGATTACCTACCTTCATTCCTGACTGCTTCCTTCCTCTAAAATCAATCAATCTTAAAAAAAGAACAAGATCAGCATGTCAGCAGATCAGTTGCAATAACAGCAGCTCTTTCCATGTTCTTATTTCCTGTTCTGAGAACAAAAAGTGCTACAATGAGATAGACCACAGAACAGGCACTAAGTAATGAAACCATGTTCTTGGACTGAACATCATACAACTGTGTGTGTCAACCTTGATTTATAGACCAACTTTTCTTTTAAACTATTAACAGAAACATAAAATATGTAAAAGTTCCCCCTTTTTTAAAATATCTTTTAAAAAATCATTAAATGTATTTTCTTCAAGACTAAAATGAAACAACATTGGGGTCATATCTAATTCTCTACCCCAATTATTTTTATTCTATAAACTTTATATTTAATTTCTATTTAAGGTAATGTTTAACCTATAAAAAGTTACAAAATAGTACACTGATTTTCCGTTTGCCAACTTTCTCTGTTAACATCTTTAGTAATAATCATAAAACAGTTATATAAACTAAGAAAGTAGTATTAATATGAAAACTATTCATAACCTTCAGACCTTATTAAAATTTCACCAGTTGTCCCACGGATTTTTATTTTTTGTTTGGTTTTGTTTCTTTGGACTAAGAAACAATATAGGGTCCTACATGACATTAAGTTGCCATCATCTTCTTTCTGGGACTGCTCCTCAATCTCTCTCTCATGACCAAACCTAAGAATTATGAAGATCACTCATATTTAGTTTCTCATGTTTCTCAGATTGGGTTTTTCTCATAATTAGATTGAAGTTAGACCTTTTTGTCAATACTAGCTTCAAATCAGAAATTTCTTGATAACAAAATTTTTCTGCAGGCTAATTTTAATTGATTTGTTAATGTGGTATCTGGCAATTTTGTCCATTTTAAAGTGGCTATTTTCTCTTATAATGAGTAATTATTTTTGTGGAAAGCTACTTTGAGACTAGACATATGTCTCTTATGATTTTCCCCCATTAATTTGAACAATCATCAATTATTCTCACAGCAAAATTTATAAATACAGTATTTATCAAGTGATTTTCTAGTTCCATCATTCTTACTATATTCATTTGGCTACCAATGAGTGTCATTCTCTTCTTCATCAATTTATTATTATTATACATACATACACACACACACACACAAACATGTATATGTAAGTAAGTAGTTTTCTTTTTTTTTAGGGAGGGATTGAGGGAGGGAAGATAGAATCATTTTTATTTATTTACTTATTTTGCTGTTTTACCATAGCCCTTTGTTGCCAACCTGAGTCTTTTGGCATTACGTGGTCAACACACTAGCATCGTAGTCACCTGAGCCATAAATCACCTGAGCCACCTGTGCCTCATGGGTAGTTTTATTCCATCACTATCGTTATTTTGTTGCTCAAATTTTCCTAAAGTTGGCCATTGGGTATTCCTTAAAGGTGGTTCCATATATTAATATTTCTGAGCAGGAAAGTTATATTCTTATGGATACTGTTCTGGTTATTTAATACTATGTTATAAATAAAAAACAGTGACTTAGAACAACATTGTTTATTAGTTCTCATGATTCTTAGATCTGAATTTGATGTGTTTTCCTTGGGAAACTTTGAGCAGTTGCCAAGGCTGCTGATGGCTTCTTTAGTTACCGAGAATGATTGGAATAGGTAGTTGCCTATCAGGTATGTCTTTTTCCTTATACAGAGACATCTCAAACAGTTGTACATTTGACATGATAGGTAAATTTCCAGAGCATGTGTTCCAGGACACCCAGGTAGAAGCTACAAAGCTCCTGATGACCCAGCCTAAGGAGTTATGAATCATTAATTCTGCCATATTCTACCATCAGAGCATTAATAGACTACTGTGCATGCACAGTTGGGGAATTGGGAAGAATGACCTCCTGCTCTCAATAGGGAACTATCCTGCTCAAATTGAGAGAAAATATTGGTAATGTCATCTTGCAGAATATATATACCTACTGTTGATTACAACTGATTTATTATTAATCCATTTGCATATATCAGTGCATAAAATTAGGAAATATTATGTATGCCTACAGTTCTTATGAATTATAAATTAATCATGTTAAATGAAAGAAAAACTAAAAAGACATTTTTTATTAACACTATTAATTTACCAATTATCAGTTGATGTTGCGTCATTGAAACCAAAGTTCTGCTTAGGATGTGGTCCTGAGTGGTGTAGAGAAGGAGGTTTTAGATCAGACACAGCAAAACCTCATCCTTCAATCAATTACAAAACCTCTAGGTATATTGTGCATTATAAAATCATTTGTTTACTGAGGGAGATAGAAGGGGAGAAAGAATAAAAAGACAGTAAAGCTCATGACTATGGAAGCTAATGGTCCTTTAAAGATTATATTGTGGGACCTTTGCATCAAATGGTTATTTTTTCCTGATTCTATAAATAACTGACTACATCTTTGTAGTCAATAGGTAGCTATGCAATAGATACAGGTCTCTACTCTCAAGGATCTTATAATCCATTTCTCTGTAGCATAAGGTAGCACCAGATTGAACTTTCTCTTAACAATGACAAAGGACAAACTTTTTATTTCCCTGAATAAATGTTATTTGAAGACAAATTAAAGACTGACCTCTGGTACTTTTCTTCCAAGAACTGTGGCATCAATTGCAGTCCTGTGTCATTAGAAATGCAGTCCTTCTGCTTAGACAAATAAGCACAACTGTTCCTGTCAGATGGCGAGCAGCCAGTGAATCCAGAAATCACTGGAGCAGGTGTGTTTGTGGTAGATGCAAAAATAACTAGAGAAGAGCAAAGGAGGACAAACATGTTAATACTCTGCTGTGTGCTACGAGAAAAGGAAAAGCAACATTTTCGAGAGTAAATTTTTGTTGCCTTATGTGGAAACATGGGAATAAATAAAATGTAGAGAAAATCACAGTACTGTGATGGATTGGGTATTGGTGTTAAAGTTTACATCCTAATTTCTATATTAAATTTTTTTAAAGAAAAACAGAGGCTCTACGCTTGTCGTTTAAGGGTTGGAAGAAATTTATACAGCAGCTATTGTCAATAAATTATCTTCCATGAACTGACTGAAAAATAATGTTTGAGTCAAGCGATGATCAAGATGTGACTTTGAGAGGAACCAACACTGGAAGGAAGCACTAGAAGATTTTTCTCACATGAATTTGCAGAGCTATAAGGCAGGCATAAAAGGGTTGCTTTTTTTACATGCACACATACATGTCTTTATTTTCTGACTATGCCTCTCTTGTTAGAGCTTTCTTATTTCCTTATTTTAAAATATAGAAAGGCAGCATTGACTTGAGGGAACAGAATGATGGAATTTGAATATGTTTTGACTTTTCTTAGTTTTAATATCAAATAGACTTAGGATTTTACCCTAGTTTTTCTATTAACTAGGTGATATCTATAGGTCACCTAATTTTTTGATACCACATTTTTTTTTCTTTTCTCTAGAGTGAAGAGCTAATAACTACATCTTAGGATTTTGATACAAAAGCCTACTGGTTGAATATCTGGTACATTGGAGATACACATGTAGAAGTTGTATTTTATAGTTTATATAGATGAATCACCTCCTTTGTTTTAGACACTTTATCATGCACTGTGCTTTTATGTAAAGATTTTTTCTTTACTCAAATAGATACTAAGATATATTATATGTTATATAAGGAAAATTTAGATTTCACTTGTTTCCAAATTTAGTTTATATATATATATATATATATATATATATAAATGCATGTGAAAGGGACATAAAGGCTTTAAAAGGATATCAGATGATAATTATCTAAGAACCAAAATGTTAGACTCAGCCATATTTCTCAGCATGATCACTATTTATTGGTATTTTGGCAAGGTGACTCTTTCACAGGATGAGTAATGCAGGATTCTTAACCTCTCTGCCCCTGAATACTAAATGCTACCTAGTCATTGGGACAACCATTTCAAAATTCTGCCCAGAAGAGCACTTCTAGCTCCAGTGAGAATCTCTGGACAAAACTATATATTTATTTGTTTTAGAAGAAAGGGTATGTTTTTAGAATTTAGGTGAAACACATACTGTAATGTATACCTTCTACATTTAATTTTTAGAAATGAGATAAATGATAACTTCATTCTTTGACACAACATTGAGTCCTTGGTGGACCAGAAAATTTCTAACATAAAGGATTACATAGATAATGGAAGCAATGGTCTCAAACACACATGTTGGGTTTCAAGATGGCCTAGTAAATATACTCTTTGAGTTGTGAATGCTATGGCAAAAAAGACAGAGGGCTAAGACACAGGAAATTAAGTATTTCATGAGTTAAGTTGATATTGGCAAATGTAGTTTATGTCTGGAGGCAAATGGATTTGCAGTTATGAGAATGTTAAAGACTTACCAACTTGTCATGACAAACTAGACTGGGGCAGGCCTTCCCGTATTTAGATATGCCATTGCTAACATCAGAGTGTGAATGAGCAGAAGAGACCTCATGATATGTGCAAGCAGGCCCACTTTTGAAAGAGAATGAAAAGAAAGTGCTGGATCTTATAACTGCACATTATTCAAAGTGTTCTAATTAATAACCTCTCCTCTAGAGAAGGGACAATGAAAAAGAAGAACAGGAATTTTGTAACTAGTAGAGCTTCTTTTATCGGGAAGAAACATCATAAATTGGCAATAATACTCTCTCTAATTATTGCATAGGAATTAACTGCTGGAAAGGCAAGGATGCACCATACCCAGAAGAGTGGACGCACAGAGCAAAGGAGTGTGAGGATGGTCTAAGGGAAAAGAGGGGGTGGGTGGGCAGATACTATTAATAGAATAGAAATTGGTTTCTCCTTCCAACTCAAACATGGGTCAAGAAGCACAGTTTGGGTAGATGTTACAGAGAGAGCCTGATATATGGTACCTTCTGTGAAAAACACAAGATAGTGATACCCAAACCAATTAGATAATTCTCTGTGCAGTGATTGACCCCAGGATCTTCTTTGACTACACAGTCAGCATTCTTCTCCCTTCTTCTGAACGCAGGCTTGAATACAAATCACAGAAGTTACAACTTGTCTCCCCTATTCCCCACTTTTAGACCTTGTGTTATGTATGGATACATCAAATAACCTATAGAAAATCTCAACTATAAATGGATGCAAATAATTATTAGTCATCTATCTTAAAGAAAAGTGCAGACAGAAATGGAGAGTAGGCAGGCAGTCAGCAAAGAAAGAAGCAGTTTATTTATTTTTATTTAATTGTTCACATTGGTTATTCTCAGCCCCTGCTCCCTCCAGCCCTGGGTCTTGAACCCAGAACCTTGGGATGTACATGTGCTCGGCCCATGATGTGCTAGAATGCTAAGCCCTCAGGATGCTCCTGTCCTCAAACATTTAAAGAAAGCCAGACTCTGAGAAGTAAGGAAAAGGATTTAGTAAACAGAAAAATCTAATCCTGGTACTCTTCGAGGTTCTAGTGGTCTAGTACACCCTAGGCACAATCCATATACTTACCAAGGTCCTGATTTCAAGACATAGGTCCAGGAGGAACAATCAGTGTGAACAACTGAACAAAATAAAGGACTTTTTCCTCCTCTTTCTTCCTGACCGCCTGCCTAGTAGCCTTCATTCCTGCCTACACTTTTTCTAAAAAAAAAAAAAAAAAAAAAAAGAAAAGAAAGAAAAAGGAAAAGGAGAAGAATTTAGGAAATACCCAAAGAATAAAACATTTTTTGATTTGATTTTCTAATCAATCATCCTTGCTCATGGAAAGAAGATAGCTAAGGGAGCTAAAGGGAAATAACTTACCATCTAGATTTTTTTTTAAGGAAAGTTGCATGCTGGGAGAGGAGAAAGAAGCATATGTATTTTATTTTTATTTAGCTGTTCATACTGGTTGCTTCTGCTCTATCTGGGGCTTGAACCCAGGGGTGTGTAACTTTCTCCTTTGGAGGTAAGTGACCTAAACAGTGCTCAACCAGGGCACACCACCACCTAGTATTTGATGCCAAAGATACACTTTACTACTTTACCACTAGTGAGGATCAAATAAAACTTATAAAAAAAAATTAGACATGTAATGCTGCCTAGACATAGATCCCTCTTGAAGAATTAAAGATGTACCTCAGAATCAGGAAAAATAATTTACAAAAATAGTGGAATTTAAGTATCAATGCCACTTAAGTATATGTGCAATCAAAATGAGAAATACAAATTTAAAAGAGAGAGATACAGAGAAGCATGCCCACACACACACACACACACACACACACACACACACACACGCACAGAGAGAGAAAGAGAATGAATAAAGGAACTTCTATCCTATAAATAATGATTGTGAAAGCAATTAAACAAAGACAAAGAAAAATAGCATGACGGATGATCTGGCCTAGGGAAGAGTCAGTCTAGAGCAGGAGGAATAGCTGACACACAGATTCCATGGATTAGATAGTCTGTTAGTTTAGCAAATAAAATTAAGATGTGATCAATTCAGATGATACAAAATAAATAAATAAAAATAGAAAGGATAAAGTCTAAAATAGTATAAGAAAAGAAATCTAGACAAAATATATCCTCTTCAAATTTTACTTTTATAAATATCTGCACCTCCACTTTGATGAGATGTCCTTGAGTGCTTGGTGTGTGATGGGTTGGAAACTTGCCCCTTCATGTGTAAGGCTGGGGGCTGCAGCTACTTGTCAGTCTGGTGTGCCTTCCCTTACCTCTTTAACTTCATTTTTTTGTGTTAAAAAAAAACATAGCATAGAATTAACCACTTAAATGATTTTTAAGTCTACAGTGAAGAAGTATAAACTCTGTATACATTTCTGTGCAACAGATCTCTAGACCTCTTTCATCTTGCAAATCTGAAATACTGTTTCCAGAAAAACAACTTCCCTTTCTCCCCTCTCCTCAGCCCATGGCAGCCACCATTATACATTTTGTTCTAAATCTGACTACTTTATATACCTAATATTAGTAGGAGCATGCAATAATCATTGTTTTGCAACTCACTGCTTTCATTTAGTATGATGTCCTTAAGTTTCATTCATGTTGTCGTCTAGGGTAAAATTTCCTTCCTTTTTAAAGCTAAGTAATATCTAATGATGTCTTTACACCACATTTTTCCTTATTCATTCTTCAGTTAGTGGACATTTAGGTTGTTTACACTTCCTGACTATTGTGAATGATTTTGCAATGAACATGGTTGTGCAAATATTTCTTCAAGATCCTGTTTTCAATGGTTTTGGTTGTATATAATCCAGATGAGAGATTTCCAGATCATACAGTAATTCTTTTAAATTTTTCTGAGGAACCCCTATAGAAACTTATAGGGTTCAACCAATTTCTGCATATCCTCACCAATACTTGTTATTTTTCTGTTGTATATATAGGGTTTTTGTGTGGGTGGAATTGTTTACTTTTGGCTTTTGGACAGTGGCCAGCCTAAAAAGTGTAAGGTGATATTTCATTGTGGTTTTGTTTTGCATCCCCATGATTACTAGTATTTTCTGTGCTTGTTGATCATTTGCATATATTCTTTGGAGAAATGGCTATTCAAAACATTTGTCCAGTTTTAATTGGGCTATTTGTCATTGCGTTGTTGTAAGGTCTGCATTTAGACACATGCACATACACATATATATGACATTACTAGACATCTAGATCAGAGTTACACAGTAGCTACACTTACATTGAACCATTAATCATTTTGTTTGTGTTAATTTAAAAATGCAAAACTGTTGTGGAGGAATTTGGCCCATCTTAAAGGTTTTTATATAAAGAAAGATATTTTGACAGAACAAAATACAAAATTTCTGTTATTCAATTGTATAGACACTCAACCACAGATATTATTAAAAGACACCAGTAAATGACCTAGATTCAAGTTACACTAGTTGATTTCAGAAGCCAAGGCTGATTTAGTAACTAAAATACAGTATTTTTCCACCAGATATCTACTGACAGTATTCATAATCACAAGGCCAGATTTCACTCTCATGCTTTTTGTGTGTTTTCTCTGGTTTTTGATTTTCTGGTTACTGTTAATCATATATGCTTGATATGCAGTGCTCAATTCATTTTGTTAGCCTTTTATCATTTTAAACAGTTACAGATAATGTCTCCATGGAGTGTGCTAGAAATGTCCTTATGTTGCACCAGCCTATGCTTTATGAGATAAACAAATGAGTAATTCAAGCTGTGTACTGAGTACGTGTGTCACAGAAGGGCTCAGTCATAACTTTTGAATTGTCTGCCAGTGCACATTAAATCACAGTGTCTATCTGCACCAGTAGTAGGATTTCATAAACTGTATAGAAGCATTTGTTATCCTGTCTATAAGATTTTTTTTAACTTTTCATTGTTGCATGTGGGGTGGGAGAGCCCAAAAGTTTAACTTAATCAAGGTCAGGATCAAATCACTGGAATTTAAATAGTACAATTTTTATCCCTATTGTCTTGAAAGTTTAGTAACTTGTGCACAAAGATAGCACATTACTGGCTACAGGATATTATTCTTTATTTTCTTGAGGTTTTAAAAAGTGGTGAAACGACGTTTTGAAAAATCAGTGGCAAAAATTAATTATGAAACAATATTTTTGACAATCTAAAATGATTATTTCCTGATTAATAATGTCTGTGTATGCATGAGTTCCTGTTTGTGTGTGTAGAAATACATACATACATTTATACACATATATACGCATACATTTATGTGTGTGTGGGTGTGTGTAGTGTGTATGCAACTATTCCCACAGACTGGAAAACATCAAGATGAGATTGGTGATACATTCTGTCTTGTGGCAAAATCCTTTGTCTGACTCTGTGATCAAAATGGAAAATGGCTTCTGAAGCATCTGTTCAAGTCTGTTGCTTCAGGAAATCATGTATAAGCATTCATGGGAATCTTCAAATCAAACTAACTTATGCTTCTATGGAGACATTATTTTTTGATTTTCAAACAGCAATTTTGCCCATTTGTCATTTCTTTATGGAACAAAATGATCATGAAAAGGAATATTATTAATTTGTTATGCTGATTGCATTCCATTTCAGCTGATTAAAGCCAGCTGGGACGCAGTACCTCGGTGCTGTTTTAAGAATCATGCCTGGCATGTGCAAAGTTCATGAAAATCCTTAGCAATTTGTTAAATAATGTGCCAGGTGATAGCTATAGATTTGTAATATTTAGAAAGGTCTATCTTTAATTCATGAACCTTTCAATTGCCTTAAAAACTTATGCCAGGAGGGCAAAGCTGTCTGACCCACTTATACTTATTGCAAACTCTGCCTCCAGTTACAGTTTCAGAGTAGTCTGCTGCTATGGCCTGCTGTGTTCAACATTTATTAAGACCCCTTTTCTTTGACTCTTAAGTATTCAGGTAGTTATTTGTGATGGTTATTTCATACTTCTAGTCTTCTCATTTTTAAACGAGCCCATACTTTACCATAATTTCCCTCGATTATTGACCAAAGAGAACATAATAACATGCTAAAGTTATAACATAATAAGAATCACCAGAGATTAAGATGGATAAACACTTTTCCCTCAAAGGCATCTATCTTGTCTGCTAGAATTTAGATAAATTATAAGGTATGGCAAATTTTAATCATAATTTGCTAGACTACATTTCTTGTCATTGTACTATGGGGCATACAATTAGGGGCTGGGAACAAACAGTAATATGGTTCTCAAGTTTCACTCAAAATGTTTCTTAAATATTAGATGTCTCTCACTTATTTCTAAAAAGGTGTAGTATCTAATAACTTGCTATATACCAAAGTACTAGGTACTACATATAAGGTATTCATAGCAAGGTACTAAATACCAAGATATTACAATGCAGAACAAGGTATGAGTAATAGAATCCTAGCTGATCTTTTTTAAAAGTGTTTTATTTCTTTTGTTTACATTTCTGTGTGCATTTTTACCATACTGAATTCTCAGCTCGATCTATGTACATTTCATAGCACACCCACCACTAGGATTCTAGTAACCTTTACCACTATCTTGTTAACTCCTTCCTTCACACCCCCTGGTAACCAGTCTTGTGTCTTGTGAGTTTTGTTGAGATTTGCCCATTTGGCTGTTCTGTTGTTTGTTTTTTCATTCCACATTTGAGTGGAACCATCCTATACTCCTGTTTTTCTTTCTGACTTATTTTGCATAGCATGATCCCCTCCAGGTCCATCCACGTTGTTGCATAAAGAAGGATTTTACCTATTTTAAAAGCTCCATAGATTCCATTGAGCATATAGACCACAGCTTCCTTATCCCATTATCTGGATGAGCATTTACGTTGTTTGATGTTGACTATTGTGAGCTCTGCTACCATGAAAATGGAGGTGCATATAGATATATTTTTCTGATTAATGTTTTGCGTTCTCTGGCTCTATGCCTGGAAGCGGGATTTCTGGATTGAATGGATTAATTTTTTTGAGGAATATCCATACTCTTTTCTAAAGAGGATACACTAATTTGCATTTTCACAAACAGTATAGGAGGGTTCCTTTTGTTTCCCCCAAATCCTTTCTAACACTTCTTGTTTCTAATTGTTTGTTGTTCTTGTTTTATAGATAACATTTCTTAGTGGCTCTTTTAACTTAATAACCGAATTATGTAATAAACAAATATTTTAAATTGTTAATTATCATTGTGGTAAATGTTACAAAGGAAAAGTTCAGGGTAAAATGAGTGGTTCTAATAAAACTGAAGAATCCTTTAAGAATGTTTTGGAGGAAATATACTCTAAGTCAAGACTGGATAAAGGGAGTTTGATTGGTTAAGAGGAGAACTCAGATTATTTTCAATGAATAAAACATTATGTGTAAATCTAACATATATGTAAGAAATTTATCCAGTGGATTAAAATAATTAGATTACAATTCTGTGACTAAATTATAACCAGCAATGATTCTAGTCAAAGAGTGACCCAAAGTAAAGCTGTTCCTCTGGTGGGAAGAAGGATCATACAGAAGCATGCAAGACATAGACATATACAACTTAGATTTTATGATAAAAAGAATAGAACCATTGAAGTATATGGTTGGAAAGTGGCACAATAAGATTCATGTTTCTAAAAGATTACTCTGGCAGCAATGGAGAATTGGTTGGGAGCCCTGGGGGGATGACTAAGGTATACCTATAAGAGGCTATTTTTGTAATTCATTTAAGATATGATAGTAGCTTTGATTAAAAATTGTCAGTGGAAATGGAGAGAAAAGGAGGTATTGGAGAGATATTTAAAAAGTAAAATTCTCAAGATTAATTGGATATGGGAGTAAAAAGACGAGAAGTATCTAAGGACAACACTCAGGTTTTGGATTGAGCACCTAGAGCATTGATGTGATGCCACTATAAATTAGCCCATAGCGTGGAGAGGATGCAGAAAAGAGCATTAGTAGAAATGTGAGCATGTAAATTTTGAAGAAACTGAAAGAAAAATGACCTAAGAGAAGATGTCTAGTAGATAGCTGGAGCTAAATAGAAAGCTCTGAGTTGAAGATTCAAGCCTGATTATCATTGGTATCAACGTTGTTTTTTGAGTTTCTGGAATTAGAGAGATATTCAGATGAGACAGGCTGTCTTAAGATCAAGTCCTGAGGAACTCTAACATTTAAAGACCCAATGGTACATCATGGTATGTTGCTTAAAATGTCATTTTATAACTTATATAAGTTATTAGCAAAGTATGCTTAAAATTGAACATTAAAGTCATAATGTCACATATGTGTTTCTTATCACCATGCAGTGAAGAACTATATTTTTAACAGTATACATATAATATTTCTTTAGACTTTAGGCAAATCATGATCACTAAAACTTCCATGTATTGTGGGTAAAATTCAGTACTACCCAACTGTCTGCCTGAACAGAGTAGGTTATCACTCCTGAAGATACTTCTTCTGGGGATGATTTCCAACTAAGTAGAAAGCAGAATTCTGATATAATGAAGCACTTGATGAGTGAGTTTTGATATAGGTAAGGAAATAAATTAAATTTAGATTAACATTTTGGGACTCTGGGTAATTTACAGCATGAGAAAACTGATCATTTCGGAGGTAGAAAGATGACCCAGATGTAACTAAGACAATTTAGAAATGAGAAAGAAAACATGTAGGTCATTTTGTCCAACTGCAAGTTTTATTTAAGGAAGGTCTTTTAATAATTTGATAGTTTTCTTCTAATGCTCCATAAAACCACAAAACACTAGTTTCAGTCAGTATTTTATCTTTAAAGCAACCCTTTACCTAAAGAAAGAAAATGGAGAAAAAACAAAGAATACATGTAGTTTTAAAGGAACTAAGGATTATACTAGTCATGAAAAATAGAGATTTTCTTCTTAATATTCTTATCTGTCTTCATCATCCAATTAAAATTAATGGGCAAGTGATTCACTTGACATGATCCATTATTGCTTCTAAAATCACTTACCTGAATGTGTTTCTTTTAAAGAAGAGACAAAAACTTATTTCCCTTCCCAATGAAAAACAACTTGGTTTTGTTGGGCGTCAGAAACCTGGGCTACTTTGTGGGTTAAATAAATTAATCCTTTCAGCCTTAGAGACTCCTTAAACCAGTCTTGTTTTTAAAGTTACTGTCTTGTGGTTTATGGTGTTTACCTGAAGTGAGATATGCAGGATTCAAAATCCCTGTCGTAAGTGCAGCCCTCTTCTCAGGCAAATGTCCACCGGTGGTTCCTGACACATAAATTGCTGAGTATGTATTGTGTATCCCTGACACTCCCCATAACTCATGGTCCACATATCAGTACCCCAGTTGAAGCCAACAAAAACAGTGCTTTCCAAACTATAGTTACTGTGAAGCTTTTGGGAGAAAGGTTTAAAGATGTTCGGAGAGATTAAAAAGTGGTCAGAAAAGTCTTGCTTTAAAATAAATTCTTTTTAACTATTAGGCAGAGCTAAATATTTGTTCTTTTTCACTTGAACATGTTAGAAACTTCAATATATATTTTGCGTGAGTGTTTTCAGATAATTTTGGTGTGTGCCTTTCCTAGGTTTTTTGATGACATAATAAACTGTGTTTTACATCTCTTAGAATTAGTGCCCTGGAATGCAGTAGACATTTTGAATTAGCTATAAAAATAATAGGCACCTATTAGTTGGTTCTTGAAATCTGCTCACTTGTGATATCTTTTTTGTCCTTGAATAACTCAGTCCAGTTGTCAATTTTGAAAAGAGAGAAGCCACATCAGAAAGAAATCAGGACTAATTGGAGAAACAAGAGTGATAGGTATGGTATATTGTCACTTTAGGGAAAAAGAGACAATTTTATTGGAGAGTTTAGCAAACTGTGCCAGTTACCAGAGATACTGTTAGTGCATTCCTGTTGCTGTTGTTTTCTGATTTATAGAGAACTTTTATCTCTATTCTCCATAAGTCCAATGGCACAGCTGCGGACAGTGTCCCATGCATTCCAGCCCTCTGCCGTTCCTTTTTCTTGAAAGTTGAAATATCTCCAATCAGGAGTTGACTTTGTTCCCTACCTTGAATGATGACATGAACTTTGCTAAATAAATCAGTAATTCTTCCAGAGAGCCGAGAACTATTGTAAATTAGGTAGTCTGTGTACATCGATGGCATCTCTTAAATCCATTACCACTAAGAATTCACCTGGATCTATCCTTTTTAAAAAATTTTTTAGATAAACGTTTGTGAATAAATACAGGTGAATAAAAGGATCTTATCCCTACTTCTGCCAAATATAATAGAAGCTTCAACCAGATAGAAACTTTCCTTCAAGTTTTTCAGAATCCTTATTTTACATACTTCCAGAGATTCCACGTGTTTGGAAAAGAGGTAGAAAATAGTTTGGCAGAATTAATAGACTGTAGCTAGGACTTTTAAAAAAATGACACATTTAAATCAATCTCTGTGTCACTTTTTATCAGAGAAAGGCAATGTTGTAGCCATATGGTCTGCTCTTCCAGTTTCCCCACTGGATCTGATGTCTGATTCTTCTCTGTTTCCAACTAATCTTGGTTATAACTTCATGGCAGACCACAGAGGCAGAGTTAGTACCTCTCCCCCTCTGCTTTCAGACAGCTATGTGCCTATCTCCCCTGAAAGATATGATCACATTGTTATTATAGTTATTTGTTTACATATGGTTTTTTTCCATGCAGTTTTGAACTCTTAAGGAAGAGGGACATATTTGCCTTTGTATCCCCAAGTCCTCATAAAATTTCAGTGTTTGATGAATTAATAAAATTAATCTAGTCAGCAAAGAATTCTTTACTATCTTTATCTTATTTCAGGTAGATATGTAACTCAAGACACTTTACCTTTTTAAAGTACCTCTTTAAAGAGAGAAGGAAATAGGATTAAATTTACGTGAAGTAAGGAGCATCCTGGTGGAGTAGCATGTCAGTCACCTCCAAAAGAGCACAGGTCTTATACCCTTGGGTTCAAGTTCTGGGTGCAGGGGAAATAAAACACTGAAAAACTTAATAAAAATAGAATAAAAGTGCTTCTTCCTCCTCTTTTCTTCCTGCCCTCCTGCCTACTTGTCTTCATTCCTGCCTGCACATTTCCTTAAAAACAAATAAATAAATAAAATTCATTCTCTGTAGACTGCTGCAAAGAATCAGTAACTTAAAGCTGTACTATAGTTTGACCAATTGGATGGATTTTTCTTTAATATACATACAACATATCGTCTGCTAAGCAATTCAAAATAGCATATTATGGTAATTTATTTCTGTTACAGACTTCCAAGTAATTCATTTTATAATTTTGACTTCAGTTAACATAGGCTACCTCTGGCAGATATGAAATAGTCTCCAGTTAAGAGTTTTACATAGAGGTACTATCAGCACTTCTGACTGATTCATTTAGCAGCTGCCTTTATGATACATATCAGGTTATGAAATATTGGTAGTCTTGCATTTTTTGTAATTATGAAATTTAGAATCAAGGTGGATCTACTTTTGTTCAAAAACAACTCATACACTTGGCCCTATTTTGATTGGCTTTAATTCCAGTTCGCTCTGGATATCTGAAGAGTTGTTTTTATCCTGTGTCTTGATCATCTAATCAAAAGGGAATATTTTGAATGCGTTTTCATTTTGCCTAAAATTAACAGTGAGCCTTCAAACAGATGTGATGAGAGATTGAAAGTAACTGTTAAATAAAAAGAATAGCAAGGGACTACTACAGACTAACAAGGCAATTGCAAAGTAAGCAACCAAATACAAAGTTGATTAAGCATCGACTATAAGAATCCTTAAAAGATTTATTTGGAATGACTTGAGTTTTTGATGATTTGTGAAAGGAATAAGCATGAATGAAATTCACACCTGAAATATTTGCACATTTGTTAAACAGAATCACAAAACTTTAAAACTTTTTAAGTGCCTACTGATCTTACTGTGGTTTTATTTTTGCTTGGGCCCCGGCAACAAAAAGAAATCAGTTGCCATAACTCTAACACTGAAATGTAGACAGTCATTTAAATTACACAAGGATAGTAGATCAGGATGGCACATCTAAATTATATTGCAAAATAAGTAAAATCATATGATTGGTTCTTATTTTACAAAGAAGTAAATGGCACAGTCATAAACAGGAATATTTTGTTATGAACAGGGGATTCCTTTTGTGAGGATGTGGCAAATCTATAAATTTTCTAAAAGAATAACAAAACAGGATGAAAGTGACCAGAAATGACAGTTCACTATTAGAAAAAAATTAATATATCTTTACACAGATTCAGAGATCTGGGAGGGAACCAGAAGTATAATTAAGATTAAAACATACTCATAGAAAATTCTTAATTTGTGAATGCTTTTAAAATCAGCGTGTATGTTCCATAGAGTTGAAAATGTAGTTGCACCATTACTTTTTCTAATTAACTGATCCTTCTACAAAGGCAATGTGACCAGTGGTACAGTCCCAGGCTCTGGTATGAGGCTGCCTTACTCCGAGTCTATGAGTTCTAGCTCTGCCATGTAATAGTTTCTTTCTAACTGAATGCATAAATCCAGACAATACTAGATTTTCCCATGGAATCCACAATTGTTTTAAGTCATTATTTTGCTTATTTGTATGTATCAATTGATAACTGATCTAGTATCAATGACTGTTCTGAAGCTAACTAAATAACTATCTCAAGTAAACAGAAACACACACACACACACACACACACACACACACGGCTGTGTACTTTTACTCTTGGTAGCTGACATTGCTATACTAGTACTGTTTGTCAAAATTGTATTTTGTACTTATATCCGTCAACATATATTAAAGGCATTAAGTCTATATGATTCACTAAAAGAAAGATTTAGTAAAAATCCAGAAAAAAAATGATTCTATTAGCTATTAGGAACAAACAATGCTAAGAAAAATATGTGAAGAATAAGTTATTTCACAATTAAATATCTCCACATATACTTAATGCTTTAAAAATATTTGTTTTCCTATTTGGACTTAGCTCAGTCTCTGGAAATGATTGCATGCTATGAAGTTTGGTGGCCATGGGTATAAATCTTGACATCTCTATTTAAGAGTTTATGATTTGAGAAAAAATGATGGAAGCTTTAGTTTCTTCATCTACAAGGCAACAACTGAGCTAATGTAGAGACTTGATATAACTAGGATACTTTGATTTCATAAGACATGCAGCCCAATATTGGATCTTCAGTGTCTTAGTAGTTGACCCTCTCCTTTTTCCATTACTAATTTGCCAGTTTTGAGAGAATCTTGATACAGTGTCAATGAAGCCACTGCAAAGAGTTGTCATTTGAAAAAGAGGTGGAGAAAATGGATAATTTAACTGTCTCTTTTTTGAAGACAAAGGCATGACCAATAACCCCTCTTCCCAATTTTCCATCTGCAAATGTCAAAACAGTGAGCAGCAGTGTGTAGGAGGAGACAGATAATAGTAATGACATTACAGTAGTGCATGTAGAATTGTCTTGGGAATAACTGCAGTCACATTTACTTATGAGTCACTCTCATTCACATCTGTTGGAACATTTTTAATTGCTACTGAGGCTTTTCTGGGTATTTCAAGCAGTCATCTTCTAAGTGTGCATTTTATGCTTACCACTTATTCACATTTCAAAGTGAAATGTTTCTTTTTTTAGTCTCTTGTGCCTTTGCCCTGACACTTCCCTTTTTCATGGTGATTTTTTTTTTTTTTTTTTCCAGCAAGCATTTGTGCCCTCAGGCACCAATCCTGAGATTGCCTCTTTCAAATATCTGAAAACAAGACAAGCTTTTTTTGTAGGTTAGAACCCTCCTTAATCAGATTTGTTTTTCTTTTCCTTGTAAAAATAGCTCTGAAATTCCTACTGAAATTTCTTCATAGACATGTTCCCTGAAAAGACATAATTTTAAATTACTAGCCAAGACTTTAATGAGAACCTTATTTTCTCTATCTCTTGTTTTATAAAATGATTCAAATAGAGCTGACCTTTCAATCTCATGCAAAGCATCTACGAGAGAGCATTTTTGGTCATGATTAAGAGCTGATTTAATTTGCAGACACTAGGTGATTTCAATGCAAACTCATTACTGCTACCAAATATGTTTACTTAAGGTCGGATATAAATATGACAAAATAATTTAACAAAATATCTTAATAATATTTTATTAATACCAAGTCTGTTATTGATTTATGAGTGATAACATCAGAGGAAATGAGGGAATACATTCTGAAGAATGACTCTCAGATAAGAAGCCTCCTGGCTGCTTCAGTGACTCCTGCATTCTACCTTTGCTGTCCCTTGTTATCACATGGAATTCAAGGGAAGTGGGATTGATCAGGAATTGCCTTAAGACCTCCTTAAGTGCAGAAACCATATCTCATACTTTGGAATTCCTTTGGTGCCAAACACAGTCTCTCACATTTAGAGAGTGCTAGTAAATACTTATTTAATGGGTGACAATTTCATAGTGACTTTGGTAACTACTTTTTCAGGTGTCATAATCTGGTTGTCAACTCTCATAAATCGTTTCTAGCAGTGTTCTTGGTGGTGAATATATAGAGTTGTGGGCCCTCTGTAGCTGCTGTCCAAGAAGATTTTTACTTACAGCAATTCATCAGTTATCTCAAAATACATATTATTCTGTAGAAAATAAACAGAACAAACAATAGATTCCCATTACAGGTAGTGATCAACACCCTCAATAAGTTGCTTACTTGTATTTTCTTATTTCCCATGCAAATCTTCTGTTTTACTCCCAGGAAAACTAATTAGTCATGCCATTCCTTCCCCCTATCATCAGGCAAAATTGAATCCATCATTTAGTATCCTGAGAAGGAGCCGCATCTTAGCCACTGGTCAACAGGAGGTGCAGATGAAGGGGAGCCAGGACTACTGTCATTGCAAGTGAACCCAGGGAACTGGTGTGTCCTGAGGCACAGAGTCATCCACAAAAGAATTCAAGGAGAAATGCTTGATAACAGCAGATAGCAAGTTTATGAGGAGAAGCACAGAGAGAGGAAAATAATCCCTCTGTGGGTAGCAGACTGCATGTAAGGCCAGCTAATATAGGGGCTTTATAGGCTCACAGTAGAAGTTTCTATTATGTGAGTCATTTGTCAGTTACTCAGGGGGTGATCTGCAATGCTAAGGACTGTCAGCAGCCTCCCCAGTACGCCTGGGGTTTAGGCAGGAGTTCCTAGACAGTGATTAGGGGTCCCTAAGGAAATGTTCTGTTTAAAACTACTACAGACTATTTAGTTTAAAGACCCAACTACTAAGGACTGTTTAAAGACTATTCATGGTTAGGCATAAAAACATACTCTTGTCAGAGTTTTAGGGCAAGAATTCAGCTGTTTACTTCTTCATTTTCATTTTCCTTGCCTTCTCCCCTTCCTCCTCTTAGTCCCTTTGCTTGTTCTGTCCCTCAGCACTTTTACAGGTGACATTTGACAGGATTACAGCCAGTACACAAAAAAGGTTTATCTAAGAATGAGAGTTTAGTTAAATCAAAGAGGAATCATAGTTCAGGTATCAGAGCAGAGGAAAAGGAATTGAAATCTACAGGGCTTATGTGGAAGTTTAAACTGTGTCACTAGGAAGGAAGGCCACCATGAAGCAGATAGAATGGTTTCTGGTCACCTCTCCTTGAGGATGGGCAGTAGAACAGAGGTAGCAGGATGCTACAGAACTGACTTCTGTCTTTTCTCTTGTCTGAATTTACTCCAGACTTATATTTTAAAGTGCATAACCTGTGTGCCATTGTAACCATTAATACTCGCTAGAAGTTTCCGTTCCCTCCTGGGCACCTGAACTTCTTGGAAAACAGATCTCACGCCAGATATTCTTTTTAGAAGCGCATATGTCCTCTCTCTCCTTCTCTCCTCTAAGGTCTTTCCACATGGTGGGTTTATTTCACACTTACCTGTCCATCCTTCCCACAAACCTCCAACTCCATAGTCAGAAACATTCAAGTTCCCCAGTGAGCTTTTAAAATGTTTTTATTGCAAAAATGAATCATTCGATTAATAAAGGATTCACTTGTAAATAGGAATCCTATCATGAAATCCTGTAATATTGATAAAAATGGGCCAGGCCACATTAACAGGATAGCTGCTATTATTTTTTAAGGCTTAGGTAATCAATAGTGAAAATTAACTCACAAAACAAGTGCATAGTGAAATATCTGAACTTTTTAAATGATGCAGTAATGCCCTCAGAAACATTTCCTCATAACATGTGAAGCACAGGATAACATGGCTGCAAGACAACATGGGTTTATAGCTGTTTGACATGAGACTTAGCATTTTTGTGTTTTCATTTCCTCTTTTCTGAAATGGAAATAATTCCTGCTTTGTCTATTTCCCAGAGTTTCTGGAAGGATCAGATAAAAGTATATCTATGGAAATTTCTTGGTAAAATGCCACATGTCATAAAAATGTTACATTTCATTTTTACTGGTATCCACAAGTACTGAGAGGCATTCAGGTGCCTATTATTTAGGCAATGAGTCTTTGGTTATTTGCCTTTTTCACTTATTTTCAAGATTTGCAGAAAAGTCCTATCAATAGCCTACATTTTGTCTTACTCCTTTCACTAGTTGTCTGTTATTATGCTGTTTTGGGAAGATACATTAGAAGTAGAAGGAGCACACAGAGGGTAATTGAAAGAGAAACTTCATGAGATATTAAATAATTATTTATCTTTCATGGGGATTTATATAATTAAAGCATAAAAATAGATTAAAATGTAGACAATCTATTACTCTTTTAATACAGTATCAAATAGAGAATTTCTCTATTTTTCTGTAATTTTCTTTGCTAAAATTTATTATATTTTATTTCCAAGAACTCTTCAAGTGCTTTCTGAGGCCAATACTAATAGAACTCCTTTGAAAAATACAGTATTATAATTTTTATTTTGAATTTTTATGTCCAAACTAAAGATAATTTATCATCAAACTTTCATAGGTAAGCCATCTAGACAGGTGAATAGATTAAATTAAAAATAAGTGAAATTTTTCCTTTTTGCCTGATGTCTTTCCCTGGTTTTCAGCTTCGGGTAGGCAGTCAGATAATTTGTTAATCTCATGTACTGTTGCTCTAGTTAGCTAACATATCCTTTAGATAGGCTGCATAGTATAAAACCAGATCGTCTACCAAGAGATCTGCATTCTAGGAAACTTTACATTTCTGAACTTTAGTTACCTTATGGAAAAGGAGAGGGAAACAGCTATCAGAGTCACTAGTATGATGCCGCTTACACACATGTGTTGTTAGGCAGGAATGATGCAATTGACAGGGAATTGAAAATATGCAAAATTAGTCTGAAGTATTTAATTATTTTTTTAATTATATGCACATCTGCCAAGCAAGTCTATGGGCTAATTCAAAAGTCCACCAGTTTTTAACCCATGGGATGAGTCACCACTCAGTTCTTTCCAGATATTAAAATTTTGTAATATTTATAATGTGTATTAGTCAGCTTGATCTGCCATAACAAAAATATCATAAACTAGATAGACAGGAATTAATTTTCTTACCATTCAGAAGACTGGAAGTCTAAGATTGGAATGCCCTTGGGGTGAGATTCAGATGAATACTTTCTTTTCTGGCTTGAAAATAGGCATCTTGCTATGTGCTCACATGGCCTTTCTTGGAGAGAGTATGTGGTGAGATATTTCCCTATTTCTCCTCTTATAGGGCTTCAGGTACATCATGAGGATCTCATCCTTATGATCTAATCTAACTCAACTTTTGCCCTCCAAAGGCCTCTTCTTCAAAGACCATCATATCAAAGTTAGCGCTTCAACATATTAATTTATGGTACACAAATATTCAGCTCATAACACCTTTAGTGTGTCTGCTTGAATATCTTGGAAAAGATATGTTACATAAATGTTCTAAAGGACATAGGACCATTTTCCTTTGATGGTGAATGATTAAGAAGGAATAAAAACTTTCCTATATCTGAAGGTTTGCAGAAAATATGAATTCACTGTTTCTTGTCTCTGTTAATGAACGGAAAAACTACCACCTACTAAAATTGAATAGGGATAGAGCTGGGATATATTCAAGAAAAAAATATTTGTAAACTTACTCAAATTTCCAGATTCAAAAAATTGTTACAGAGCTGTATTCTAAAATTTCTTACACTATTTTTCTCTTCTTTTAAAAATAATTTTTCTCTTAAAAAAAATCTCAAATTTAAAATGACGATGAGTTTAAAAAACAGTGATGCATTTACTTGTTGGCAGAAATTCCTATATAATGGACAACGAGGATTCTGTCCATTAGAAATATATAATCTAAAATAGATAACGCTCACAGGAAGCTGCTTCTCTTACTGAACAATGAATTCAGCTCTCAGTCTCTCCTAGATGGACAGCACCAAAGAAGCTGCATTTCTCCTTTCAGAACTTCATTCAAGACCATGGCTTCAAGAATTGCCTCAATATAACTTTTTTCCTTTATTATTTTAATTAAATTTATTGACAGGACATTGCATGGTAACACATATGTTTAAAGTATGTATCATTGTAAATCAACATCTGTATATAATGAAGTTTGGTACCAAAAAAACAAACAATGGATTGATAATTTAGGCATTGAATCCTTTGAGTTTCTCCTAATCATATGACAATTATATCATCAATAAGGTGGGCACTTAGATAAATTAGGATTCTTCAGTTGACTTTCACTTAATTGTTTGCAAATGATAACATATCAACTCAGCGCACTTCATTATAAACTGCTTTTGTCAATAATATAATATTTAAATACCTGGTTTACTTTCTGGACTTTTTTTTATAATCATCTGTATTATATCTTTTTAGAGGGAGAGAAAGAGGATGAAGAAGCATTTAAGGAAGGAAGGAAGAGGAGAAAGAAGCACCTTTGTTTATTTAGTTGTTTATTTTGTTTGTTTCAGAAACCAGGTCCTTGGTCTTCACATGGTCCACAGGTTAGCGTCACAGCTTCCTGAACCACAAAGGCACACACCCCGTCAGACATATTTTCACTATGTTCATTTAGACGATCAGAATTAAAGATTATAGAGCCAAGAACACGTCACTGTTAAAAAAGGATGTGTAGTCTCCATCATTTGGAAAGTAACTTTAAAAGGAACCTAAAATTTCTTATTAATCTGTTTGGTAGAAGATTGTGTACTGAGTTTTAGCTTTCCCTTGGTTCCTTAATTCCCAGTTCCCGCCTCCCTAAAAATAAGTGTTCATAATGTTGCTTGTATTTGGAGTCGATCACAAAAGGACAGCCATTGTTTAATTTTTAGAATCTTCAGTCATATTTAAGTACCACAGTCTTAGAATTCTGCTTGGAATTTAAGTCATTCTCATTTTGATATTGATTACTAAGACCTTGGTTTCTTGTACATGGTTCAACTTGTCCAAGTAAACAGTCTATTGGGAGATTTGAATGTTAGCGCTACCTAAATGGGTTAAAGTCAAGCATTTTAAGAATATTTTAACATTTTTATTCCCAAACCACCAACTGTTTTCTTGGATGTTGTGATTTGAATTTGCCCATATCCCTTTCTAGTTGTTTTTGATTGAAATAACCTCACATTGCACGTTCGCATTTCTTTTCCTCACAGGATTAGACAACTGGGTAGGAAGCAGATACCTTACAGACACTAATGAGTTTGTTTTGGCTCAGAATAAAATGAGAATATTTTGGCTAGGATTTTTTCATTGTTTTTTAGCAGTTTCAAATCGATTTCTAGCTTTATTTGCTTTAGCAAGCGGTAACTTTGAGAAGTAGATGTACCCGCAATATCAGAATTCATGTCTACTGCTTTGGATTTATGATGGACTGCTTCTCACTTGTGAAGTTAAAGGGGTACAGAAATTAATGCTACTTTTCTAGAAATGGAACATGGATGGCAATCAGAGATTATGTGATTTCTAATCAGTAATGGTTAAGAGTTGAATGAGCTTAAAGAAACAGAATAGTTGTAAATAAGGTAGATAAACCAAGAACCATAAGTAAATAACAACCTTTGCTTTTCCACACAGTTCAGTAACAATTACTCTCTTTTATAGGCCCTGCTATTCCTGCTACTTCACCTCTCATTATGAGCAAATAACCATTGTATTTCATCCTCATCATTTTGACCTCTGTTATAAAGAGTTTTCTCTCTATTCTAGTTTCTTCTCTGGAGGTTAAAAGTAAATTTCATCACTCATTAATCCAATCTTCTTCCTAACCAACCTTTTCAGCTGTCAAAATACAAGTGTTTTGTTTTGTTTTTTTTTTAGTTTCTAATGTTTAATGGAACACATGGCACATGATAAGCAATTAGTAAGTGAAATGAATTAATAGTTGTTTTTGTTATTTTCACAAAGTCAGAAGTAAAACAAATCTGCTATCTTAATGCATTTTTGTTGACAAACATAAGACCTAAGTAGTTGGAATGTCTCAAAAACTGAATTTGAAATTATGCTCCATTGTATTTTATTGTTAAAAGAAAGCAAATAGGAAAGACTTTGTTTAAAAAGAATGTTCTTATGCTACATAACCCAATGTAATATGTTTTGACTTAATAGGCTCTTCATATACAGAGTATTTTCAATGTTATTAATGTATTCGTTCAATGTTAATCATTCATATTTTTAAAGTTTATCAAATGTATAAGTGCCCATAATTCAAAGTGTCAAGTAGTTCCATAATAAGAATAAAATTTTTAAGTAATTCTATGAGATTTTACCCTACCCCAGAGTAAACTACCTAAAATTATTATAACTGATTAGGTTGTTTATTGGCTTTTATTTTCAGAATTAAATGTTAACTTTTGCCTTCCCACTCTGAATAATAAGAATGTATCCTTTTTTTTCTCACCCTTCCTTCATTCTGCAAGTATATTTCTCATTTTCTTCCTCTAGTCATAATGTAATTTTATTAGATTAATATAGTCACTGTTCATATTTGTATGTATAAGGACTATTGAAAGTCAGCATATAGGTAACCCTTGATAATCTTTGTTTTCACACAATGTTATATTAGTCCTAGAGTTATTTTTCTGATTATTTTTTATCTTCTCAGCACTGAAAAAGCCTGAAATTCTCCACTAATTGGGTAAATAATTAAGTAGATCACACCCCTCATTTCTGTGTTTCTGAAAAACTCATGTAATTTTCTACCCTATTCAGCCTGAACTCAATATATCTATACTCTCTATGTTTAGTGCATTTCTATCAACCTGAGATCTCACTTCAATGTCATCCTCTCTTCTCATTCCATCTACTCTTCCTTTGTTATTCTCTTAGTGAAATTCATCCTTAGGTTGGATCCTGAGAAAGGAATGTGGAGATAAAGTTTCATAAGCATAGCTATTTGAAAAAAATCTTTTCTTTCTGTTATCATATTTGAATGATAAATGGTGTGTTATGAAATTCCAAGTTGAAAGAATTTTCCTTTAAAATTTTGCAGATATTTTTATCCTCGATTTCAGTAAAAGCAAGAAATTAGAAGCATTTGATACTTGTGTACACATTTCTAAAAATTCACTAAGATGTACCTGGCAATGGGTTTATATTAATTCCGTTCATTAGGCATTTAGCATACCCTTTTGATTTGAAAATAAACATTTTTTGAAATTTTCTTAAACTTTTAAAAATAATTAAAAAAATAAAATTATTAAATAAAAATACACTTTTTATTCTCTAACTCTGAAAGTCCTAAAATGTAGGTGTTAGAACTCCCAGATAAGTTGTGTAAATCTTTCCTAGTTCCCAATTATTTTTCTTCTACTGTGCATTCATGCAGTTTTCTCTGTCTTCAGTCTTACACTTCCAGTGATTTTCTCTATTAATTTCTACTGTTTTGTTTTAATTTCTAAAAGATCTTTATTTGCTCACTTTTTTTTTTTAACAGAATATTCACTTCCAGTTTCATAGTTGGAATATTGATATACACATCTGCATCTCTAGCTACACATCTCTAAATCTATTTATCTATAATGGTTTTATTGATAGTTTCTCAAATTTTATATTCTTTATAGATATTTCCATTTATTCCATTTGTTTTCATTTCATTGTTTGTATTGGTCTTTTATGTCAGATATTTTCTTCAGCTATGTAATAGTTTGTCTTTTGCTTACCTTTACAAGTGACAAATTTGAATAACCTGGATTTAGTTGCCCCTTGCTTGCTGGAGAGTAGGTCCTCTAGTTAGGCTGTTCAGTATGTCAACATAGTTGATTCTTCCTCTTTTACTATGTAGATTTCACACACACACACACACACACACACACACACACACACACACACACACAAAAGACTTTCAATTTGGCTGATAGGAGTGGATAAGACTTGGTTGTCAGTGTTTGGGGAGCTGAGTTATGGGAAAAAGTGAGGGATTTTGTTATTCATTATGGTCATGAGCAAGTGATTTTTCTCATCTAAGCCTTTGGCTTCTTGTCCAGAGACCCTATGATATACCCTGTTAAGCTTTAGTCACTTTTAAAGAGAGCGAGGAGGATCAGTCTTCTAGCAGTTTGGCATGAGAATGAGCTGGGATCTATTGCTTCCTAAACACAATATGAACTATTTCTGATTTTTAATCACTTTGTACCTCTATATCCCCCTCCGCTCACCCCCCAGCCCCACTAGACACTACTCACATAAGTCAGATTAATCCTTGGGCTATACTTTTTCTATCTTGGTATGTTGACTCCTTTACCTCTTATCCACTGACGTATAGCTTTCAAAATCATGATACTATTCTATTCTTTTTCATTCTCTTCATGGGTGAAGGACTCACAAATATTTTTTAAAAGTTTTAGAAGGAAGTAGAAATATATTCAATCTTTCACTCTGACATCTTTACCTAGAGACTGACAGTCTTATATTTGTTGGGTAAAATGACTTCTTCAGTGAAATAGACATTTTTATCAGAATCTTAGAATGTTTTCCAGTGTATTTAATATGCTCTTTGTACTTAACCATGTGTGACTAAATAAAATAAAAGCAATTATTCATAAATGCTTGCTTTAGTTCCAGTTGGAGTCTCAATGAGTCTAATCCCACTAGTGGGTCATGCAAATTATAGGAACAGCCAGAGCCAGATTCATTCTCCTGACTGGCTGTGTTGCCTTCTCAGGTTGTGCTTGGGTCCTAGTCATGGACATGGAATGCTGGCTGAAAAAGAAGTTTCACTCCAGGGCTAAGAAGATTTGTAGCAAATGTGTAAAACCATGTATTACCAGAAGAAGATCTGGTTACAGGCTCATTAGCCTTTGTAATTTGAATCATGCAGGTGGCCAGTACTATCACAAAGTAGTTAAATGTATGAATTGAATGTTGTTAGTCACATTAAGGTTAATTATTTCTCCGTGTTTATTTCTCATGTTCCTGACTCAAAGAACTTAAAAATGGTGAGACTTTGGAAGGCAGCTTTTTTGTTATTCAGTTAATTTTAGCAGGTGAAAAAATTACACATAAGTAATTGGAGGTCATTTCATTTTGAGAAATATACACATACCACTTTGAGCAGATTTAATTTAACATAAGCGTAACATTGATTGTTTACAAAAATGAATCTTTGAGGTTAAATACCATTATTTTGGATAGGCTTGTGTTGTGTTGAAATAGATTTATTCCCTATCTAGTTATCACATATAACTTTCCAGGAATCCTTCTTTATGTAATATGAAATCAGTTTTTCTTCACTAAAAAGTTTGTGGGGCACACCCTGGCGGCTCAAGTATAAAGTTTATACCTGGGGAACATCCATATATAGCTCAAGGTCCAGGGTTCATTGCCCAGGACCTGGGGGATGGTGGGAGAACAATTGAAAAATAAACAACTAAATAAATAAAATGCTTCTTCCTCCCTTTGCTTCCTTCCTGCCTACTTCCATTCTCTATAAAATTAAAAAAAAAAAAAAGACTTTGTTAAACTAAGCTGTATTGTTACAGTTCTCTAGGATAAAGCAAGTGGGCACTCTTTGGAAGTATTTTAGGCAGATTTATTATGCACGGGTTCAGCAGACTTCCTTTCCACACCAAGGCTGAACACAGGCTTCTGATTAGGGCACACTTATATAGGCTAGAGCAAATGCTGGAAGAAAGGGATGTAAATTAGGGGAGGTGGTTTCAAGCGCAGAAAGTTCTTTGTCTGCTGGCAACATTACAGCAAGCTCAGGTCACAGGATGTTTTTATGGCTTTGCTAGCTCAGCGGTTTTTATGGCTGTTTTCATGGCTGCTGGAAGTGGCGAGCTGGCCTTTTTCCCCCACAGTATGACTGACTAGTGGACAAACATAATGCATACAAACTGCCTTAGGATCATCTGAATCTGTAATTGCTCAGACTTTTATTATAGGATTTTATTAAATTTGAGATTCTAGAACAGGATTACAGCTTTGTTTTTCATAAAAGATGTAGCAAATGAACAGTGTCTAGAGGAACCAAAGAGCAAATGAGTATAAATAAATATAATTACCAGCAGCACCTTGGCAAAGCCTATGAAAGAGGATTCCAACAAAATGAAAACAAATGTCTTCTTGACAGGACATCAGTTTTGTATATAACAAATAATTTACTATATTGGTGGCAATTATGATTTCAGGTAAAACATGAGTACTCATAGTAATCTACAATGAGTAAATGATTTGTGGAAAAAGAAAAAGTTCCTTAGAAGATCTTTTAAATAGGCATATTCATAAGAAATGTAGCATATTTTGGCAAGAGGGGCAAATATATGTGGATATGGTGCTGTGTTTTTGTTTCTCTGAAGCAATGACATAATTAATATCCTGGGTCTTTGCAGTTGTTTTTCAATAGAGTACATCAAATTGTTTCTAAATTCAAGTTTCACATCTCATTAATTTCTTAGTTACTGTTACTAGAATGATTATATGATGCAAAATTTAACTTCCTGATAAATGATACAGAATTCATTATCAAGGTAGCCTATTTCATAGCAGATATAGTAAACTTTACGTTTTCCATAGATTTTTAAGATTATTACCTCTCACAGTCAAAGAGTACTTTTTTTTTAAATCTATAATTAACTTGTTGTAGTGACTTGGCCCAGCTCTTCCCTGTGCTTTTATGTGAAGTACAGCAAGGAACTAAAGTATCATCCATATGTCAGACCCAGATTAATTGTTAACAAAAATACCCGGCCTATTTTTCTTTTTCCTCCTGATTTGGACGTTGGTTGCACAACAGCTGTTTGCAGAGATACAGGTGAAACTTATGTTAGTAATGCCATGTTCCTTTAAAAGTGGAATACATCACCTTCTACATGCAGTGTGTGAATTATCATGTTTACTTTTTCACACCTGCCAAATACACATTTCCCTTGTACATGTACATAAAATAGGGGTTGGAGGAGCATAAAACCTCTAGAATAGTGCATAGTTATAGGCAATATTTTGTAAAATGAAGTATATACGAATTTTTCCCCAAAATATATAAAAGGAATGTCAAAAAGAACCACTTTTACATTATTTGAATTGAGGACTTCGTTTGGCATAAGACAGAATTTAGATGTAGGCGATATTTCTAAAGGAATCTGATCAGATGTCTTTTTAGTGTCTGTGAGGAAAATGACTTGGGAATACTAGAAAGCATCTCATCATTAGTTTATACCTCTAATGAGGCTGTGATATGGGGAAAAAAAAAAGAAAAAAAAAGAGCACACATTATAAGGGGAGATAGATTATTTCTTACCTGACAGATTTTTATAACATGGTAAAAAGTTTCACTCCAGTCATCATGCAATGCTTATGGATTAAATACATTTTAATTCAGGTGCTTCATATATATTTATATATTTAGTGACTTTTTTACCACATGGTGGAAGTTGAATATTCTGTACAGGTTATGAGCACTCCTAGAGACAAAAATTCTCTTATATTACTGTTATGTTTCATGATTCAACTGACTGTGTTCTCCAAATTATGTTGTGCATGATTCTAACACAGTAAAACTAGGCAAGTTTTTTTTCTTAATAAAGGAACAACTTTTTAAAATAAAACTTTGCACATCAGAAACATAAAAAGAATAAAATAGATAAAAAAAATCTTAATTTATTATTTATTGGTGCAGCCTTGCTTATAGTAGTTAATATAAATTGTTTTGAAAACAACTTTTGAAAGAATAATTTTTTTTACTGGCTGGTAAATGTTTGGTTGCCCAGGATTTCTGGAAATGCAGCTTCCCAATGGCGTGATTTTGTGCCATGACTTCTGAGCTTTATTTCTAAAACTACATTTCTTTGTTTGAGATTCTGATTAAGTTATGAATTTTATAACAGCCTGAGTTGAGATAAAATTCACTCTTTAAAATGTACAATTCAGTATTTTTTAGCATAAATTCAGTTGTGCAAAAATCATCACAATCTTACTTCAGAACATTTTCATCCCCATCCAAAAGAAATACTATACTATTCACAGTCATTCCTCAATGAATTATTTTTAGTTGAGACAGTCAAATGAGGTAAATGGAGATCTCTAAGTTGTAAAATTAGGGAGAGAATCACTGGTGTATTGAAAGTTTGATTGCGATGATGGTTCCTTCATTTTTACTATCATGATTTAATTTAGAGTGATCGCTGTCAAATGTCTCCATGAACATGGTGATTTATACACCTTTATAATAGTTTTCTTCAATAAAGGGTTTTAACGTTTCTTATGTGTGGAGGAAAGGGACTCCAAGAAGCAATCTAAATGAAAGGAATGAATGAAAGTTTTAAAGCTGTGTTTGCATGGAATGTCAGTTCTTTCTATTCAAAATGTATGTTTTGGTTTAGTTTAGGGGAGGAAATGGTTTGGAATTGAAAGTTTAGTTAACAATGAACTACACTTTTTACTTACAAATTTATTTGGGGGGAGTTTCATTGTAAAGATAAGACTACTTGTGTTCAGTCAAATTTCACAGGACTCCATATGTCCTAGGAGAAGGACAATTCAGTGTTTTCTTTCCTCCACTCTACTTTTGGAAGATTTTCACCCTACTTGTCTGGAACCTTCTGGTTTCCTGACTTTACTAAGTAGTCAGCTTGGATCTCTTGTGTTTCCAACTCCTACCACTCACTCCCCAAGGCCCACAGCTGATCATTTGCTTCCAATTATGGCTGGGTAAGTTGATCACAATTCCTGGCTACCTTCTGGAATTTGTCACACCAAATCAGCAGCCAGAGTGTAAGATTCCCCTTCTTTATGAGCCTCGCATGCATTAGTGGTTTTTGTTTTTTTTCTTAAATCTAATTTATAAATTGTAATTTTTTTTTCTCTTTTGTCATTAAGTGTTTATTTCCTCCAATGCTTAGTTAGGTGGTAAATCCCTTGAAGTCAAGAGCTCTGTGTACAGTTCTTTGGTAGCTGTGAACACAGAGAGCTCCAGGGCTTAATGAATGCCTGGGAATACAGCTAATGGGCATTTTTATTAACTGTGTATTTTCTGATCTTATATTAGAACCTAAATAAATTGCTTCAAGGTTACCTAGGGACTAAGTATACATTATTAGCTTACTAAGCATTTTTTACTTATTTGGAAATTCTTTTTTTTTTCTGAGAGGACAATATTAATTGGGGAATAGGTTTCCAACATGCAAAATGAGTTGTATCTTTCCATAAGCATGTTTATAATTGGGCTCCTGCAGTCACGCAGTTTCACATATGGTACTTATGAGTCAATTAAAGCACCCTAACAAGCAATTATGGGTTTATTGTTTAATTCAATTTCTACAACTCATGCTGTTCCACTTAAAAGTTACATATATGTCAGTCAGCATGTATAATAAGCACACACTCATTCTGAAGAATGGAACTTCCAAATACTAGCCTCCCACACTCTGTGCTTTGCACAGGAAGAAAGAAAATCCATGGGATGAAGGAGACCACTTATGATATGATAAAAACTAACTTTTGCTTCCAAACCAACTCATTTGTATAATAACAAGTAAAAATGTCTTCTCTAACACTTACAGTTGTCTCAAATAAAACTGGGAGGACATCCACTGAATAAATTAAAGTATATGAAGTAAAACCTTGATTTAGCCCAGGAGATTCAAGTTTACAGAGAGATCCATGAATAAAGAAATTTACATGATCAGCTCAAGTGAACTCAGTCTTTATACCTTGAAGATGTCAGTGCAAAGGAGCCATCTTCCCCTGTTTTCCTTTGGGCTACCAGAGTTCCAAACCATACAAGCCACTTGGATAGAGGATTACAACAGTAATTCTCCTTTGAAGTCAGAGTAACTAGGCACAGACAAACTGGAAAGATCTATTTCTGACAGCATCTGAGTGACCATCTTGATGTGTATCCTAGTCTTGCTCACTCTTGGCTCCTGAGCATTGGGGTAGAGAGAGGGCGTGACACAGGGGAACATTGCCTAGACTGGGACGTTTAGAACATGTCCTCATGGTATAATCAATAGGATATGTTTGCTATGAAAGAAAGCATAGCTAGTCTTCCTTTACAAGATGTAGAAATTACTGTTCCTTCTAATTATTCCCACCCCTTTCTCAACTCCAATATTTTCTCTAAAGAGATTGTACCTTCAATTATTGATAAAGCCAAAAATTGAAACTTGAGAGTTAGAAGAGAGAAAGTAGCTTTTCATTTTACATGGCTCAGACTGACCTCAATACTGGCATTTGTCACTAGAATGCACTTTTGTTTAATGTAAGCATGCATTTTTTACTATGCTTGACTTTAAAAAAAAAATCCACATACCTGTTTTCCCTAAGGATAGCCAAACAGAGTCACTTTAAAGGTAGCCTGGTTGACTGAAGGAGACTTAGTAGAGTAGGTGATTAAAAGCCAAAGAGCAAAAGCAAAACAAAACAAACCTGTTTTGATTGCAGGGAATGAGACAGTCATGATAAACATGATTGTGTCAAATCTGCTTTTCTTCAAATTATTGGAAGTAGATGAGAGAGACCTTGTTCTTTTTTCTAAAACGTGAGACATTACCTCAGAGCTAAGAAGAAATTTCTGTGTTCTTTATTGTAGACTGAATAATGTCCCTCCTGAATACCCAAGTCCTAACACCAAGAACCTGTGAATAATTTGTTTTACATAGAATAACAGATTTTGCATGTGATTGAATTAAGGATATTGCAGTGGGAAGAGTGACTTGGGTTATCCAGGTGGATTCAGTATAATAACAACAACCCTTAAAAGAGAGAGGCAGGAGATAATTTGATGACAAAAGCAGATACAGAGAGATAGAAGTACTCACTGGATTTTGAAGATGGGGGAAGCGACTAGGCATGACGGCAGCCTCTAGAAGCTGGAAAGAGCAAGGGAACTGGTTCTCCTAAAGCCTTCTGCAGGAACTACCCCTGCTAATCACTTGACTAAAGCTGACTTCAGACTTCTGACTCCCAGAGCTGTAAGAGAATTATATTTTGTTCTTTAATACTAGACTTACCCTAATACTGAGACTTGAAACCACAACGAATGGGAGTATCACCAGGCATGAGGGTGTGTTTGTGGAGGAGCACTCAATGCTGCTAAACCAGGACAAGTCAATCAAATGTCATCCCTATTTTAAGCTGCTACATTTGCAGTAATTGCATTGCTGCAAGAGGAACCAGTATCCTACAAAGTCTCATTAAAAAAAAACAAAAAAATCATAGGGGCTTCCTAATACTAAAGAACCAATGGTGTTGACCTTTCCAGAAATTGTATGTTACTCAATTATCTACTAGGATATCAACTCTGGAATGAAATAATTGAAATGGATTGATGTTCTCTCCTTAGACTTAGGTGACTGCCTTGGCCTCCACACTATAGAGGGCCTTTTCTGGCCCTCCTGTACCTCTGTTCCCTCCCTCAAGTGAGAAGCCCCCACCAAAACCAATCCTTCCATAATCCTCATAACTAATTTGCATCTGCCTAATTTCCCAGACCTCAGGACTGTGGAATTTCTTGTCCTAATGGCCTCGTATCATTTCAAGGACTTGCAAAGGCTTCCACTCTTGAGTCTGATCTCTGAAGAAAGCCTGCCCTGCCTATGTATACTCACAAACCTGAATCATCAAGGGACAACTGTCCATTAATTTCACTTAGAGAATTAAATTACAGTGGATACACACAAGCCTGAGGAACTCCCTTCTGGGGTAGCACCCAGCTGGGATTGAGAAGAGAATGGACTGGCCAGAGACCCAGAGTTAGGAATCCCCATCCACTTGCTTCCCCATCCTAGTCTAAAATCTAAGTAATCCCAGAATTGTTATTGGAACCGTTTTTCCAAGTCATTATGAAGACATGTTAAGGTAAAAAAAATAGAACCTATTTATTGTGCATTTGTTAATTTTAATACCTTTGAACTCTTGAGACATACAGTTTGTGATGTTCTCTTATGTCCTAACATTGGCCCCCACTCATGTGAGGGGTAGACTGGCATAGTGATATTAAATTCGGTAACTGGCTACACATGGGACACGTAATTGTGATGAGTCTTATCCAAGAGTAAGTAAAGAGTCTTGCAAGTGTTAATACCCAGGGCAGGAAGCCAGCCTGTCATATTGTTTCTCTGCTCAGCCATTATGATCTGCCAGGCCACTAGCTGACTCATGCTGTTTTCACTTGATACATCCTGCTCATCCTTCATAAGTTGCTTCTTCCAGGAATACTCTTCTGACTGTCCGGTTCCTGGGGCCCACGCGCTATGATCCTGCAGACTCTAAGTATAGTGAAATTTTATATCTGTTTCCTTCTTCTATGTGTACCAAGCCACTAGTGCAGGGTCTGACATATAGAATAATTTGTCTGAAAATTAGTTGAGCTGAACAATTGCTGCCCCTCCTTTGGATTCTGTGATAAGCATTTAAATTGATCTCTGTGACTGAACTGAAGCAGTTCATGGCTATAGGACTGCACTTTGTTTTCCTAGCATGTCACCCCCACTCCCTGGAAATCATGACCTCGAAAGGAATTCTTCTACCCTTGTCTACGATTAGAATTGAACTCTGGTCAGGAGCAACTTAGGGAAAGTAATCTGCATGTCCTTGGTGAAGGTGATGAGCATGGACAGATCTGAAGTAGCAGGCACCATCGCTCATTTAGTCTTGCCCTGCAGAAGATTATCATTTCTTATCATAGGCCAGCAACACCTGCCCTCTTCAAATCATAAATGAAAAGAAGACAAACTGATCATGAGTTTCGAGGTGACAAGGGGCAGAAATACTCGCCATTTAGTCACAGTTAATAATCTGCTGATTTTAGTCATTTAAGCTTAAGAAGACTGCCTAACCATCCTATAGTAACAGCAGCTCTTTTTAAAATATTAACTATGAGACATACTTTGAGATGCATTGAGAATTCTAACAAGCCCTTGCTTTGTTTCTTTTGCTACATTTGCTGATAATTTTACATTTTATGTCAGGGCATTCCTTTTTTCATGCTCATAGAATTGAAAAGAATCAGATAACAAGAGAAAGCAATTAATAACTTTGCCCCTTTTTAGCTATTCTTTCCCAAGGCTCAGTCTGTAGAGTAATTAAGAGAAAGATGGAGCTGATCTCAATTCTATGTTTTATGTACATTTCAGGATGCTAAATAGGATATAGGACCTCAGACTTCATGTTGCTTTTGGAAGGCTTAAGATCACCCTACCACCCCCACTGCCAAGTGACTGTTCTTGTCTGAGTGACTTGACTCAAACACCTGCGTCTCCCTCATTCTTTAACAAGAGGACCTAGATATCTTAGGCACCTTATCTTAGAGTTTTCTGCCCACAGTGAACATAACTGAATTTCAAACTATGCTCAGGAATGAGATCATTCTAGAGCTATTTGAACTCATTTACTTGGGAGTAAGTTTTCTTCCAGTAAAGATAATAGTTTAGGTTTAATAAATAAAATAGAATCATTGAATTACTACTCTTCCTAAACCAATTCAGTCCAAGTAGAATATAACAGGAAGACTCATTAGTGAATGCCTTTCTTTCCTGATGATAATACCTTTCCTACCAGCATAGTACGGTACTAAGCACCAAAAGAAAAATCTTTCCTTTTAGATTGTCCTGCAAATGATTTGCTATAATCAAAGGACCTAGGACTCAGAGTTCAATTAAACAGTGGAAGTCTTAAAATTTTTCTGTAGTGGTGATTTCCCCATTCCTGACCATGATACGTCATTTTCATTTAAGAAGTAGCTACTCTTCCCTGTGTGCTTGAGTGTCCCATTGGTTATCACGATTAAGAAAATGCATATTTTACTTCCATTATCTGTCTACAAACCTTTCTCAGAGGCCACACAGCCAGATTATTCACATGTCTAGCCATTTATATGTACAAAAAATGACCTTCATGTTATATTTTGTGATCAAGTGAGTGGATTGATGAATGAATGGATTAAATTTAGTAAGGTCAATTAAGGCAAAACATTGATAATAAAGATCCAGAAGTATAAGCAAAGTCTAGTGTCTAGACCACAATGGAGATAGGTAGAGAAAGTGACTTGAACAATGTTTGTTTCTGCTCCTAGTATAGGAGCAGTCTTTTTTTTCTGCCACTTTTTTTTCTGGCACTTCTTTTGATCAGGAAGCCCAAAATGATTCTAATGATCAGAAAAGCTTTGACAGCTATCCCTAAATCTTACTTAAATGTTAAAATAAGAATTTTGAGCAGGAAATCTGAAAACCATAATGTCTGACTAAAAATGGTAGCACAATCTATAGTGTCATTTGCCACTAACCCTTGATTCAATAGGTCCTCAGTATTAGCAGCAGTGTTCTTCAGGCTAATGTGGGTATTGTCAGAGTTGCTGCTACAACTTGAAACACTTTTTGTCCTTAAGAGCTCCTGTGTCTCAGTTTTATGACTCTACTATGTTAGTTTATACAGCAGTGATGAATCTGATTTGCTCTGCTGCATAGTCCTGTTAATGCAGGGATGTGTTTAGGGCATACCTGATCTATTGGTTGACTAATGGTGACTGTAAGTATAACATGAATCAGGTAAAGATTCAGCCTTGGTTTTCTCCTCACCTGTTCTCAGATTCTGAGACTGCCCAAGCAACAAATGAGGTATGGGAGCGTGTGCATATATACTGAGTTAGAGGAATTATCAGGCTATTTACTTTAAAACACATTTAAAAACAAACATAAAAGACAAGAATATTTGACAGCATTTACTGAATTCTTAGTTTGTATGAGACAAGGTTCTAGTAATACTCCACTCTCTGTTAGAGTGCTCTGATAATCAGTGCTCTTAAAATCAAGATGAGACTAAAGCCTAAAGAATTTAATTCATCTCAGTTCACGTAATATCAGATGTTTGGAACTGCAATTTGCATTCATGTCATTTGACAAGAATATTTGATTTCTATCAAGCTATAGTGATTCCTTTTACATTTCTTATGCTTTCATCAATGTAAAATAAATATAAATATAAACAATCGTCAATCCAATGTATTACAATTTAGTTTATAGAATTTTATTGTTATTTTTATTTGGCAAAGCTTTCAAATGCTAACCTTATTCAAAAGCAGCAGAAAATGTATATTCTAAAATATCTTTGTAAAAAATGCATTTGTGTATGCATAGAGATTTATATTTCAAATAGCAGTGCTTTTTATACATAATTAAAATTTCATATCATACAATGCTGTGTCATTTTTCAAAATAATTTAGAAAGACAAAAATCTGCTAAACTAGTTATCTAAGCATGCAACTCGGTAACATTTGATTGTACCTATTTAAGGTAAAGTATCTCACTTTGTTCATCATTAGTTCTGCAATGTTCCCAACAAAGAAAATGCAGGTGATGTTGGTTTGATGTACAATGGATTTTATTCCTAGGGTATGGATAAAAAGAAAAATTATGCAAAACGAATAATTATACCACCTGCCCCAGAGCAGATATACTAACTGGGAAGTATCATGTGTGCATCCATTGTCACTTGAGCTAATTCCTTGATCCTAAACATTAAATGGGTTTGGCTTTCACCAATTCTTTAAAAAAAAAAAAAAAAATCTGGTATCAGATGACTTGTACTCTGCTGTGTTTAAAATACAGGAGTTCACAGTGTGAGAAAAAGGGGGACTAAAAGTAGCCCTATATTAGAGAAGACTACGTTGTTTGTTTCTTAATGTGGAAAATACTTCCAAGATGTTTTTGTTTGATTGTTGAAGGAATATTGTATCATGACATTATACAGATTTCAGGTGTGCCTCATTGTAAATCAACATCTATATATAATAAGTTCACTACCAAGAGTTCAATTCTGTCCTTCACCATATATTTGACCCCTTTTACTCAATTTTCCCACCTCCATATAGTTTTTTAATAACATTGATTATAGTTGCGGTCTTTTTATTTTTTGCAACTTGGTAGATTTTAAGGAGTTGTAGTAAAAATGATCCCAAAATATAGTTTCTTTAGGATGATAAACTCTGCAAATAACCATTAATGCACACCATGTCCAAATGTGGTTGTCAGCCATCAGGCTGGGTTGGAACTACCTGGGGCACTAAATACAAATGCACCTGCATTTCTCCCCCAGAGATGCCAATGCAGTAGGTCTGGTCATGCCATAGACTCTGTGTTCTTCTAGACATACATGGTTAGAAATCAGTTTTTTTTTTCAACTGAGCATGATATTTGGCAAAGTCTGGAGGAATTTTATTTTGGTTTCCACAATTGGAAGGTTGTATTTGCTACTGGCATAATGAATAGAGAACGTTTGCTTGCTAAATATCTTATAATGCACAGGACACACAAGTATACATGCATACCCTCCCTCTCTTCCTTCAATGTAAAATGTCAATTTGCCAAGGTTGAGAAATGCTAGTCTAGAGAATATAAAGATACATTTCATATGATTTAGTTATCCCACTTCTGAGTAATTATCCAAGAAATAACAAAACTCTCTTATTTACTGCAGCATTTGCAATAGCCAAGAGCAGGAAATAATTAATTTCCCTTTGACAGATGAGTGGAAAAAGATGTGGTATATATAAACAGTGGAATACTCTGCTGTAAAAAAGATGAAATACTATCATTTGAAACAACATGGGAATTATGCTTAGTGAAATATGTTGGGCAAAGTAAAACACCATGTGATTTTATATGTGATATATTGAGAAACCAAAACAAAATAAAATTATTCTAGACTATAAGACCAATTCAGTGGTTCCTAGAAGGGAAGGGGGAAGGTTGGGCATTTTGGTTAAAAGGATTCAATTATATGGTGAGAGATACAATTGAACTATTAGTGGATAAATATCAAGTACATATTGATGTTGACTTATAACAATGCATGCCTCAAACTTACTTTATACAGCAATGTTACTTCAGTAAAATTATTTAAAAAATTGTTTTGTTTTTCCTTCAATTGCCCTTTCTGTAGAAGTTATTTCCTAATATCTGTTACTAGGTATCCCTTGCAATTATTGGTGTCACCAGTTGTTTAAAAAATATACATATTTATATATATACAGATATGTATATGTACATAGCTAGTTACTGTATTTTATTTGAGCCCAGACAGTATTGTGTCAGAAAATAAAACATCTTGAAATTACAGAAAACCTTTGTGTCTATAATTAACCAGTGAATAAAAGATGTAATAAAATTATTTGCTCATAAATGAATAGAATAAATAGTATTTTCCCAAGCATTACAAAAGTTACATTGAATAACAAAATAAGTTAACAAAATAAGTGTTTTACCTCAAGATTACTCTATATGACTAGATATGACTAGAGACATTCCAGTTGATAAGTGTGTAATAGAAACTTGAGTTGTCTGCAATTAGTAGGATATTGGTAATAGGAAAAATAGAGATGGATTATGTCTATACTTGAAAAATTATCTAAATTTTTAACTGAGATGTTAACAATGAAGTTTGCTATAGACAGCAGAAATTCCTTTTTAAGGACTGAAGTGAAAATAAGACCACTTCCATAAGTGCCATTTAAATAAGCAAACACACAGAAAGATAAGAAAAGTGCATATCACTTTTTGATCATTTAGTTCTTTTTTATTGTCCTCATAGTAGTCTCTTGTAGATTCTATTTGCTAATTTCATGTCATCCCTCAAGATCAGGTACTCACAGGTGAGACATATAATAAATTACTGGAAGTTATGTTAGTTGCTGTCAACGCAGGCTTTACATTAATAATGAAACCAATTAGATCCTCAGGTGCTTCCAATTGCAACAATAAAATTTCCTTTCCAGAGAGAGAAGTTTTAGCTATGTTGGACACCTCTTCCAACATCAGGAGGTTCTACTGTTTGTTCAAAGAATCAGCAGCGGACTGATTTAATCAAAATAACAAAAGAAACCATACTATTCTCTTTTAATCTCTTTTAGCTGTCTCGTGTATTTCTGATGATAACCAGTCGGCAGAAATGACAGAGTGTCTCACGCGGACAAGTAGTATGCCTCCCCTTGCACAGGACTGCACAGTCCCCTGCAGAGAGGACTGCACCTTCACTGTTTGGTCCAAGTTTACTCCCTGCTCCATGAGTTGTGACACAACTCGAACTCGACGACGACAGCTCACAGGTAGGGTGTGCCTTTGCCTACTTAGCTTCAAACAAGTGCACTCCTGACCCTCCTGAGGAGACTGTAAGCTCCAGAAGGACAGGGATTGGTATAGGGTATCTCCCTCTCCCCAACCCCTGCCCCCACTTGTGTGTCCTCTGTTCGTATGCTTGGCAGTGAGTATGTACTCAGTATTTGTGAAATAAATGGACGAAGTAAACCATTCTGTAACTACATTTCTTTCTACATTTTCATATACTTTATACTCAGGCTGAGATCTCAACAAGGATGAAAGCACTGATTTGTAAAGAACACCAAAACCAGATCTAAGTGGTGTTATCTTTCACCATTTCCTTACAAAGAAATTGACATTTAAAAGTTTTAGAAGTATAACACAAATCAACTTCCATATATAGATTTTGCTTTTGTGGTGTGTTTAAAAATCTTCAAAATTAATGGAAATTAAAGTGATTAATGCTTTTAAATAATGGGCTGGAATAATTTTTGCCTACAATATACACATAATTGATGGTGGAGTATTTTACTACTTTAGATAAATATGCCAGAATTTCTCTTAGTGGTGAATGTATTTACATCTGCAGAAAACTTACTGTAGGTAATGAGAACAAAAGGAAAAGTGCCAAAATAATCATTGAGATAGTAAAATTGGTATTTACACTGAAGAATTAAGCACAGATGGACATTTGTTCTAATAAGCAATTCAAGTTCTAACTTTCTTGAGTTTCACAACCCTTTTGCGTGAATGCATTGCTTACAGGATTATATTGTAAACTTAATTCACCCTAATGGATTTACTTAATTGATGAGAGACTTTAATAGGATATCTGCACACAAATCAAGAGCTCATGCATAAGTGTAGGTGAAATGTGTGTTTACACGTAGGAATATCAAATAAAATACGATGTACTTTGTATTCTTCGAAAATCTGTGCCTATGTAATTTTATGCAACATTGCTTATTGTGTTTCTAGAATAAAACAAATTTCTTATAAGGAATAGTTTGTTTCTTATAAGAAAAAATATAATGAGAGAGTGTAAAATAAGAAAATTTCAAGTTCAAAGGGTAACTTTGGGAAATTTGGATTGGATACTCACATTTCATACTTCAGAAGACATAACTGTAGCAATTCTATAATCTTTGAGCTAAGAGAATTCCCTTTAAAGGGAAAAGATTTTTAACTAGTGACCAGATTTTTCTTTTGCTTGAGAATTTTCTAAATGTATTTTTAGATATGATAATGATATCTTGTATCTGCAAACTGAGCATGGAAACTATTGAAAATTCTGGGATTCTTATTCATTTTTCTACCCGCATAGTTTGTTATTCAGTGTCAGCATTTAATAAACTCGATTTTATATAAAAATTACATTTTAAATAGCATGTATTTTTTGGCAAACTTTATCTGAAGATTTATTCATACTAAAACGTGATTTATAATGTGTTTATTAAATGATCTGCTCCTATGCTTTTAGGTAGATAAGTGAATTTTATGTGTGTCTTCATGTTTAAGTGGTACCAAACATTTCATGAAATATGTGTTGTGAAAAAAATCACTCAAATAATTTGGTATCATTACTGAAAAAGTGAAAAATTTCTACTTCTCAAGACTAATTTTTATTGTTATGATATTAATGCTTGTATTTTTATTTTACCCATGTAATTTGGTTTACTACTTAATAATCTCTAAAATGAATGACCAATGATAGATAATGTCATGGACATAGAGTTTAAAACACTGTGACTCCCTTTAACACAGGTAATCATGCAGGTAATCATGCAGACACATAATCAAGCCACTTGAATAAGGAACCAGCTAGGGTATTTATTCTTATTTTCATTTTTAACAAGAGGTGTTATTTAATACCTGGGTCTTCTGTGTGTTCTACTGTATATATATAAATATATATATTTATATATATATTTATTTATGTATGTATATTTATATACACATGCACACTCACACATACATATATACTTACACATGTATATGTAAATATTATAATGTGTATATATGCATATATAATTTTTGCATTTGTATGTACATATATTTTCACATGTTTTAGATTGAGTGGTTATTGGAACAGATATTTAGTCACTACTGAAAATAATCCATTAAATAGATTTTTATAGGTTATTTATATGCTATAAACATGTGTGTTATATATATATATATATATATATATATATATATATATACACAGGATAGTTGAATGACTAAAAACATATCCTTAATATGTATTTATAGTTTTATGTTTTGTGGAATCAGTCACAGGTTTCACTGAATTAAAAAACGGAATTTTTTTTATATTTTAATAGGGGGTTATTTTATTTTGTTTCTATTGAAAACTAGCTGCTTCTGAAATCTAAGGTAAAAGCTGATTTTTGAATAGGGATATAATCAAAGTAAAGAACTACTGATAATTTGTTACTGTAAGAACAATTCTCCAGTAACTAACTTGATCAAATCTTTCTTCCAACAGTGACCCCATGTAATTAAGACTCCCAAATAATAGTCAGTGTATATTTGTATAGAATATTTTACTGGTAACTTTCCGTTACCTTGTAGATAAATACTTTATTTCTCCTTTCTTTATTCCATCTTCAATCTCGTTCCCCTTTCTTCTTCCCTTCTCATATTCATGGACATTGTTTACAACATATGTGTCCTAGGCCTTGGGAATACTACAAGGGAAAGACATTATCCTAATTGAGAATGACATTATCCTAACTAAAGAGCATAGGCCTAATGGGAAATGGAGATTTTTACTATAAACAGTACAGTATAATTCCTGCTACAATGGCTGTTATGTAGGGTGTTGTATTAGTTTATTACTTCCACTGTAACAAATTACCACAAATTTGGTGCCTTAAAATAGCACAAATTTTTTATCTTACAGTTCTGTCTGCCTGAAGTCAGATACTTACTTCACACATCTGAAAACAACATATTAATGGAGCTGAGTTCCTTTTTGGAAGCTCTAGGGCAAATGCTGTTTCCTTTCCTTTTTCAGCTTCTAGAGGCTGCTCTCATTCCTTGACTCAGGGCTCCCTTAAGTCATTATCAAGTGCAGCAACATTTCATCTCTGATCATTCTTCCACGGTCATATTTCCCTTATACTCTACTCAACTAGGAAAAGTTATCTGATTTTAAGTACCCATTGTAATTGGGTTACACTCACTGAGATATTCAGAATAATCTCATCTCAAGATCCATTTTTTCAGTCACATCTACAAATTCGTTTTGCCATATTTACAAGTTCCAGGGATTAGAATGTGGACATCCTTGGAGAACTGCCTTTCTGCCTACCACCGGATTTGTGAATACAGAAAAGCACCTCTTCCATACTGAGATACAGAGTGTATTCAATGATAGTTTTCTGGAGGTGGTCATCTACTAGTTTAAATCTGAAAAACAGGTAGGCACTAACTAGTCTCTTGAGGAGGGAGGGTAGAATTAGTGAGAATGTCTGGAGTAGAACATGCAAAAGACCATAAGTTAAATGAGAAATTTGTAGGACTAGAAAGATGCTCAGTATGAATAGCTATAACATGCCAAGAGTCAGTGGTGTGTGAATAAGTGAGTCAGATGCTAAAGTAGCCTTGATGTCTATAGTTAAGAGAGTAAACTTCATTCCATGAACTATGTTAAGTGTATGTAGAGTTTTAATGAAACTAATGATGATTTATCATAAACTCTGGCTGTAGGGTAGGGAATAGATTGAAAGGAGTGGTGTAGAGTGTCAGTAAGATCTTGGAAGAAGCTGTTGTAGTTATGTAAAGTAGCGATTTGGAGATAAGATAGACTTAGGTAGTATCAGTCAGATAAAAAAACGGAAACATTTAGGCATTTGGAATGATAGATGCATGCCGTTAAGTAGATATAATAGTGCTAAAGAAATTCAAGTGTGACATTCAAAGCTTTACTTGACTGTATTGGTCAGAACTGGGAATAAAAGAGAAATAAAGGCTATAATGTGAAGAGTGTAAGTATGGTCTTTTCCAGGTTGAATTTAATTGATGATTTAGATGTCACTTTCCAGTCTGTGTCTCAGAAGCTTGAGCAAGAAATTTTGGCTAAAGATAATTAAGATCTTGAGATATATGTGGTTATTTAAACTTTGTATATAGGTGAAGATGGAGGATCACAAAAGAGTACTTAAGGTAATCAGTTAAGAGCTAAAAGGGAGAAGAATCAATAAATAAGATGTAACCAGAGGGATAGTAGGAGTGAGGTACAGAAAAGTAAGGTATGATGGAACCTGGAAAGGACAGTTACAAGAATGATGATGTTGTGAATGCTCTGCACTATCACAGAATGATAGTCTGAAAAACAAGGAATAATATATTTTTTCAGGACTGGCTTTATTATGCTAATTTGGCAAGGCAAAGTAGTTTCAAATAGACAGATGCAGAAACCAGGGTTAAGTGGGTTGAAAAGACAGTGGAAATTGAAAAGATTGAGACAGCAGTACTATATGAAAGTATGGGAAACCTCAGAGACTTGGATATTTTAAGTGCACGTAGGATGGATTAAATCATCACCCGTGGTTATATCTCTCAGCTAGTAAATTCTCACAGCCATATTAGAGATTGCGCTCCTTAAATATGTTCTCAGTAAGTTCCCTAATAATAATGATAAGTGAGTACATTCTCTCAGAGGGACAGAGGTAAGGTAGAAGATTAGTTCAGGTCCTTCAGGATCATTATTTTTTTTGTAACAGTAAGCATCATGGCAGACCATAGTCAATCATACAGGAAACTCCTATAGAATTGTTGCATGTTTTGTGAAACATATTATGCAAAGTGCCCATGCATGAGCTTGTATCAAACATTTCCAAAACAACTATAAAGACTGGAAATAGACCAATAAAATGGCCTGTTTTCTTTGTGCCCAGCCAAGATTCAGCTAATGACTCACTAATGAGAAAACAAAAAGTGAAATTATTAGATCTGGGAACATTCTTACTAATCTTGAGAAAGAGTGTTGGCAACAAAATGTGATTAAGTAATAGATTTACTTGTTATCCACTGAGCATGATTATCAAGTACTCACAACTGCTAAAAATAAAATTCTTCATGATCATTACTCAAAGTTGAGGTAGAAGTGTTGATTGGTGAGGCATCATCAAATTTTAGAACTTTCAGGAAAAAGTTTCTTAAAGTGAGAGCCATAGCTTTTCCTCAGATTAAATTATCCTACCTGATTTTAGTTTTTATTTCGATTTGTGTCAATATTTGTGAGATGCCTGAAGCAGAGACAATAAGGTTCACTTTGTCAACCAAACCCCTAGTCATCCTACTCCTCACTCTAAGGCCATCATGTATGAAGATATCAGTTTTTTCTTTATATTTTCAAAAAAACATAATTGAAAAAATGAAGGACGCAATTAATATTTATATAATTTTGTTGGCTTCCCTGACAATTATTAATTTCAAGTAATATGGAGACCCGATGATCTTCTTTTATCACCGATTTGTAGGAAAAACAATAGTAACAAGAATTTCTTAACTTTTCAGCCACTGTAGCAAACATCTTAATGTCTCACTACCCAACATGAAAACACTTTTATTTTTTCAAATTGATTTGAATGTTTGAGTTGTGGGAATTCCTTCCATTCTCCTAATATTTTCATAGCAAAAAAGTGGGGAAATGTTTATTTTATTTAAGAATTAATATTCTAAGAGTTTATAAATATAAAACCTTAAGCGACTTCCAGCAAGATGGTATGTAAGAAATTAATACATCAGTGTCTCTTGTTGGAACAGGGAAAAGCAGGAAGAAGGAGAAATGCCAGGATGCTGAGTTGTATCCTCTAGTGGAAACGGAGCTGTGTCCTTGCGATGTATTTATATCTCAACCCTATGGAAACTGGTCTGATTGCATTCTTCCTGAAGACAAAAGGGAATCTCAGCGAGGATTGCGGGTACAAGGAGACAGCAAAGAATGTGGACAAGGCATGAGGTTTCGAGCAATAGCCTGCTCTGATAAAAATGGAAGACCTGTTGACCCTTCCCACTGCAGTAACTCTGGTAAGAAGATGGAGGAGGAGTAACAGATAAAAAACATTGATATACAGTTCAGGAGGCTTCTCCAGGGTCTAGGAAAAGTAGCTTTGTTCCTTGATAACTGTTTTTGTTCTCTTGTCAATATGCACTGTCTCTCATAAAATCTGAACATAGGAAATACACATACCCATGTCCACTGATTATCTGAAATCTGGTTGCTTTGGCTTCTTGACTCACCTCACTCTATACTTGACCTGTGGCAACTTCTTCACTAGGGGTGGATATAGTTGTTTTACTTCACTGAGAAAGCCAAAATCTAATACAAGTGAAGATATGTTTGGTGGTTTTGGTGCTCAGCCCTTGAATGTCTTTAAGATAGCTGACAAAATACCAATAACAAAGATGATTTTCAGTGTTTTGCAATTAAATGTATACCTGAGTTTAAACCTTGGGAGAGTTTGTAAGAAATGTGACTGGACAAAAGAAAGATTAAATACAGTTGGTGTATTAAATGGTAATGGAAGAAGCTTGGATTAATGATTACAAGGGAACTTAGGAATTGATCTATTTTTTTAATAACTAAACAAGTTAGGAATTTTGAAGAGGGTATGAAAAAAGAAAATTAGTGCTTGACAAACACTGGGGAAAATTGATATTTATGTCTTTGTCTTCAAGGTCTTAGTTCAGATAAACTTTTTAATACTAGAAATGACAAATTAGAATCTAACATACAAGTAAGGTAAATGATAGTTTTCTTTAATGCCAATATATTAGTTTATGCAAGATAACCCATATTATATTATTGATATTAAAGAATTGATGACTAGGTAGTTTCATTCTGTATCTGCTTCCTATTTTCTATAGAATTTGTTTTTCAGGGATTTGAGTGATATGTGGATACATTAAGTACAAGTAAGTAATGGAGTCATTTTGCAGAAGCAAACCCTGGTCGACTCTAATTTTTGGTTTTCAGCTTTTATATACATAGATTTTGATCTATTTTTCTGAGTCTAGTGTGTTTTATTGATGACATGACAGGTAGAGACCCCTAAGCCCTTCTTCCTGGGGACTGGGATGAAGACTGTCAAGGTCGGAGATTCTCAATGTGCTGGATGAGTGGGAGGAGGACTCCTCAGCAGTTGATAGCCTCTTTCTTCCTCTTCTGCTCTTGCTGGGGCCTGTGGTCTGGAGACTCTTATTCGTGGAGGCCATTTGGACCATAAGGTCCACCTCCATTTTGCTGTAGCCAAATTCATTTTCTTACCAGGAAATGAGCATGACAACTTGGTTGTTGAGAGCAATGCCAATCATAGTATCAAAGGTGGAGTAGTGTCACTGTTAAAAGTTCAATGAGACAACCTAGTCCTCACTATAGCCTAGGATGCCCCTGAGGGCACCCTGTGAAGCCTGCTTCACTATCTTTTTGATGCAATCATATTTAGAAACTTTCTCCAGGTGACAGATCATATCCATGACCAGCCCATGAAGACATAAAAGACAATATCAGTGAGCTTCCCATTGAGCTCAGGCATGACTTTTCTTATAGCCTTGGAAGCACCAGTAGAAGTGGAGATAATGTTCTGGCTATCCCCTCAGTCATCACACCACAGTTTCCCAGAAAGACCATCCGCTGTCTTCTGAATGGCCGTGATGTTAAGGAGCATGATCACAAATCTCTCCACAATGTCAAAGTTGTCATAGATGACCTTGGCCATAGTGGACAAGCAGTTCGTGGTGCAGAATGCATTATTGATCATCTTGAGGAAGTTGCATACTTTTGATGGTTTATTGCAAATTTGGAGGCATTGAGCAAATGGGCAGAGATGATAGCCCTTTTGTTCCTGTCTTCAAGTAGGCCAAGATAGTGAAGACACTTGTGGGCTCAACAACATATTCAGCACCAGCATCTCCCCATTTGATTTGGTGGTCTCTTGCTCCTGGAAGATGGAGATGTGTTTTCCATCGAAGATGGACTTCACATTCTCAGCCTTGTCTGTGCTTGCCATAGGTAGAATCATACTAGAACATACAGACTATGAAGTTGAGATCAATGAAATTATCATTAATAGCAAGAATATGCATTTTCTCAGTTAAAAGCAGCCCTGGTGACCAAGTGCCTAATGTGGCCAAATCCATTCACTCTAGCCTTAACCATTGTTTTCTGAGACTCAGTTGGCACTGCACCAGAAGAGGCAGCTGTCTGTTGAATAGTCTTTCTTTTTCTTTCATAACTGAAACATAAATGACATATGACATTGTACAAATTTAGTATGTACACTATATTGGCTTCATGCACATATATTATAATGATTGCCATTGTAGACATAATTTGCATCCCTATCACACAATGTAATTACCATTTCAGTGACTGGAATAATTAAGTTCTAGTCTCAGCAAGTTTGATAATAATGCATTGTCTATATTCACTATACTGTATATTATATTTCTAGAGGTTATTTACTACTCATTGCAGGTGTGTATCCTTAAATAATCCATTGTATTCTTCCGACTCCCATCTCCATTTTATTCTATTTATACAAGTCTGGCTTTTAAAATGAGATCACACAGCAGTTCTCTGATTTCTCTCACTTAGCATAATATCAAGTCCCATCCATCTTGTAACTGATGACTGAATTTTCTCTCTCACGACTGAGTAATATTCTAGTGCATGAGTTTGTTTTGTGTGTATGTTAGTGTATGTCTTTTTTTCTATTCACCAAGTGATGGACATGTAGTTTGCTTTCATTTTTTGATTATTATACATAATGCTGTAATAAGAATGGAAGCACAGATAGATCTGTGATAGCCTGTTTCACATTTTTTTGAGTATATACCCAGAAATAAAATTTCTGGATCATATAGATATATTCTTAATTTTTTGAGGTACTTCCATATTATTTTTAATTCTGGAAAAACCCATTCACAGTAGAATCAACAGTAAACAAGGCTTCCTTTATTTCATATCCTCACCAAAACTTAATATCGTTTGTCTTCTTGATGTAGCCCGTCATACAGATATGAGCTTATATTTCATTGTGATTTTGACTTTCATTCCCCTGATGGTTAGTAATGTTGAGCTACTTCTTATGAATCTGTCGGCTTTTTTGATGTCATCTTAGAAAATTCTATTTAGTGCATCTGTATTTTAAAATAGTTTTATTATTTTTGGGCACTATGCATATTTTATATAGTTTGGATATTAACTACTATGGCTTGCAAGCATTTTCTACCATTTCATAGGTTACCTTTTCATTTGTTGTTTATTTTCTTTTGATGAGAAGTTTTATGTTTGATATGGTCCTGTTTGACAGTTATTGTTTTTATTGTTCCTTTTTGCATCTTATAAAAACTCATTGTCAAGATTAAGAATTTTTAAGTAACAGGCCTCATACTTAAGTTCCTATGCATTCTGAATTAGTTTTGTGAGTGGTTTAAGAAGGATCTGACTACATTATTCTGCATGTTTTTATTCAGTTTTTTCCAACAAATTTTTTGAGAAGACTATTTTTTCCTATTGAGTGTTCTTGGTTCTCTTGTTAAATATTAGTTGACCTATAATTCAGGGGCTTAATTTTAAACTCTTTAAAGTACTCCATTAGTTTATGTATCTGTTTTATTCCTATACCATAATATTTTCATTAAAATAGCTCTGTAGTATAGTTTGAAAACAGGAATTATGTTACCTTAAGTTTTCTCCTTTTCAGCATTTCATTGACTATTCAGGGTCTCTTGTGATTCCATACAGAATTTAAGATTATTTTCTCTGTCTATAAAGAATGTCATACAGATTATCTTGAAATGAAAGGTGGGCATTTTATAGTCATTTTAACAACATTTTTTCCAGTCTATGAACACAGATGCCCTACCATTTGCTTGTCTTTATTTATTCTAATATATACATTTATTGCTATAAACTTTCCTATCTGAACTAGTTTTGGAACTTTCCATAGAATTTATTATGCTGTTTGTTCTCCATTTTCATTCTATTTGAGATAATTTTTAATTTCCCTTTAGATTTTTTTTTTGAACCTTTCATTATTAAGAACTGTGAATTAAGTTTCTACATATTTATAGATCATTCAGTTTTCCTGTGGTTGTTTTCTAGTTTCATACCACTGTGGTCAGACAAAAATAGCTGATAACTTCAATATTATTAGATTGTTTTGTGCTCTAATCATGTGATCTGAGAAAATGTTCCTAGCATACATGAACAGAATGTATACTGTTGAACCGAATGTTTTGTATGTCTGTTAAGTCTTTTGGGTCTAAAGCAGGATTTAATTTGATCATTTCTTATTGTTTTTTGTCTGAATGATCTGTCATTTGCTAACTCTAGTGAAGTTCCCTATTATAAATTTTACTGTTTAATATTTCTCTCTCCAATCTGTTAGTATTTGTTTAGTATATTTAGAGTTTTTGATGTTATGTATATTTATATTTACAGTTTTTATGTCTTTCCCTTTTTCACAAAACAATCTTATTTCTCTTGTTAATATATTTTACTTGTTTGATATGTATGACTGCCCCCACTTTGTTTTGGTTTCTAATTGTGTGAAATAACTTTTTCTGTCCCTTTACTTTGAGCTTATAAATGTTTTTAGAGCTGACATTATCTCCTGTAGTTGGATCTTACCTCTTGACTTTTTAATCTATCCAGTCACATTGTGCTTTGGTTGATAAATATTATATATGTGTGTGTAATATACATATATATGTATTTAATTATATAATTACATATATAAATAAGTTAAGAGCAATTGTTGATATGTAAGGACCCATACTTATATCTTATTGTTGTCCTTCTGTTTGTTTTGTATCTCTAGTGTTTATTTTCTCTTCTTTTGCCTACCTTTGTAAGTAAATGAATGACCACCCATGGCAGTATATTCTGTATTTCCTTTTTTATGTTATGTGAATCTATACTAGATTTTTGCCTTGTGGTTACCATGAGGCTTACATAAAATATCTGAGATAAAACAATCCATTTTATACTGATAGCAACTTATATTCTTCTGCCAATAAATATTTCATCTTTTTACTGTTCCCTTTCATGTTTTTGATATCATAATTTACCTTTTACATATGGAGTACATTCATTAACAAGTTATTATAACTATTGCTTATTTTAATATTCTTTTAACTTTTATACTATAGTTAAGTGGTTAACACATGACTCAAATATGGTTATTTTCTAAATCTGATTGTTATTTATACCTTTACAAGAATTTTTTCTTTACTTATTTTATATAAGACAAATATCTTTTCATTTGAAATTCTTTCAGCCTGTCTTACAAGGCAGGTGTAATGGAGTAAATGCACAACTTTTGTTGTTTTGGAAGGATTTTCTCCTTCACATATGAAACATAACTTTGATCAGTAAATCAAGCAATTTTTCTTTTTTAATACTTTGTATTCTTCCATTCTCTCCTATCCCATCAAGATTTTCCTGAGAAATTTCCTGATTGCCTAATGATGGTGCCTTTGAAGTTTATTTTCTTGTTTTCACGACTGCCTTTATGATTTTTTATCACTTTTTATGGAAATTTTTATTGTAATGTGTCATAGAAATACTTTTGCATTGTGATAAGATGTCCTGTTAGCTTTGTGAACTTATACATTCAATTTCACACTCAGGTTTGGGAAGTTATCCAATTTTAAAGAAAAATTATACCCCCTTCTCTTCTCATTTTCCCTTTGTCTTTGAATTTGATAGCTTCTGTATATTTTCTTCACTTTCTTAAGCCTTAATTCTCATTTCTTCTAATGAAATTTTTTTATATTTCTGTCCTCCAATTCTTTTATTCTTTTAAATTATTTTTATTGAAGGAACATAGCATCATAACATTACATAGGTTTAAGGTGTTCATCATAGTAAGTTCTGTATATAAGGAATTAAATTTATCACTATTTCAGTTTTTCCTTCACTGTATGATTAACTCCCATTATACAGCTTGCCTCTCCCTTCTCTTTCTGCAATCACTGATTTGTCTTTTTGATTGAAAGTCTATTTTGATTAGTTTATTTGTTAAAATTCTCTTTTTGTTTCATTTAGTTTGTTGGCTCTCTATACCACGTGTAAATGATATACAATATCTGTCTTCTTTGGCTCATCTCACTAAGCATAATTCCTTCAGTTCCATTTACGTTGTTCCAAATGTGAGAAATTTACCTTTTTTTCATGCTTGAGTAGTTATATTGTGTATACCTTTATCTACTCATCTGTTAGGGGGCACTTAGATTGATTCCAACTTCTGGTTATTTTTAATAATTCTGCAATGAGCATGGAGGTGCATATATTTCTGCAGTTTAGTGTTGTGTTTTAGGAAAAGTACCCAACAGAAGAAAAACTGAATTGTATGGGATTTCCATGATCAGTTTTTTTAAGGAATCTCCATATTGTTTTCCATAATGGTGGTGCTTATTTACTACCCAAACAAAAATGTATATGGATTTGTTTATCTATACATTCTTGCCAGGACTTGTTTTCAGTCCTTTGGTTGATAGCCATCTTCATAGCTATAAAGTGATTTCTCATTTTGATTTGCATTCCCCTAATGACAAGAGAGGTAAAATATATTTTCATATGCCTCTTAACCATCTGTAGGTCTTCTTTGGAGAAGTACCTATTAATGTCCTCTGCCTTATTTTAATTGGATTATTTGTTAGTGTTTTCTGTTGTTGAGACTTATGAGTCCTTGTTTTTTTGGATATTAACACTTCCTCTGGTGTATGATGTGCAAAATCTCCCATTCAGAAGGATGTCTTTTTGTTTTGATGATGTCTAGCAGAGCAGAAGCTTTTTAGTTTGATACAACTTCATTTATTTGTTTTGAATTTTACTTCCCTTGCTATTGGAGTCAAGTTCCCAGAGACATCTCTTAGGTCAATATCAACTAGTATTTTATGATTTCATCTAAGTCTGATTACATCTAAGTCTTTAGTCCATTAAAATTTTTGTGTAGGGTGTTAGACAGTGATTTAGTTTCAACCTTTTACCTGTGGCTCTCCAGTTTTCCCAGAACCATTTATTCAGAACATCCTTGCCCAATTGTAAGCCCTTGCTGTCTTTGTCATAAATTAATTGCCCATAAATGGGTTGGTTTATTTCTGGGCTCTCATCTCTATTCCATTTATCTATATGTTTTTTTATTTCAATACCATTCTGACTTGATTACTATAGCTTTGTAGTATAGTCTGAAGTCAGGGAGCATGACACCTCCATTTTTGTTCTTTATCCTCAGTATTTTTGCTATCTGAGATCTCTTATAATTACAAATGAATTTCATGATGTTTTGTTCTATTTCTAAGAAGAATATCTTTGATGGGTATAGCATTAAATCTGTATATTGTTATAGGTAATATGGCTATATTAACTATCCTTCCAATCCATGAGTATGGAATATGTTTCCATTTCTTTGTTTCATCTACTATTTTTTAACAATATATTAGTTTTTAAGAGTATAGGTCTTTCACTTTTTTGGTTGTTTATTCTGGGTATTTCATGATTTTTGATGCAATTGTAAATGAGATTCATTTCTTGGCTTCTCTTTCTGTAAGTTTGTTGTTTGCATCTAGAAATGCAACATATTTTGTTATATAAATTTTGTAGCCTCTCACTTTACTGTGTTTATTGTTAGCAGCAATTGTTTTTACTGGAGTCTCTGGGGTTCTCTCTGTATATTATCATGTCATCTGTAAATAGTGATAGCTTCATTTTTCCTTTCCTATTTGGATTGATTTCATACCATTTCTATCTAATTGTGCTGGCTAGGACTTCCAGTCTCATACAAAGTAGGGTGGACTTCCTTGCCTTTTCTTGATCTTAGATAAAAAGCTTTCATTTTCTCTACATATAGTATGATGTTAGCTGTGGGTTTGTCATGTGTAATGTTTATTATGTTAAAGTACATTCCATCTACAGTCAATTTTTAGAGAGTTTTCAACATAAAATTGTGTAGAATATTATCAAATGTTTTTTTTCTACATTTTTTAGATATGTTTTTTCCTTCCTTTTTGTAGCATATGAAGTATATTGACTTGCTTGTAATGAACTATTCTTGCATCCCTGGAATAAACCCCACTTGGTCATATTTAGTGACTTTTTAGTAAGTTCTTGGAATTTGGTTTTGTAATATTTTGTTGAGGATTTTTCATTGATATGTATCAAAGATATTCGTCTGTAATTTTTGTGGTGATGTCTTTGTCTGGCTTTCATATCAGTAATGTTAGTATATTTAAAGTGTTTGGAAGATTGCCTTAATTTTTTGGGAATGATTTGAGAAGGAGTCATATAAATTCTTCTTTGAATATTTGGTAGAATTCACTAGTGAAACCATATGGTCTGGGGCTTTTGTTTTTTGGGATGTTTTTGTTTATATTTTTAATTTCCTTGCTTGTGATCTGTTCTGGATTCTATTTCTTCCTGATTTATACTTGAAATGCTGTGTTTCCAATTTTATGTCCATTTATTCTTGGTTATCCAATTTTTGCAATAAAGGTGTTCATGAATCTGGCTAGTTGTTTGTCTATTTTGTTTATCCTTTCAAAAATCTTGCCCTCAGTTTCGTTGAATTTTGAATAGTCTTTCTGAAGTCTATTTTGTTGATTTCTGCTCTAAATTCAATTATTTACTCCCTTCTACTATGTTTTGTTTTCTTCTTATTTTCTAGTCCCTTTAGGTGAAAGTTCAGGGATTTTATTTGTGATTCTTGTAACCTGAGGTAGATTTGTATTGCTGTAAATTCCCTCTTAGTTTTGCTTTTGCTATATTGTACAGGTTCTAGTATATCTTAAATTTTCATTTCACTCCAGGTATTTAAAAAAAATTCACCTTTGATATCCTCATTTGATCTTATCACCCAACAGTTGTTCCATAACATTTTTATTCTCCACTCCTTTACAGTAGTTGCCCCCTCCTTTCTCTTTTGGTTGATCTCTAGTTTGATGCTATCATGATCTAAAAACATGCTATATATAATGTCATCCTTTGTAAATTTATTAAGACTTGAATTTTGTTCCAGTGTATGGTCTGTCCATCAGAATGTTCCATAATCTCTTGAAAATAACATATAATCTGTTTTTGGGTGAATTGCTCTGTCTTTTTCAATAGATATAAAGATAGAGATAAATTATCTTCACTGTGAGTGGGGTATTAAAGTCCCCTACTATTATTGTGGTGTCCATGTCTCCCTTTAGTTCTGTTAATATTCGCTTGACATATTTTGATAATTTTATTGGTTGTATACAAGTTTCATATTTTCCTGTTGAATTGATTCCTTTATTGTTGGACCATGGCCATCTTTTTATTTTGATAACTTTGTTGGCTGAATGTCTATTATTTCCGAGATGAGAATAATGTTTCCTGCTTAAGATTCACCATTGACTTGGAGTGCTTTCTCTATTCTTTCACTTTAATTCTCTCTGTATTTTAAGTGTGTCTCTTTCAACTAACATATAATTCAGTTTTGTTATTTTAATCTAGGCAACCACTCTGCACTTTTCAATTGGCGAATTCACTCCATTTACATTCAGTGTGATTATGTCTATTTGAGGACTTACTTACTGCCAGTTTTATTGTTTTTTGGTTTTGTAAATCTAATCTTGTTTCATTTTTGTAAACTTATTTAGATAGAAGAGTGTCTTTGTTTTTAGCAGTTTTTGTAGGAGAGGCCCTGTGGCAGCAACTTCTTCAGCTTTTGTTTGTCAGGGAAAACATTTATTTCTCCCTTGTACCTCAGAGTTTTACAGGTTATAATGTTCTTGACTGGCAGTTTTTATCTTTGATTATTTTGAAAACATCATTTTGTTCTCTCCTGTCTTGTAGAATTTCTGCTGAGAAGTCTGAGGATAACCTGATGGAAATATATTTATATGTAACTTGCTTTTTTCCACTGGCCACCTTTAAAATTGTCTTGGCATTTTTATAGTTTCACAATTATATTTATTGGTATATTTCATCTTGCTTTTAGATAGCTGGGAGTTTTATTGAATTCTTTGACTTGCATGTTTATTTCCTTTCTCAGGTTTGGGAAGTTTTCATAAATTATTTCTTTGAATATGTTTTTTGTTTCATTCTTTTTCTCTTCACCTCTGGGATACCCATTATTCTTATATTACTTTTCCTGATGGAGTAAGATAGCTTTGGTAGTATTTCTTCATTTTTTATATTTAATCTCTCTCTACCTGATTCCTTTCTGCATTTCTATATTCCTGATCACTTGGCACATTTTCCCATTTGGTAGATTCTAGTTTCATAGATTTCTTTAATATTCTTCATTTCATTTGTTATATTCTCCAACTCTTGATTCTGTTAGTTTTTTGTTGTAAAACTTCAATTTCTGCCTTTTGGTCCTTAATTTTGTTTTTGAACATGTTGACTTGTTTTGCTGAGTCCTCTTGTTCTTTGAACTGTTTTTTTCCTAATCTTTTTTCTTTTTGTTTCTTTACGATTGCAACTTTAAATTATTTATCTGTTAAAGAGAAGCAATTGTCAATGGCTTTAAAATTGATTTCTGATAACACAGCTAATCCTTGTGATGTCATAATACCTTCAGATGTTGACGTGTCCTGAGTTTTTCCTTCCCAGGGAATGGATTCATATTGCTGAACTGCCTTTTTTTTTTCTTCTTTCTTTCTTATCGGCAGGTGACACTCTGGTTTCATATGATATATTTGATTCCTATAGACATCTATAGTATGGATCTCTTGCTGAATCAGGGAGGTATAGGATGGTTTCTGGGTGAAGACTGTTCAGGGATGGGGGTAACTATTGTTTTTAACTGCAGAGGATGAGGAGGCCTTTTCCTCTTGGTATCACTAAGCTCAATCCTCCTCTCAGTAGTTTCCAAAACTGAGCATTGTAGCCATTGCTGTGGTACTGGAGCGTCTTTGACCTTGAGCAAGGGTCTATAGAGGTGAGAGAGGAAGAGTATAGTCCTTCCCCTTGTGCTCTTTGCTGGGTTTCCAACCCATGTCCTAGATTTTCGTAGTATTTGTTGGTATACACTTCTGCTTTCTGCATTTAGAGTAGCAGATGCCTTCTTAATTAAAGTTTCAGGTGTTCTTAGTTTTCTACAGCTCAACAGGATAGTTACTAGACACCTCTCTTTTGTATTTCAGATTTTGGTGCTGTAGTTAAGATTGTGGTTCTACCTTTGTCCATTAACCTTGGCCTATTAGCTGAGCGTGTCTATAGACGCTTTCATGAATATACTCTGGAGTATAAAGAAAAATCCATCGGCTGAGTGGGGTGGCTTACAGTGTCAGCATGTGAGACTCTGTGGAGTAACCACAAACCAGTCAGAAGGGCCCTGGCATAGAATACCCTAAAGATTTTGAGCAGATTCCCTGTTGAAATCTTAAAGCAGACAATAGGAAATGTTCCTTGAATGCCCTTAACATGTTTATCTGTTCTCTCTTTATCCTTCTCCCCTACCACCCAATCATGGCAATCCCTTTTTGTAAATCTGCATTCTATTCAAATGAATTAATTTATTCAGATGCAACCTTTACAACTGGAGTACTCGGATAATCTCTCACCATTTTTAGTTTCTTCCTCTTACATGTGGCTGCCTTCCATCTCCTCTGCTGGCGAGGTTGCCAATGCTGCAACCCAAACCCAGCCCAATGACATGCTCCTAATCAGAGGGCTGCCTTGGTGAGACCCTTCCTTTACTCTGCATCCAAACTGCTCTGTTCTGCTACAATGACGTTCTAAATTCTTCCCTCAGCCAGGCTGTGCTTTCATAAATTCTCCCTTACCAAGTTACCTGTGGTATCTGTCCATGCTTCACTCTCTAATGCTTTCTGCCACATGAGAGTGGGACTGGATCATCAACTCCTTGAATTCATGCCCCCACCCATGTCCTATTTGCTTATTTGTGGCTGTGCAAGTGGACTAGAAACCTCCCAGGTTCCTGAATATAATGTGCAGAGGCACTTCATACAGTTAAGAATGTCTAATTAGTTATTTTAAAAGCGGGATAGAAGAGGTGAACGATTAATGCCACAGTATTTCTTATGTTACCTACATAATGGATCAAACTCAATGTTTGGAATATCTGCGATGAATTTGGTTCTCTTTTGTGATTTGAATGTTTCTTAATGAGGGAAGCAGGGTCTCATGAAATGTATTGTCTAATGGGAAAAAGAAATAAAAGGAATTTTAAGTCTTCATTAGCTCTTAGGATGATGAATGGAAAATCTTTAGACTTTAAGGAAGTCCTTACTGAAGTGACATAAATTTGAGATATGAAGAGTAAAAAGAAGCACTCATAGAAAAATACATGCAAGGTCATTTCAGTTGGTGACATAATGATGTCCAGAGAATATAAGGTAGGAAAGACATTTAAGCAAACACCAAGGGAAACCATGCTGTTTGAATGTAAGGAATAAGGGAAGAGTTGTACGAAATGAGGTCAAAGAAGTAGATAGAATCTTGTGAGACAAAGCAAGGAGTGTGGGTATAATTTAAGTGCAATCATCAGATGGAAAGAGGGGAAAGTACTATGATCCAATTTAGATTCTTAATGTATCACTTTCAAATACTGTGCATAGATTGCCCCTCTGAGTCAAGAACACCATTGAGAAACTATTTTAGTATTCAAGGTAGAACATAATTTTAGAATAGACAAGGATGATAGCAATAAATAAAGAAGTAGTTTTAAGATATAATTTGGTGATAGAGCTGACAAGAGTATTCTAAATGCCAGTTACCTAGTTGTATATTACCTATAATTTACCTCTAATTTTGCATTGGTTTGCATTTTTTAATACAGAAATAATCACCAGATTATAAAGAAAAATATCTTCAAGTAAAAAGACATTGATAACCGAACCAATTTGCCAAGCAATAGCAAAAGCTATTAGAGAATCTGAAAGATTTTTACCAAATGAAAACAGTGTTTTGATCAGGATTTATCAGACACTCAAACTTTTATATTTCTGTTAAGATATTTTACAGTACACTTCTCAAAAAAATTAAAAATAAGAAGAGAAAATATTTCATCCTGTCGCCTCTAAGGATAAGACAAAAAATTATCTGTCCAGAAAAAAAGAAATTTTAATGGTCACTAATAAGTCATGGTATATCCATTTGTTACTTCATTATGGACAAACTAAGCCACAGCAGAGAAGTGACCTCAATCTTGCTCTCCTAATAAGAACAATAAATTCTTTGCCCTTGTAACTTCTTAGATTATTATTGTTTTTTTCCATCTTCACTTGGAAGGCACACAGGGGAACCTCCAGGGTGGTAAGAGATTTCAACCTGAGGATAATTGTTTCATGCCGAGGTATCCTGTGTGATGCCTAGTGGTAGCAATGGGCAGTACAATACAGTAAGCTGAATCATCTATTCTTACGGGTCCTCTGATGAATCAAACCACAGATGTTCTCACCCAAATCAATTTGGATTTGAAAACATCACTATGCGTAATAAAATTTGAATAAAAATGTGTATATCAACAATTGTTGGTTCCTATTGAGTTGCATTACTGCTTAATTTCAAATGTGAATAATGTATTTCCCATCCTGTGACAACGGGTCACAAATTGACTGGGATTGTGTAGTTCAGGCAACAAAATAGTTTGTAATAATTAAGATACTTAAGGTGTTACTTCCAACTACACCTCATCCCAGTGATTATTTTGTTAAGGAACAGAACATAAAAGCACCTCCCATGACTGCCCTGACACAGTGCATTCTCTCTCGTACCCTGTCTTCATTCCTTCTTTCACTGATGATCCCACTCATATGAGATCATTTGCAAATTCTTTTAATAATTGATCCACCTCATTACTTCCTATTCACTTTACCAGTCTTTATTTTTCTTAACAGCACTTAATCAGAAATGTGTTTCTCATGTATATATATAAAATTTCTCTATAATTTATTAAAATTATTGTTTACTATCTCTGCCCATTCTAAATAGTAAAATTCTGAGTTAAAAACCTTTTTTCTTATTTTTTAATGTTTCCATGATACCTAGAATAGTACCTGAGAATCAATGGGCGTTCAAAACTTATTTTTGGTACATTATTGAATCATTAGATCTTAATTTGTCTTCTAAGCATTTCTCAATCATTTACTTTTATTATCTACTGTCTGAAAGTAGACATTTTACTCTGTCTTGACTTATATACCTGATAACTCTTAATGCCAAGTGCTGCCAGTCATATTACTAAAAGGCAAATGTGACTATTCTTCTGTCCTTCTTGAAGTCATTTCTGATGTCATCTTCATACCAGATCCTTAACAGAACACCAAATAAATTCCATTAATATGTAGTCTACCTGGTATATCCTTACCTTCCTTTCATGATTCTTTTAGAGTAAGAACAGGTACTGCCTGATCCATTCTCAGGATGTGTGACAGGATCATTTTTGAGGATTTCCATGATTAGTTGGCTTCTCTTGATGACTGTAATTAGCTTTTTAAAAAATGAATTCCTCATGTCATTTTCCATGTTTATTACTAAACCTATTTCTCATTAAAATTAAAAATTGAATCTTGTTAATTTATCCATCCCAAATACCTAAAACTCGTTCAGGCATGAACATTCAACATGTATGCCTAATAATATTGAAGTATTATTTTAAATTGAGATATAACATAGCAATTTCAGATATACAATATGATTGAATTTTTGTGTGTGTAATGAAGTAGTCAACACTATAACTGGATAATATGTTAAACCATATATAGTGAAAACATTTTTTTTCTTGTGATGAAAACTTCTAATATTTATTAGAAACTTTCAAATATGTAATGCAGTAATAACAATACTGATTATTACAGCTCTATGACTTATTTTATACATGCAAGCGAATATCTTTTGACCCTTTTCATCCATTTTTTTCTACATACCCCACTTCTATTATAATCATCCATTTGTTCTATCTTTGAACTCAACTTCTTCTTTTATTTAGATCCCACATAAAAATCATTCAGTATTTATCTTTCTCTGTCCAGCTTATAATTAGCATATCCTCAATATCCATCCATGTTATCCCAAATGATGAGACTTCATTTATGCAGACAAATATTCTGTTGTGTATGTGTTTTTCTTTATCCACTTTCCTTATCCTTTCATCCATTGAATGACAGGTTGTTTCCATATTTTGGCAATAGAAACAGTGCTTCAATAAACGTGAGTGTGCATTTATCTCTTTGATATCCTGTTTTCCTATTTTCATTTTTCTTTGGTTATAAACCTGGAAGTGGAAATACTGGGTCATATGATAGATCTATTTTTAATTTTTTGAGAAATCTGCATGTTTTCCATAATGTCTGAATCAGTTTTTCTTCCCACAGTGAGCAAGATTTGTTTTTTTAGCCATCCTTACCAAGATATGTCATTTCTTTTTTTTATAGCAACATTCTGGTAAGTATTCTATAAATCTTTGTGATTTTAATTTTAGGATCCCTGATACTTAGTCATGTTGAACTTCTTTTCATGTATCTTCTGGCTTTTTCTTGGAAAAGTGTTTCCTTACCATTACCTTATTTTCTTTCATTCTTTTGTCTTTTTTTTTCTGATGAATTGTGTAAGTTTTTATCTATTTTGGATATTAATCCCCTATCAGCTATATCGTTTGAAAGTATTTTCTCTCACTTAATAGGTTGCTTATTCATTGCATTCATAGTTTCCTTTCCTGTGCAGAAGCCTTTTAGTTCAGTGTAGTTCCATCAAACTACATCATTTTTGCTATTGTGGCATTTGCTTTTGGCATGAGATCCAAAAAATTGTAGCCCAGACCAACGTCAAGGGATCTGTTGCCTTTGTTTGCTTCTAGAATTTTTAAGAATTCAAGTCTTATATTCACTATTTAAGTCAATTTTAGTTGACTTTGGGGACAGTGGCTTTAAGATAATGATGCAGTTTCATTTGATTGCATGTGGCTGTCTAGTTTCCCAACACCATTTCTTGAAGAGACTGTCATTTTCCATTGCATATATTCTTGGTACTTATGTTGCTCATTTTTTGACCATATACGTATAGGTTTGTTTCTGGGATTTCTGTTCTGTCCCATTGATTTGTGTCTTTTTATGCCAATTTTATACTGTTTCTGACACTGTAAGTTTGTAATTTAGTTTGAAATCAAGCTGTGTGACCCCTCAAGCTTTATTCTTTCTCAAAATTGGTTTGACTGTGAATTTTTTGTGGTTCTATACAAATGTTTTAGTGTTGATCTTCATCCATTGAAATACTCATATAATTCTATCCTTCATTTTGTTAATGTGATATATCACATTAATTTTTGTAGGTATGAAACCATGTTTCCATTTCAGGAATGAATCTTATTTGGTAATGGGGTTTTATCCTTTTAATAATTGATTAATATTTTTTATTCATTTTTTTGAGGAATTTTGCATCTATGTTTACCAGGGATATTGGCTTCTAATTTTCTTGTTACCCTCTTTGTCTGGTTTGGTATTGAGGTAATGCTGACATAAAATGAGTTTGAAAGCATTTTCTTCTATTTTTAGAAGAACTTGAAGATGATTTAGTATTAATTGTTACATGAATACTGGTTACATTATATTGGTTAGAATTCACCAGTCAAGTTATCTTTTCCTGGACTTTTATTTGTTGGAAAGTTTTTGAATATTGATTCTGTCTTTGAGTAATCATTTTCTTCAGATTTTGTTTCTTCATGAATTAGTCTTGGTAGGTTTTGTGTTTTCAGAAATTCAGCCACTCCTTTTGCTGATGAAATATGTTGGTACATATGTAACCTTAGTGATGTTTCTTTTCCAGTAATATCATTTGTAACTTCTATTCTGTTTCTAATTTTGAGTTCTTTTTTTTTTTTCTTCTTCTTTAATTGTAGCTAAATAAGTTGTCAGTTTTCTTTGTCTATTTAGGAACCAACTCTTGGTTTCACTAATCTCTGTAGTATCTAGAATAGGATATCTCTGTTTCCACATATGTGAAATGATTTTCTATCTCTTTTAATTCTTTGTGAATTTATAAATAAGTTTGAAGTGAGTTTCTTGTGGGCAGTATGTAATAGGTCTTTTGAAAAAATCCATTTAGCCACTTGTTCTCTGATTAAGAAATTTCATCTTCTGGTATGTAATTATTGATATATGTGTACTTATTGCCTTTTTGGTCACTTTTTTCTGATTTGTACCTCATTTCTTATTTTATTCCTTTGCGATTTAATGACATTCTTTAGTGGTGCACTTATATTCTGTCCTCGCTTTGTGTGTATTTATTACAGAATTTTGCTTTATTTTTGTCATGAGGCTTAGATCTAGTAATTTGTATTTATAATGTTCTGTTTTTAGTCTATGACTTTTATCTTATAAATCCCTTAGTCTGTTTATTGTAATTTATTATTTTCAGTACTATCCCTTCATCTTTAATATTCATTCCTTCTTTATAAGTGATTACTCCACCAACTTTAGTATTTATGTACTTAACTGGTGAAATGTATACTTTCCTGTGTTTTCCAGTTACAAATTAGTGCCTTTTATTTTAATTTCAAAAAGTCCTTTAACACTTGGACTATTTAAATGGTGATGAAGTCCTTTTGTATCTCTTTGTCTGGAAAACTCTTCATATTTTTCCAGGAAGAACTCTTAGTGGGAGGGTTTTTCTTTTGTCATAAATTTGAACATGTTATGCAGCTACTTTCTGGCCTGAGAAGTTTCTGCCAGAAAATATGTTCATAGTTTTATGGATGTTCCTTTGGACATAACAAGTTTCTCTTGTTCACTGTCCTCCTTTTGACACTTAATTATAATGTGTCTTGATGTGGATCTTTGGGATGTTCTTTTTTTAGAACTCTCTGGACTTCCTAGATCTGGGTATTTGTCTTCTTTCCTGAGTTAGGGAAATTTTCAGCTATCGTTTCTTTAAATAGTTTTATGTTCCTTTCTCTATAAATGTTGATCTACTTGACGTTGTCCCATAAGTCCCTTAAGCTTTCCCTACATTTTTAGTCATATTCTTCTTTCTGTTTCTATGATAGGATGAGTTTTACTGCCCTGTCTGGGATCACTGCTTTCTTTGGCTCATCTTAACTGTTATTGAATTCCTGTAATGTATTTCTTCAGTTTGGTGGTTGTGTTAGTAAGTTTTGTAACTTCTGTTTGGTACTGTCTTATCTTTGTCTCTTTGAAGTTCTCACTCTATTCATCCCTTTCTTTTACTGGGTTGGTAAGCATCTTTATGACCATTATTTTAAAAGCATAATCAGGTATATCATTTATCTATTTGATTGAGGTTTATTTTGAGTTTTTTGGGGGTAAGTAGTTGTTTTTTTCAGGTGCGTGTCTTTCATATGGTACATATTTCTCTGTTACTTCATTTTTCTTGTCTCTGTGTTAGTTTCTATACATTACCTCCCCCAGTCTTAATATGTCTTCATGTAGAGAGAAATGTATTTAACCTGGTCTAGCTCTGGGTTATCTCTCAAATCTTTATGATTGCCCAGTCGTCCTGTTTTATTTTGAATGGTGCCTCATAGTTTAAGTGTCTACCAAAACCTATTTATACCTAAAGAGGAGGATATCAACTGACATTAAATTTAGACTATTTGGAAACCAGACTCAGGCATGAGATTTTTGATTATGCAAAGTAAACAGTCCTGTGAAACTGCTACCATAACTCTCTCTGACCACCAGAGCCAGGCATTCTAGAGATATCTCCTGATGGCAATCACCAATGTTGGGGCATCTTTAAAATTCCTTTCTTGGGGATAGCAGTGACCTGGAGTGAGGCAGAAAGAGAACAGTAAGGGTATTCAACTGCCTCTTTCCCCAGAGTACACTATAATCATCCATGAGCAGTATAAAAAACCAGATGTTTGTCCCATGCCAAAGTTCTGAGAAAAGCAATAGGTCTCTCTGCCCAATGTCCTGTGGAAGATAGCCAGCTAAGAAATATCTGATTTTTATGGATCCAGTGGGACCCAAGGATACAAGTCCTTGGCCTTGATAGTCAAGTGACCAAGAGTTGTTGTGTGGGTAGCAGTCACAAAAATTAGGGCAAGATATAAATACCAAAGCTCCAGTCCCTCTAGATGTACTGGTGCTCAGAAGTGTGCCAGGTAGAATGCTGAGATTTCTCTCTGAGGTCTCCAGAATAATAATCAGCCTTTAGAATTAAGTTTAATTAGAAGACTTCCCCTCAGGTCACGGCTATGCTGACAAACTATTAGGTTTCTTTCACAGAAAGATTAGGCTCCTGAATTTGATGCCTTTTGCCATCTTCTGAAGGTAATAGCAACTTAAGTACTCTTTTTACATTGGCCACAGTCCTTTGGGACCTGTAAGGGTAAGTCTCAGGAGGTACCGCAGCCAGGTTCTGTAGAGGTATCCTCTGGTGGCAGCTACAAAAATTGAGGTGTCAAAGCAGGACATAAAAGCAGGGTATAAATTCTTCTGGGGGTTACCAGCTATCTGGAGCAAACCACAGAGAGAGCACGCAAGGAGGTGCCTTCCAGCCTCTTTTCCTCAGCAGACTCCTAGAGGTGCATTAAAGGAGATACCTGCCAATCAATCTGATATTTCAGGATGAAAAAAAAAAAGCCTCTTTCATATAAAGTCTGGGTGCCTCTCTGCAGTCTGTTTCTGCAGTACTGCTCAGGACAAGTGATTCCAAGCACCAGTGCCTTTTAGGAGCTGTCTTAGTTATGTTCTGCTGGTCTCTTGATTTGAGTCCCATTAGTTTTCAAAGTGAGGTGCTTGGGGGACTTGTTTCTCAACTGCAAGTTTAAAATTTGTGCTGCCCAATATAGGGTTCAAACCTTTTAACTCTTTGGGGAGAAGATATAGGTTTTCAGTGCCCTCTATTATGTGTCACCAGGTGTGGGGTCAGATTTATGACAAGATTGTATTGGCTTCTTCCACTTGTTTCAGGCTAGTTATTTATCAAATGTGTAAGAGTAGTTCAACAAGTATTTAGGTTTTTAAAAAATTATTCCATAGATAGAACTGTAGATTCTCTGTGCCCATGGACGAAGTAGGTTCAGAATCTCATTACTCGCTATTTTGAAGGGAAACGTGTGTTTTTTTTTTATCAACCCTTTGGATAGAAGAACTATATATAATAAATGCAGATTTTAGAGTAGTCAGCTGCAATACATGGTCCAAACTATTTCATCTTTGATATTTAGGATTTGAGTAAATGAAAATGTATTTATATCTAGAAATATGTACCTTTTGACTCATCTATTGTTTTTACCCATCCTCCATGGCTGGCTACTCTTAATCTGTATGGATGTACCAAGATTTGTGGATATCAATGGCAGGGAAAAACTTTTAAACTGTTGTTAGCTGACCTCATAAGTAAATAACAGTAGAAGGTATGAAATAATTATATCACACCCTATTTTTGCAATAGAAACATTTTGGTCTTCTGTAATTTTTGCCAAATAACCGGTTTCCTTAAATCTTCCAACTTTATATTTCTTGAGACTTGGAAACATTTTTCAAATCACTGTTGGGGGAATAATAGTGTCTATTCTATGGCATGGAAAATAAGTTTGGCAAGATATAGAATGTATTTCTGATTTTGTGATGAGATTTTGTTTGAATGTTTGTTGTGTGAATGTGGCTATCAAAATCCATGAAACTGCTGCTTTAAGGACACTTCTCTCCTCTGCCCATGTTTTTCCTCCCAGTTTCTCTCTGTTCATTCAAACTTTGACTTTTCCTCTGGAAAAGTGGTAGTCTTTCTACCACCGTCACATTTGACCCTTCTTCTCATTACCCTTTTCCCTCATTTTAATGAGGGAAGGCAAAAGGCAAATTTGATTACCACTCTCAGATTTTGATTCTTGATTTCAACCAATTGCCAGACCCTTTAGAATGGGATACCCCACCCTTCATTCTCCTTACACCATATATTGATATATACATTTACTCTTCAGGGTCTTTGCCTTCTATATCTAGACATTTTACTTCTGTAACTTTTAATTAGTTTTGCCTGCAGCTTAATTCTCTAGTTGATTCCTAATAAACTTTCCAGATTACATTAAAAATGTCACTTCCTTTGGGAAACCACAGACCACCTTGCTCTTCAGCCCTACTCCAACTCCTATAATTCATTAAGAGGTAAACATTTTTTTTTTTTTAAATTTTCCTCTTAGCAAGATGCAGGTCACCAATCCTAGCACTTCTCATAGCTTATCCAATGTGTTGTTAGTGCATCCTACCACAGAGAGTTGTGCTCTTTATCTCTTATCACAAACATCTCTCAATGTGTCAGCACATTATACATGATTAATAATTGTTGATAAAACACAGGATGTAAATTTGTGTATAAGGAATTTTAGTACACAAATGTGCACAAGACTGCTATAATAAAACCATAGATTTGGTGGCTGAAAATAGCACCTGTTAATTTTCTCAAGGTCCAAAAGATTGGAAGTGCAGAATCAGTTTCACTGGATCAAAATCAAGGTGTAGTCAGGGCCAAGATTTTTCCAAAGGCTCTATGGGAGAATCTATTTCCTGTTTTTTTTCCTTTCTATAGAGCTGCATTTCTTGGCTCATAGTCTCTTGTGATGTCTTAAAAGTCAGTGACTTAGCATCTCGTTTCAGAGTTTCATTGCCCTTCTTTCTGTCAATTCTTCTCTGTCAAATGCCTTTCATGAGGACTCATAATTACTAGCCTGTGCAAATAATCTGGATAATTTTCCTATCTCAAAATCTTTAGCTTAATTGCAAGTACAAAGTCTCTTTTGACATGGTAACATTCCCAAGTTCAAGAGATTAGAATCTTGATATCTTGGGGGGCATTATTTAACATAGCAAAAATTTTTAGTCTGTTATGGTTGTGAAGCTAAAAGTTTTAAATATATACAAGTGAAAAAATTGCAAGCTTCTGAATTATTAGAATAATTTACATAATTTTATTCTGTCTAGCGTTTGGTAGGGCTTTTAAATGAAAGATTATTATAATCTGGGAAATTATACATAATATTGATAGCAAATATTATAATGAAAAAGCAAATAAGGCTTTTATTTCCTTAGACAACAATATATGAAATATGTAATTAGTTTGTCCTTTCCTTTTTTTTTTTGTACAGGATATGGCCACACTCTTATGTTCAGGTTACATATTAGTTTTATTTTCTTACATCTTATCTTTGAGTTTTTGCCTGTGTAACAAGAGTCAAAATCATAATATCTTATTTGAAGAAAAGAATTTATGATCTTGGAAATATTTGAAGAATGAATGAAGTTCATGAACTTACCTACTGAAGGGATTCATTTGGAATAATGGTCCATTTGTTCATTTACTTTAACAAACATGGGTAGAACATCTGGTTTTCATCAGGTGCTTTCCTTTGTAGCTAAATACAAAGATGAATAAATAATACACATTGGAGACATTCAGTCTAATCAAACGGTTGTTTTAAACAGAAACTTATAAACTTAGAATTGTTTCACCACTCTGAGGTAGATCATCCCTTAAATTTTTGAATTGACAATGAGATTAAAAAACCTTAGGCTATCAACCAATTCAACAGTTCATGTATCCTGTAATACTTAATAAGAATTATGTCCAATATGGAGTTTTTCTAGGTAATTGGAACCAGACAGTAATAGAAGGGATGACTTGGGTCTTATAGCCTGCTGTCTATGGGTATATTTCAAATGTTATGAAAATAAAAGGCAATGTATCTTGTAGCTTTTCTCAGGGGAGAAATTGTGGTCCCATGATGAAATCCATGTACAATTTCAGCTTCTTTTTAGTCTAACTGAAAAACAAAGAGGATATGTTTTATCCTTAATTAAAGCTTCTAAACACACATTTTAATTAAGAATGTTTAAAATTTGATACAAACAAGTGCATATCATGAAAAAACAAAAACCATCTATTTTCCCAAGTGTTTATAAAAAAATAATTCAGTTCCCCTAAGATAAGGAATTAAATAAGGATAGTCCTTTTGACTTATATTTAGCACTCTAATGGAGGGTCTAGTCAAGGCAGTTAAGAAAAAGGAATATCTAGTTTAAAAAGAAAGAGTTAAAACTTTGTCTATTGGCAGATAGCATGGTATTGTATAAAGAAAATTGTAAGGAAATTCCCTATAAAATTATTAGAGCTAGTAAGTTTTCAAGGTACAAAGCCAACATACAATCAATTATATCTCAAAGCTGCAAAAAGTACTCAGTATATCTAATCAGTTGCAATTCTATACATTTAAGATGATCAACTAGAAAGTAAAATTAATTAAACAGTTTCATTTATAATACCACAAAGTGAACAAATAATTTTTATTTCTTTTGTTGTTTATTATGTACTCAAAGTTATAAAACACTGAAAAAAATTAAGGACTGAAATACATTGAAAAGATGTACCACATTCATAGGCTAAAAGACTTGCTGTTGCTAAAATACCAAAATTCCTCAAATTGATCTACAGATTTAACACAGTCCCTATCAGATATCAACTAACTTTAAATAGAGATTTACAGACGGATCCAAAAATCCATATGGAAATGCAAGAGACTAGGGATTGCTAAATAACCTGGAGTGAAAAGTATAAAGTTAAGGACTCATACTTTCTGATTTCAAAATTTGATAAAAATCTTATGATTGTCAACACTGTATGTTTCTGGCATAAGGACAAATATCTAAGTCAGTGGAACAGTATTGAAAGTCAGTGAGCAAACCCTTTCCATTTATGCTCAAATTATTTTCAAGAAGATGCCAAGACTATTCAAAGTGTTTACTGGGACAATCGTATGTCCATATACTTGCAAATGAATGAAGCTTGCTTACTACACAAAAAATTAACAATCATAGATTTGAATATAACAGCTAATTTATAAAACTCTTAGAAGAAAGTAGCATTTTTTTTTGTGATTTGGTTTAGGCACAGTTTTCATATAATACCCAGAACACTAAACATTCTACAAAAGAAAGTATTAAACTGGAATTCATCAAAATTAAAAATTAAAATTGTATGTACCACAAAGTTCACCATCACAAATGTTCACCACCACAGAATGGTGAAAAATATTTGTATGTGCTATAACTGTTAAGTGGCTTGTATCCAAAATAAATTAAAAAGTCTTTTAAGTCAGTCATAGGACAACCAATGGAAAAATGATCAAAGAATTTAACAAACTTTTCTTGAAAGCACGTCTACAAATGGCTAGTAAATACTTGAAAAGATGTTAAATTATTAATCATTAGGGAAATGCAATCAAAATTACAATGGGATAACACTTTATACCCACTAGGATGGTCATAATTAAAGTAACAAATAGTGGTGAAGATGTGAAGACATTGGGAATCCGCATACATTCCTGATGGGAATGTAAAATGTTGCAGCCTCTTTGGAAAACTGTTTGGCAGCTCCTGAAAAGGATAAACATAGAGTCACCATATAACCATATAGAAATTAGATATATAAAACATTTGTTTACATAAAAGTACACAAATAATTAGCATTTCTCAGGATAGCCAAAAGTTAGAAACATGTCAAATATTCATCAAATGATAAATGGCTAAATGTAACATATATAATGCAAGTTATTTGAAAAAAGGAAGTACTAAAACCTGATATCTCATAGATGAATCTTGACATTATTCTAAGTGAAAGCCGTCAATCACAGAAGATGATAGTGGATCATTCTACATACATAAAATGTTCAAAACAGTTAAATCCATAGAGATAGAAAGTACATTTGTCTTGATCTAAGAGGGAGGAATGGGGGAATAGGACGAATCAAAGTGATTGTACTGCTTTCACTGTCATACAAAATATCATAGACTGGGTGTCTTAATGCAAAATTTATTACCTCATAGTTATACAGGCTGGAAGTCTGAGAACCAGAAGCCATTATACTTCATCTGGGGAGATCTTTTTCCCTTGCTTGTAAAAAGCTGAATTCTTATGAACTTACATGACATGAGAGGAGAACACGAGAGTAGAGAGTGTGAGCCTTTATTTTCTGGCATCTCTTTTATGGGAACACCAATGCCATCATGAAGGCCTGACTTTCATGACCTCATCTAAACTTAGTTACCTCCCCAAAATACCATTTCCAATATCCACTGGGCGATTAGAAGGAGGGTACTGTGTAGTCCATAGCAGACTGCTAATGGATGTGGGGTGACTAAATATTTTTAAATTGGTTTTGGCAATGATTGTACAATTCTGGAAATATTCTAAAATGAATTTTATGCTTTATAGGCATAAATTGTATATTAAGTGTGTTTCAAAGTTTAAAAAAGTCAAAATTTAATGTATAATTAATGAGGAATTTATAATACAAAATAGTTCAGATCAAAATACAGATACATAATATGTATGTTATTTGTATGCACATAAGCTTATATGTGCACACATACATACACATATACACAGATATCTAACATTGGCACCTGGGATATTGACTCATTTACAGGATATTTTGGAGAATCACTTTATGAAAGGAATAGACTTCTACAAAACATGCTGGAAGAGAAATATGAGCGAAGTATTCTTGGGAGACAGTGAATGAATGACTAACTCATTATGAGATGGTTTCAAAAGATTTCAGTGACAATATTTCAAAGGAAAGAATATTTGATTCAGGTCTTGAAGAAAGAATGCATTGTGATTAGGTTAAAGTGACTGACTGGTGCTCTGTGACCAGGATATAGACAGGTGATAGCAGATTAATTTGGAAATATTGATATGAATTAATATGTATAGGAAATATGCCAGACAATTTATTATTTAAGACCCATTTTTTTAAATCTGAGTAATGTTTGAAGTTATTTTTTATTAGACTCTCTAACAGTACCTAACATTATTAACTTGAATTATTTCAGGATAAAATTTCCTAAATATGTATCAACATAAATCTAGACATAATTACCTTATACATGTAGGCCATAAGCTACATGAAGCTGAAAGAGAAACAAAAATTTAATATTAAATTTTGAAATTTGCTGTCACCTGAGAAATATCTGTAGCTGTATAGGGGTCACAGAGCCATACCTATTTAATTCAACTTCGGGACTATACTTCTCAACCTTTTCACTCTGGCGACAGACCTATCCAGTAATGTTTACTTAGAACATTCTCATTAATACAGTTTGTGGATATTCCCTATGGGCTATCTTATAGTCGAGATTCCCTGAGAGCATGAGAAACCCAGGAGCCCTTATACTAACTCTCTGTCTTTCTCTCAAGAATGCTGTAAATTCCAATATTGCTGCTTTAGAATGTAGGATTGTTAACCAGGGATATGGTAGGATGTTATTCTAGAAAGAAAATTCTAGCTTCAGAGTTGAGCTTGGATTAGACACAAGAAGAATGAAAGGTAGAGAACCCAACTCAGAAAGAGTTGCAGTGGCCCTTCTGAGAGTATTAAAAGGCCAAAGCCATGAAAGTGGGGAGGGAAGGAAGAATTTCAGACTTCGGAGGGGTAACTGCTTGGAGGTAGAGACAGAGGTGGAACTGGGAATAATTTTGAAAATTGGATGAAGGATAAATGGTGACACAAGAATAATAATCAAGCTTGAGAGTGAAAAATGGATAACTGATTTTTGGACATCAGAATGTCCAGTTTAAGGACTAAGCAGAAACCGAGCAGGGTAATTATTAGAGATGTATAAAACACACACACTCACAAATATATTTAATTCAAGTAAGAAGAAAAAAATATCGAACTATAGAATTGAGAAAGAGATTTTTCAAACACATGATAGGTGGAAAGGCAGTTGTGAAATGAAATGAGAAGAAATAACCTCAGACAGAACTCTAAGAAATAATTTTATTTGGAATGGTAGAGTTCTCTAACTTCTACTTAAAAGTCCTTACTAGCTAGGAGCCTATTACTAAAATAATTAGCTGATCAGTTCTAAAATTTGAAAACATAATTTTTGAATAACATTTTTATTTTTTAAGTCTAGATGTAGCCCTCTCTACCACAGAGTTCAAACTACCTTTGTTCAATTAAAAATCTAACATATGGTCTACACACAAGCATTTTAGAAATCTGAAAATATATATAATGCCCCTTATATTTATAAATATATGAATGTTTTATTTTCCAGGCTAAGTTCCCCAATATTTTATACCCTAATACATGCAGTTTCTAGTTGTTTATTATGGTGCTCTTTTTTCCTACAATGTGTTTCCATTTGGCAGTAAGCTCTTAAGTAAAGGGAACACAATGTCCAATGGTCATTTTGAACCATACGTTTCTTGTCCCCTTCGTTTGCTGGACTTCCTCCCCCGATTACCCACATACCATATCACCTGTCCTCATATGAACCCATTCCATTGTCTATGTTCCTTCCTCAGTCTGGTGTCTTTTCTTTCTAAGGTGAACTCCTACTTATCTTTTGCATCCTGACTCACATTTCTTCAAAGAGCTTTTTACACAACATCACCAGAATTGCTTTTATATTGTTACATGGTACAGTCATAGTTTCCTGTAGAATGTGACTTATCTTAGACTTTTTGTTGTTGTTTCAAGAAAGCACTAATTGAGAATTCTCTACAGGAAAATTATATTCAGAAGCCTAGAGATTTCTAGGCGACTCTAGCGGACAAGATCACAGGCAACACCTTAAGAATAACCTTACAATATGCCTGGAAGAAGACAGAGAATGTTTGTTCCTTTTGCTCAGTATTTCTGCTTTTGCTATTTCCCACACTGTGGGCACTTAAGTTCAGGCAAACGTCTTGCTGCTTCTCAATCAAAGAGGCCACCAGGGAGAGGCGGAGTTAGGTTTGGGGGAAGTTTCTTTTAAGGAATCCAGAGGCTATGTGAAGGGCATGCAGGGTGGAAGTAGTTTAGACTGAGGAGTAAAGGGATGGAAACATTAAAGAAAAGCAATGAGAAAATTCATAAATGGAAAACAAAATAGAGAAGAGTTGTGCAACTGAGATAAGAGAAGTCATTGGTGGGGGTCAGTAATGGACGGTGATGCGTGCAGAATTTAACACAGCAATGACTCCTCATTAGCGATTACTCTTCAGAGAAGGAAATCCTGGACTTCGGGTCCAAAAACTGCTTCTTGCTCTGATATGAGCAAATCATGAACATCCTTGAATCTCAGAACAAAACAAGATCGCTCAGCAGTCCAGGATGTGTTCTCAGAGAGGCAGAGTAGCTGGCTTGGAGTGGACAGCTGACCAGGGGAAATCCCCAGCGTTACGTCTCAGCAAAAGGTCCCAAAGGTGATAGCACATGTGGCTCGTGTGTGTAGCGTCGTTGAAGTGTGTGCCTTTTGCTATAGTTTTTATGGTCTTTTTTTCAGTTAACTTTAGTTAGTCATTGGTGGCAGATGCATGGTTATCGGTAACCAGAAGTTGTGGTGTAATGCTCTAGGCTGGTGTACAGGTGACTCAGTGATAGCTCTCAACTCCTCGCTTCACCTACCAGGCTTTGGTTAGCCTAAGTAGTTTCATATTGATTTTTAAATGTAGGATACTCATCATGTTTCACTCTTTCTAAAATTCACTACATTACTTCATGGCGACTTGGCTTATGAGACTTTTTGCATGTTTTTCTCCGCTTCCTTTTTTTTTTTTCTTTTTCTTTTAATGGAAAGGTACAGGCAGGATTTAAAGCAAGTAGGCAGGCAGGAAGAGAGAGGAGGAAGAAACATTTTATTTTTTTAATTGTTCACCTTGATTGTTCCTCCTGGGCCTGGCATGCAAATGCTGGTGCTTTGAATGTATGTGCACAGAACTTGGCCAGAGGTGGCAGACCTAACCACTACTCCACCAGGACATACCTTCACTTCCAAAGCCTAAGTCCCCAATTCTCAGATTTTTGTATTAATTTAAAATCTATTCACTGAAAACCTATGTATCAAGCATTATGATACACCTCATTATATGGTGTTAGACAAAATATATGTGGTCCTTGCTTTCATGGAGTTTAGCATCTTGAAAGTGAGAGAGATAATAAGAAAATATATACAGAGACTATGTATTTCAAATAGTTCTAAATTTCTATAACAAAAATAACTAGAGTATTATGAAATAATAAGAGAGGGTGTCACTTAAATTGGGGAATCATAAAAAGCCTCTCCTAGAAAAAAATATGATCTAAAACAAGGATATATAAGAGGCAAACAATGCTCTTTCAAGCAGAGTAGGTGCTCAAATAATGTCTCTTGAATAAATAGGAATAAAATATAACCATATTATATAGTACTTTCTTTGCATCATTTTGATAGTATTTCTGTGTTTGTTGTATAAACCAAATCAAATGATACTTGGCTGATGAAGTTTATATTAAAATAAGATACTTGATTTATATACTCTTGATACATGTTCAGTTTATAGCTTAAAAAAATCCTGAGTCTGTTTTTAGGAGCCAGTATACTATTTTATATGGCCTCTTTCACATTCTGAGTATACAGTTCAGCTGCTTGTGGCTACCATAACACAGAACTGTGCTTTTCCTGGTATTGTCTTTCACAGTCTTACTTGCATCTCATTATTCCAGCTTGTTAAGAGCTCTAAATCTGATGCTGACATGTAACATGTTAGCCATAGCTCTCGGCTTTATATCACCCCAAAATTTGATAAGCATGCCATCTGTGTCTTGATCTAAGTTGTTAATCAAAATGTTGAAAAAAAAAAGGACCAAACATTTCCCCCTCAGCATTCAGCTACAGGGAGACATTTCTCAGGAAGGCACTGATGCATTAATCAACATTTTTTTGGTGACTATAAAAAAATCACCTAGCTTCGTATAATTATTTATGAGGGTATCATTTTGCCAAGAAATTTGGTGTATATGATAGCCAAAAAAATGTCAAGACAGGCAGTTAGGCGGACAAATGACACATATGAGTAGATAACAATGGCAATGGCTGTGTTGGCACAAAAAAATCTATGGGCAAAAGGCAGAAATAAACTGCAGGGGTCAAGGAATGTGGAAAGGGGACTTTTGATGAAGAAGGGGGACTTTGAAACTGCCTAAAGTGCTTTGAGAATTATCTGAGAAGGGAGCCTTGAAACAGCCAGCCAGATGAGACAAGAAGAAGAGACTTAATTGTATCTCTGAGCACTGGCAGCTGGCTTCAAACTCAGCTTGGAGTAACTGAAGTCACCCATTTGCACCCCTCCTGAATATATCTTCTTGTTGCCTAGTAAATTCTTCCTTAACTTTACTTCTCCTCTCCGATGTTCTGGGAAATCAAGAAATCAGAAAAGAGAAATTAACCATAATCTTCATAATCATAACCATAATATAGAATGTACTATACACATTGAAAACACTTGACTTTCTATTCCTTTTTATTTCTTAAATGCTTTTTTCTAAGAAAAAAAGTAAAATGCGTAATACTGTTACCACGAGGATCTTGGGATCTTACTCAGCATTCTTGTGAGTCTGAGATACTTCCTCAGGCGCACCCTCTCAGAGAACAATGAAGATAGCTTAGCCTGTTGAAAGCAAAAGCAAGTAAGTTTTATTGAAGATAGTACACCACTATGAGATAGGATAATGGTGGACCATATTCCAGGAGGGGAACAAGTCATGAGGAGCTTCAGGCTGAGGTTTTTAAAGAGTATGGTTACCTTTATACCTGCCCAGGAGCATCTCAGTGATCCTAATAAATAATAATAAAGCTCCCCTTTATTGAGGACTTCGGATTGGCACTACTCGTGGTCTGCTGCCTTTTGATTGTTGGTCTGCCTCTGTTCCCTTCCCCACTGCTTCTCAGCTCATGGCTGACTCACTACCTAGCAATACCTCATATATACCCTGAAGTGCCTTATCCTCATATCAAAGACTGTTCAGTCCCAGGAGCTGTAGTTTCTTATCAGTTACGTTACTTCCTAGTTGTGTAATTTGATGTAAATATCAATTCATTAATAATAAATTTGACAGACTTTTCTTGGATATTGGAACCATGTTTGAGGAAGGTAAGGGTTAAGATAATTAACTTTTTTAGTATATGTTGTTTGTTAGGTATTCTGCCAGGGGCTTTGCTTACTTAATTTAATTATAGCTGTTTTATCAGGATTGGAATCTCAGGGTCCACACAACCCATTCATCATATAGTATCACTTTGAAAAAAATTAAAATATTTTAAATCTTTTCTGAGTATTGATATGATACAAAGGAGTAGAAAATGGATCACTATGTACAGTTATATAAAATCAACTATGTTTTCCATTGATGATATACCCAATGACCACTGTGGGGCTTTGAGCAGAATAAAAAAACAAGACAAAAAAAAAAAAGCAACACGTTAGGGGTAGATGACTGGCTCCTTCCGTTTCTCTTCTCTCAGTCATTCCCTGGGTGACCTTATGTAGGGGGCATTGAGCAGCCACAAAGAGTATTCCCAGATGAATCCTTCTCCTTTTAGTGATGTTTAGTTTATTATAATCTAGGACCAGGGACCACCTGAATAGCCCCATGCTTTTGGGCAACTTTAAGGATGTTGTCTCCTCTTTCCTAGAATACGCCTCCCTCTATTTAGTAATTGCCTTTGCAACCTTCATGCTAAAACTCACTCAGGGCATGCTCGGGCAGATAGTCTCTCCTTTCCACCAGTCTAATCTACTCTTATCTCTAAGTGCTTTGTCTGTTCCTTTGCTTCCTTTTTTGGTATAATATTTTTAAATTTTCTTTTGTTTACATTTCTATATGCATTTTAGGATATTGAAATCTTAGCTCAGTCTGTGTATTCTCCACCACACCCACCACCAGAGTTCTAGTGACCTTTACCATTACCTTGTCCTTGTTCCCTCCTCCCCAGCTTTCTTCCACCTTCATTGTAGCCACTTTTATTTTCAGATGCATAGAATTACACACACATATATATTACATATGTGTATATATACACACACACATATATATACACACACACACACACATACATACCACATCATCTTTATTCAGTCCTCTATTAATGGGCATTTAGGTTTCAGTGTTTTGGCTATTATGACTTGTACTATTATGAATACAGGGGTGCATATTTTTTTCTGATTAGAGTTTTTGTATTCTCAGGGTATATATCTAGAATTAGCATATTTGAATCAAATGGTAACTCCATTATTATTATTTTTGTGGAATCTCCATACTATTTTCCAAGGAGCTTGCACTAATGTACATTCCCACCAATAGTAGGGGAGTTTTCCTTTTTCTCCACACTCCCTCCAACACTTTATTTCTAATCTTTTTGATACAGACCGTGCTCATTGGTGTGAAATGATACCTCATTGTGGTTTTTATTTACATTTGTCTGATAATGAGTGATGTAGAATAATTTGTCATGTGTCTGTAGACCATTTGTGTGTCTTCTTTAGATAGGTGTCTGTTCATTTCTTATACCCATTCTTTTGTTATTGAGATGTATGAGCTCTTTATATATTTTGGACATATAGCTTTTGTCTGATATAAGTTGTTCAAATCTTTTTGCCATTCTGTCTGTTGCTATTTTGTTTTAATGGTTTCTTTCACTGTACATTTCTTTTTTTTTTTTTAACTTTGATATAGTTCCAAGTGTTGTTTCACTTTGGTTTCAATTGCTATGGTTGTTGTTTCCGCAAAGACGTCTTTGAGGTTGATACATTTTCCTCTATATATTTTATGGTTTAAGTCTTCTGTTCATGTCTTTGGTCACTTTTGAGTTAACTTCTGTTTGTGGATCTAATGTGTAATCTAGTTTCTTTCCTGTTTTTTAACAGGTGTCTTTTCAATTTTCATAGTGTGATTCTTGCTTCTTTGTCAGATTAACTGTCCATAGAGATGTAACTATTTCTGTACTCAATTTTAATCTATTGATCCTGTGTCTGTTTTTGTTGCAATACCATACTCCTTTGATTACGATCACTCTATAGTATAGTTTTAAGTCAGGAAGTGTGATACCACCACTGTTCTCTTTTCTGAGGATAGCTTTGGCTATCCAAAGCCTTTTTGTGGTTCCATACAGACTTCAGTATTATTTGTTTAATGTCCTTGGGATTTTTTTGAGAATTGAAATAAATATGTACACTGCTTTAGGTAGGATGGCCATTTTTCTAAGTTAATTCTTCTATTCCATGATCATGGAATGTACTTCCATCTCTTTGTGCCTTCTATTTTGTTTGTAAATGTCATAGTTTTCTTTAATTTCTACTGTAAGAATAAAACTTGCCAGTATTTACAGCTGCCTTTTGTCTTCTGAATTCCTTCATAAGCAGGCCAAAAACCTGACTTCAGAACCCCAAATTCCCACAAAAATCTTTGCAATAATTTTCTGTGTACTTATATTTTGTTTCATGTTGAACTAAAGTGCTTTATCATGTATGTCCTCAGGAAATGTCTCTATAGAGAGCAGAATCAAAATCCATGTATTATTTCGTTATATTTGAGTTTGATGAATGATAAAGTGAATCAATTAAGGTATTGAGGATCAATACTGCATATGTGAGGTACTCCTCTGTGTCAGGAGGAAACATACAGTGACTCGGGGTTCTGCTCTTGGTTGCTGCTATCCACAGTATGGCTGTCATACTTGTGATTCTGTCTTTTGATCTGCTGAGTCCTGCTTGTCACACTAGCCTTCTGCTACTTCCCCTGTCTCTATCAGCTTCTCAGTGTCTCATATTGTACAATCCTGGGAAGCATTTCTGAGCTGCTGCATGCTCTCATCCTCTGTCCATGCATATCCTTCTTTTGTTTTTAATTCAGTTTCATAATTTCCCCTTCTATTCTGTATCCCCATCCTATTAGATCCTCATGTTTAATTTATAAACTTTCCATCCACTTTACATCTGTTTATATTAAAGTGTATGCATTCCTGAAGTTTAAATATAAATATATAAAATTAGCTTGTGTTTTAACATACATTTATTCCATACATTCATCCTTTTTCACCTTTAGAGAAGTAAAATTAACTAACAATCATTTATATCTTTAAGATGTAAGGCTTGATGTTTTGATAAATATTTACATTATAAAATGAGCACGTTGTTAAGCTAATTAACAAATTCAGCACCTCACATGGTTACAATTTTGGTGTATATGCAGGGAGAGCATTTAACAGCTACTCTTGGAATAACTTCCAATTAAATAATACATTATTATTATAGTCAGCATGCTGTACATTAGACCTTCCAAATTGTTCATCTGTACAACTCATAATTTGTACCCTTTGACCAATATCTTCCCCTTTTCCCTAACTCTCAGCCTATGACCGTCATTTTTATGTTCCAGCTTCTGTGAGTTTGAAGTCTTCAGATTCTACATACTGGTGAAATCATGTGGTATTTGTTTTTCTGTGTCTGACTTATTTTACTTAGCATAATATCTTCCAACTTATTGCAAATAATAGAATTTCTATTTTTTTTAATTTTTAAAAAATTTCTGTTACCCAGCTGAGTTTAATCATGTTTTATTCATGTGGTTTTCATAGGATTTGTAACTTCCTTTTGGTTACTGATTTGCATAGTGGTTATTTTAAAATAAAGTATAATGGAATTTAATTAATTTTATAGTTGAGTTAAATAAACTGTATAACAGTGACATTTTTCCTTCTAGCATCTCCTATAAGTTTAAACTTAAATGGATCTTTGTTCTTCGGTAATTTTAAAACAAAAAGAAAAGGTAAATAAATTTAAATGTGACCTGTTTATTTAGTGTAGGGGAAAGGCTAGTGATTTGGGTGTCCTCATCTGGGCACTGTATTGATAGTCCAGAGGGTTTGGAGGAGACTTTTCCATTTTCTTGATTACTTTAGTGCATTTTGACCTATTGATATTTAAATGACTAGATTATTTATTTTCAGGGCTGCTAAGTATTCAAAGGAAGGTGTGGCTAGGGGTTTGAATCCATAACAATGTCAAATTTAGCAAGTACTATCAGTGATTGGATTCACAAAGTGTTTAATAGCTCTCTTTAGAGTAACCTGGTCAGATGATAATCAAGCAAACACAAGTAAGCAAGAAAGTGTCAAAGCTGCCAGGTTGTATTCCTACTATAGACTTCTACTCAGCCACATTCTGGAATAAGAAATAAAGATCATCTAATCATATCTGAAAAAGAAATCTGGCCAAAATAATAAAACTGAGTAATAATTTGCACAAATGGGAGCCCCCTACTCTGTGACCATCTGTTCTCATTATAAGCCTAGAGACTTATATAAAGATCAAATTTTAAAAAGATTTCCCTATTTCTCCTTAATGAGGATGTCTCACCTTAAGGAGATAAATGCTAGGGTAAAAAGGTGGAAGTGAGAAGGAAAAGTTTTTGATTATGTTTCTAGTGCAGTTTGAGTTTGTGATCATAAGAAAATAATTTATGATATTGATGGTGGCGGATACAAAAATAGGGCAGCTTCGTTGAATGAGAAATAAAGGAAGTTGTTATTGTTGGTTAATAGATTTTTAAAAATTTACCTATTGATTTTAATTTTTAATATTATTGCCAGAGCTTTTTAAATTACACTTGACTCACTGTATGTTTCTTTTTTTAAATTGAAGTAACATTATGAAAGGTTTTTTCTCCGGGCTCCGCCGAGGAAAGAATGCCAGTCAGACAAAAAGTCAAATAGCCAGGGCTTTATTGGGGTTTGCGCACCCAGGTGAGGTTCTCTGGTCTGAAGAATGAGGGCCGGGGAAATCGCGCCCAAGCAAAGGGAAGCGCGCTCTTAAGCAGAAATTTTGCGGGCTTTATGCGTGACGATTGGGGATTGGTTATGTAACTCCAGGTGTCGACTTTTCATTGGTGACTGGCCCAGACTCGGGTTGCCATGAGGATGTCCGCCTTCGCCTGGGTCTCTGTTTTGGTTCCTTGGTCTGAGGTCAGCCACCTTTTCCGGGGCAAGGCTGCCATTTTGTCCTTCTGGGCCGCCATTTTTGTCCTTCCAGTCCAGCCTAACATTTCAAACTCTTTGATAAGATAAGGGTCACCATAATCCATCTGGCTGCTTCCTGCTGACAGGGGGCATAGAGGGGAGGGGGTCAGAGGTTGGTGTCGTCTGGCCCAGTCTGGACAGGAGAGTAGGCTCTGGTCTGGAGCAGCATTTGGTTGAAGGTAACCCGGGAGGCTTCACGGATTCTGTCCTGGAGGTATCTCAGAAAATATGGGCCAAGCATTAGTAATACACAGATTATCAAAACTGGCCCAACGATTGGGGCCAAAGTGGTAAAAACCAGGGAGCGCCACCATGGGGTATCCTTAGCTGCATGGTAGAGCGGCTTGGCCAGTAGAGCAAAGTTGGGGACCCAGTGTCTAAAGAACCCTACCAGCCCTAGGAAGGAAAGGATCTGATCTCCCGATGTAGGTGGTTGGAGGCTGCGGAGAAGTTGAGTACGGTCAGCTATAAGGCTGCGGGATGTAGGAGAGAGGGAGAGACCCAGATAAATGACCTGTTGTTTTGACAGTTGGGCTTTATCAGGAGAGATTCAATATCCTCTTTGGGTGAGGAAGTTGAGAAGGGTGGCAGTCTGTTATTGGGAGTTCTGTAGTGAGGGGCTACAAAGGAGGACATCATCCACATATTGGAGGACTTTACTGGGGCCTAGATCACAGGAGGCCAAATCTCAGGCTAAAGCCTGACCAAACAGATGGGGGCTGTCCCTGAATCTCTGCGACAGGACTGTCCAGGTGAGCTGTTGTGACAAGGCCGTGTCAGGGTCTGTCCACGTGAAGGCAAAGAAAAACTGAGACTCTGGGTGAAGTGGAATGGTAAAAAAAAAAAAAAAGCATCCTTTAGGTCGAGGAGAAGTGTGTTGTATTAGGAGGGATGTGGGAGAGGATAGTATAGGGGTTGGGGACCACCGGGTGGATAGGGACAATTGCCTCATTGATAAGTCTGAGATCTTGGACCAGACAATAGGCTCCAGACAGTTTCTTGACTAGGAGGATGGGGGTATTGCATAGTGAGTTGGTGGGGACAAGAAGTTTCTTGTCTAGGAGGCAAGAAATAATAGGCTTTAATCCCCTTAGGTTTGTCTGAGAAATGGGGAATTGGGGTCTGGAAGGGAAGATGTCAGGCTGCTTGAGGTGGACAATGACAGGAGTGTTGTGGGAAGCTACTGTTGGGGTAGAGGTGTCCCATACCTGGGGGTTAACAAAAGAGGGGGAAATAGGCGGATCTGGAAGAGGAGTTGGGTCTTCTAACAGGGGGAGGATGAAAGCGGAAGAAAGAGGGTGACCCTGAGTGAGCTGGAGAGTGGCACCTAATATTTGTAGGACATCCCTTCCTAAGAGCGGAACAGGGCAGGAAGGTATGATGAGGAAGGAATGGGAAAGGGGGAACCCGTCCAAGCTACAGTTAAGTGGAGGGATCCGCTGGGGGAAAGATGGGGTCCTGTCTACCCCCACGACCAAGATCTGGGAAGGAACTAGGGGTCCAGAAAAAGACGGTAAAACGGAGTAGGTAGCCCCCGTGTCCACGAGAAAAGAGATGGACTTACCCGCTACCTGCAACGTTACCCTGGGCTCGGCGAGGGTGATGGGGGTCTTTGAGTCCGGGCCGCCTCAGTCATCCAGGAGCCCGAGAGGCTCCGGTGTGGCCAGGGGCGAATTCATGCATGCCTTGAGCTAATTCTCCACAGGGAGGTGCCGAGGACGAGTTCTTAAGGGGACAAGCATCCTTCCAGTGGCCAAGCTGCCGGCAGTCTGGGCAAGGCTTCATGGGTGGTCGGGGTTGGGGACACTGGCGGGCCCAGTGTCTCTCCTTGCCACATTTGAAACAGGCCCCCGGCGTGGTGTTCTTTGGCCCAGATTTAGGCTTTGCCCCCGTTGCCACCAGCCGCAGGGCTGCTAGCATAGCCTGGGTCTGCAGGGCTACCTTTTGCTGTAGGTGTGCCTGGCGGGCAGCCTCAGCCTCTGCTTCTCAATTGTTGAAAACCTTAAATGCCTTGTTCACCAGATCTCGGATGGGGCTTTGAGGGCCGTCCTCAGCCTTTTTCAATTTTTTTCAGATGTCTGGATCTGACTGAGAGATAAAATGATTAGCCAGAACAGTCGCCCCAGCATTAGATGTTGGATCTAAGCGGGTATAGAGTTACATGGCCTCTGTTAGTCTGTTAAGGAACAAAGTTAGGTTTTCTCCAGGTCCCTGGGTCACTTCCCTGAGTTTGTCATCATTGACTACCTTTTGGGCTGACTGGTTCAATCCTGCTATGAGGCATTCAACCATCTGGTCACGGCGCCTTTGGCCTGCCTGTCCTACCTGGTAGTCCCAGTTTGGCTCTGCCTCTGGAACAGCCTCAGCTCCCACGGGCATGAGGGCGTTGGTGGCATGTGTTTGGTTGGCGTAAGTCCTGGCGGCGTTTCGAACATGGTCCTGTTCATCAGGGGTCATAGTGGAGGTTAAGATAATATGCAGGTCATGCCAGGTTAAATCATAGGCTTGTACTAGGTATTGAAATTCCTTAATAAAGTTAGTTGGGTTGGCAGAGAAGGAGCCCAAGAGTTTTTCTATAGAAGAGAGATCAGTCAGGGAGAAGGGGATGTGGACTCGGACTACACCGTCCGTCCCTGTCACCTCTCGGAGGGGACAGATGCGGGAGTCGGGGGTTTGAACTTCGGCAGGAGCAAGTGTGAGAGCTGATTGGGGAGGAAAGACTTTCATCAGGAGTAGGAGGGCTTGGCTGGGGCTGATAGGGGGAAGGAGGAGGAGAGGCGAGATCTTCAGGAGAGTCAGAGAAAGAGGAAGGAAGTTCTGGAGCAGAGGGTTCAGAAGGTTGGCCAGGCTCCGAACTGCAGTGGTCAAGGAGAACCCGGGCAGTGGAGCACTGAGCGCAGGGGTCTGGGCGGGAGCGCAAAGCCCAGAAGCTCTGGATATAGGGAACCTCAGACCATTTCCCGGTCCGTCTGCAGAAATTGTCAAAGTCCATTAGGGTAGCGAAATCGAAAGTGCCTTCCAGGGGCCAGTGCTTGCGATTGTCGAGCTGATATAATGGCCAGGCCTTAGTAGAAAAATCAGCCACTTTCGCTTAAGGCTGGGATCGACTGTAGCCAGATTCTTTATTAGGCACCCTAAGGGTGTTTTAGGGTCTAGTTTGGATCCTTGCCCTCCTATTTTTGGTCCCCAAGGAACAACAGAGAGGGAATTTGCGTCCCTCAACCCAGTATGTTGAGCCGGTCAGAAAAATGGGGGTCTGGGTCCAGGGACGTCTCCTCTGGCGTTCAGATCCCGGTAATGGAGGAGAGTAGCCTCTCCGAGAAGGTCACCCCGATGCAGTACTGCAGTTTGTTGTGAGAGCAGTCTCTTGGTATCAGTACCCAGGGGCCCGGATTCAGCGGTTGGGGACCAGAAATTTGGGGCAATGGCACTTACCCTGGTTCATAGTCTGGACTGGAGGGGTGGCCAGGAGGCCTCCTCAGGGAGCGGGAAGAAGAGCGGTCCTCAGCAGACAACTGCTCCTGGATTTCTTTTCCCCGGGCTCCGCCGAGGCAAGAATGCCAATCAGACAAAAAAAAAAAGCCAGGGCTTTATTGGGGTTTGCGCACCTGGGCGAGGTTCTCCGCCCACAGAATGAGGGCTGGGGAAGTCGCGCCCAAGCAAAGGGAAGAGCACTCTTAAGCAGAAATTTCACGGGCTTTATACGTGGCGATTGGCGGGGATTGGTTCTGTAACTCCAGGTGTCACCTTTTCATTGGTGACTGTTTCAGACTGGGGTTGCCATGCAGACGTCCGCCTTGGCCCGGGTCTCTGTTTCAGTTCCTTGGTCTGACGTCAGTCACCTTTTCCCGTGCACGGCTGCCACTTTGTCCTTCTGGGCTGCCATTTTGTCCTTCTGGGCAGCCATTTTGTCCTACTGGGCAGTCATTTTGTCCTTCCGGGCCAGCCTAACACATTACACTATAATACAGAAATTTCAGTTGTGCATCATTTTATATCAACATCTATATATACTGCCTAACGGTTCACTAAAAGGTCGCTTCACTCTATCTGTTAAAACTAAATTAGCATTTCATTACGTAGTTCATGCAGAATTTCATACACACCACATTTTCTCATTCCTCCATTGGTAGAAACTTAGTTGTTATCATTTTTTTAGCTATTTCAAATAATGCTTCAGTGAACAAGATATATCTCTTCGAATATTAAATCTTTTCCTTTGGATATATACCATAGTAGTAGGATCGGTGTATCATATGGTAATTCTGTTTCAAATTTTTCTTCTGTTATATAGTGATAGCGTATATGCATTGAAAATTTACAATATACTATACTTTTCTCTAATCGTTCTCTATTAATCATTTTATTCTGATAGCAACAGTACTAGTTATAATTATTACCATGATACAGATAGGGACATCAAGGCATAGTGAGGTTAAGGAATTTACATAAGTTTTCCAATTAGGAATGTCAGAGTTTATTTTTTCACTTATGCAATTTGATTTGAGAGTATGTCTGTTAACCAATATATTAGCTGCCTTTTTTGATTATTCTGTATGAAGGTCACTTTATTCCTTTGGGGACACTGTATAGTATTCCATATTTTATATATATATTCAGAACTTTATATTTCTTTTATAGTGATAAATCATCCTAATATTAACTAGTCAATTAATGCTCTTGTAAATAATCCTATAATGGATCTGGTGCTGCAATATAACACCAAGTTGGTAGTAAGATAATATAAAGCTACCTCAAAAAGCTAAAAGCAAGAATATTAACAAAATGGAGAAGTATACCAAAATATAGTAGTTGGTAACCTTTGAGTAGTGAAAATATTTTCTTCCCTTTCCTCTTTGCTTTTCATTTTCTGTGTGTCTATATTTAGAATTCTACTGCTGATATCTCAGATTTTGTGTCTTATGTATAGAATTAAATTCTTGTCTAAATTTTACCTGTGTAGCCTTTATATTGTGTCCCTCAATTTTTCATATATCTAGATACAGATTATTTTGTGTGATTATTTCTAACAGATGTAAAACTAAAATTCATAGCCTGAAATACCTTAGTTGATGCTTTATCAGTTTTCTTGAATGAGGATTTTATCTCATCTTTTTTTCTGACTCATTTTTTGAGTCCTTTGACAGAATGAATGCAATACATTTTAACTCCAGTTGAAATAATTCAGCAACTTTCTGAACCAAAGTTTCAAAAATCTATAGTAATTTCCTCACCTTCCTAAACTGTTTGTAATTGTAAAGAGGTCCTTATAAGACCTAGATGATTTGCAGACCATGAGGGTAAAACAGAGAAAGTTGAATTCAATACTATCTGAATTGTGTTTTACTTTGTGATGTTATTGTTACATGTTGGTCATCGTGAGAACTTACGGAATTTCATGCAACTTTAATGAAATAGACATGAAGCAATAGATTATGAGAGTTTTCATAAGTCATTCAAAGAGTTTGGACTTTAATATAAGACCAGGATAGAGAACACAAGAGGAATGTGAATGGTTAGGGTTAAGGGGACTGATAATGAATTCAATGTAAATGTTTTTCCTTAAAGTCTTGGTACCGCATATTCATTTCTAGTGGCCTTTAAACTCTGTTAGTTCAATATTTTAGATTTATCTGATTCAATTAGCATGGACATAAATTGCTAAGGACTAAAAGTGAATCATAATCTGTTCTGTTGGCTTGATCAGCAGACAAATTACATGTGTGCTCAACCAGTCTCTGAATGTCACATGAGTCTTGGTATCAATGAGAGAGTATCATTCTCGATAAGAGTCAAGATATTGAATCTTCTCCTTTATGGGCTTTCTCAAGCTGGAACTGTCTTCCTATCTTTCATAACCAATTCTATAACTAACATTTATGTTATATGTTCCTTGTTATAGAAAAATAATGGTAGTAGCAATGGCTAATTTTCTGTAGAGCAATTATCTGAAGTAATTGTAATAATTGTCTCCATTTTACAAATGAGAAAACCAAGACAGAGAGATTCAGTGACAGACACAATTTATGTCACTGGTAGCATGTTAACAAGTATCAGTTGACTTTCATCCTCAGTCTTTCTTCTTTCTAACTCATGCTATTATCCACCATGCCACTCTGTGTCTGCAATAGGAACAGCTCACTCCAATTGTGCACCATGTAGGTGGCATTGGTTAATGAGCTTCATTCATTGATCTTCATAAAAATCTTATGCAGTGAGTTCTCTTATTAGCCCCATTTTATAAATCATAGGTTGTGAACATTTTTCATAAAGGTCAGATAGTACTTTTTTTTCAATTCTGTGGGTTATTCTCTGTTGCAACTAGTCACCTCTGTTTTTGCAGTGCAAATTCTGCCATAAACAATCCTTAAACAAAGTCATGTAGCTCTGTTCCGACAACATGTAACTTACAGAAACAGGCAGAAACTAGATTCAACATATAAACTGTAATTTGTCAATCTTTGTACTAGATACTACCATGGTAGTTTTGAGGATTTAAGCAGTTCATGTTAAAGTGGGAAATAATCTAATTGAGCTTCAGATCAAAGGCCGGATCCTCATCCATGCATTATATTATCATTATTTTCATTTCTCTCTAGTAGATTGAATTTTGTCCCCTTAAAATATATGTTGAAACTCTAATCCAAAGTCCATGTGAATGTTACTTTATTTGCAAAGTTGTAGATTCAGTTAAATAACTTCAGGTAATCATAGACTTAGTGTAGACTCTATATCCTATGAATAATACCTTAATACAAGAAAGAAGGAGATTTGAGACAGGTAGTCACACAGGGGAAACAATCAGGTGAAAAAGGACATGGATTGGTGGTATGTTACCACAAACCAAGGAATACTAGAAGTTATGAAACCAGGACATACAAGGAAATATTAATTTATTATAGACTTTGGATCCCTCCCAGCCTTACCAACCACTTAATTTCAAACTTCTGGCCTCTTTAACTATGAGAGAATAAATTGTGCTATTTTAAAAATGCCACAAAGTTTGGGGTAATTCATGATCACACTAAGAAACTAATAAACCCTTTTTCTGTACTTTTTTTTTCCTTTTCTGAAGTATATTTCTGGTCATTTTTGAGATATGTTCTTGGATTAACAGATCCTCTCTGTTTAGAACTGAAATTATCCACAATTCCTTAACACTTTTAGTATAACTGGAAAAATCCTATTTAAGTTTTTTAGAGAAAAATTAAATAGCTCACCCACCCTCAACTTCTTTTATTTCTTTAGAAGGTATATCATTAAATATTATTAAGTAAAATCATACGATATTTGTTTGTCTTTAGAAGGCAAGAGAGACACTTAGATGTACATCTCTGGATTAACTGATGCACAGTCTATTAGGAAACAGATTCATTGGTAAGTGAAACTAATTCACCACTACCACTATTCAGGATAAATCAAGACTGGGAATAATATTTAATTTTATATGTTGGTGATATTTCAAAGGTTTTTACAGTAACTTACAAGGAGTTAATGTACTGTGAATTCATTCCAGTGCATTGATTTCCGTATTAACTCAGTGAAAGAAGCTACTCTTTGGCAAAAGCAAACTTTCAGAGGTAAATTTTCTTCATCATGTAATCCATAATTCAGAATTTATAATAACTACTTTCCTTGTTTGTGAATACAAATCATTATCTGGAAGATCCCAAATTCTAGCAAATACAAATGGAGGTTCATCTATGAAGTTTGTTTCATAAACACCTTATCACTTGGTGAACAAGGAGGCTGACTCTAAATGGAAAGACCGCTTGTTGTAGGTAGTCATGCTGTACTATGTGTTTTCTTGTCTTGTTGACACCTTTAGGAATTATGTCTGAATGCTATTAGAAATAGGCAGGGTGTTGATGACAATAGAAATCAACTACCTAATGTAGCTTGGGTTTTAGGAACTATATTTCACGGGTATCTTCCAAGGTTGGAATTTCTAGGTAGAATCCTCATAGATCTTTGTGTGTTGAGTAGGGTGAGCCCTGACCAGTGGGTCTCTGTATCATCTACCTTGCCCTGCAATGAAGTAACCCCATCATCCGATTTTATATATCTCTGTTTTTGTTTTGTTTAATTGTGGGACAGATCCTTAGTTTAGAAATGCAGATCCTCACTCTCAGGGACTCCATTAACTACAAAGGCATATTTCATCAAGAGTCCCTCCTGCTCAAATCCAGCCAGTTGTTGCCATGCTGCAAAAAGGACCCAGGTATTCCAAGATTATCTACATTTTTAAGAGAAGCCATATGTTTCTTTTCATATGAAATTCCCCACTATAGAACTCCTAGCCTCAAAATAAACATACAAATAATCAAGTAGACAAATATACTGTATAGACTCAAAATAATGTGAGATTCAATCCAGAGCTTCTGTTAGGAAACCTGTGAGATTAAACAAAAAGAACAAACACTTTTAAGATCATGTATTTCTGAATCCCTTGGGATATTTAGAAGCATTTATTCTACTCATAAATTGGCCACTGCTGATCATTAGAATTAGTTATGTTAAACCTGTTTTAAATGTAGGAAAATGAAGCTGCTATTTAAAGACCAAGCTCTTTGATCATTTCGAAGATGTTCATTTTCAGCTAGACAGTATATTAGCCATGTGTACATGTCAGAGATATTTTTATCATTATATTTACTAATCATTTAGCTTAAAGTCTACAAATTTGTTACTTATCAGTTTTTCAATCATTTCTAAGAAGATTCCTTGTTCTCCTGCTGTCTTGGCTTCAATTACATAGCATGTGTGAATTCATATCAGAAGTCATAATTAATAAATTTCTAAGCACTCTAGCATGACCTCTCTGTGTATTCCCCACCATCTTAGGTAACTATACTTCTCCTCAACTTCAAATTCTTACACAAAAGATTTTTGTTAACTTGTGAACTTTTGGGATTAATTTCTATCTTCTTGATTTGTGTTGTTTCTTTTCCTGCCTAAATTAGTCCATGCTTCTATCAAAAGTTCGCCATATTTTAAAGACCGGGTGTTCAGTTAAAGGACCACTATAATAAACCCGGAGAGAGAGAATATATGCCATGGTCTTGGCTGGTTGTCAGTGGATTTGGAAAGACAGTGATGAACTCAAACAACAATTGATTTACTGATTCAATATAGATTCCCTCATCTTGTCAATGATATCCTATAAAAAGATTTTTATTTACATAGAAACTATCTGGAGTGAGAAATAACATCCGAATTTGAAAAGCATTACCCTATAATTTTTCTGCTTAGTGCATTTTTACAGAATTATATTCTCTATTAATCATTGGCACCAAAAACAGGAGGAGAAAACATTTTTACCTCGCTCTGTGACTTTTAGTACTGGTGATATATTAGTATGTCATTTGTATTGCAAGTTGTTTTTTCCACAAACTTCCACTTACATTTTTTGATTTATAATATTAAGGAAAGTTACAAAAGTACAAGTTTTGTTGTATTTTTTAATTTTCACACAAGAAACTGAACTATTGAAATTTAATATTTTATGCAAGATCACATTAGGTTGAACCTTGATTTATAAGCCACTTTACCAGTACTTTTAAAATAATAAATTATAGATTTTTTTTGAAATACATACCCATAAATTCAACTTTTACAAAGTCACATTCTCATTTGATGGTGCTGCTCTTCAGATTGTGCTAATTTCTTATAGAGCTTAATTTTATTTTCTCAGGAGAGTGCATATAATTTCTCAAAATATTCTAAATATTTGCTTCATGGTTCTTTTCACTTCTTCTATAGATCGATGTGATCTATCAGGATAGTTCAGTTTATGTTATTGTAACAAGAAAAATAGCCTCAAAGTCTCCAAGTTTGAAAGCCACGAAGATGCCATTTCACTATTCATGTTCTCATTGGATTGATTCAGGGCTCTGATTCACTCCAGGACCCTGACTGATGCAGCAGCACTAGTTGAAATTTTCTGGCACAGGATGCATAAGGAAAAAATGAAACAACTAACACTTGGGTTCTTAAAGCTTCCACCTAGAAGTAGCATAACATGCTCCACTTCTGCTCATGTCTCATTGGTTATAGCAAGTTACACAATCACATGCAATTTTAAGGGGCAGCAAATTACAATCACACCATATTTACAGGAATAGAATCTAAAACATTTGGGGTATAGCAAATACATGTTCTGAAATCAGATTTCAGTATGGAATATTTGGTATTAATTTGAGATTTTTCTAAGGGCATGGAGATGTAATAAGACTCCACACTGGTTCTTACAATCAGTTCTAAGAATTAAATAGTCAAATTGACTTGTCAACGATCTGTAGTGTTTCAAATGTCAAGTTTAATGTATAGTCTAATCATTCAGTTACTTTAATTTTAACAGCACTTATTTTATGCACTAATGATAGAAACAGCTTTAGTACACAGAGTCCTAATTGAACAGTTTAATTTTTCTGTCTAGTGTTCTGTTTGTTACTAATATCCTCAGTCTTCTAGGAAAAAAACAAACCAACACACCAAAAAACCTATAACCACCTTTTGCTGCATAGAGGAATCTGGCACAAAGGGTTAATGCTGAAACTTTGTCTGTATGAACAAATGTCAATAAGATCTTGATTAAATTACCAGAACAATTAAATTTAAAACATCAGTTCTTTGTATTTTTTGGTTAATTGATTATAAATTAACACTGATACATTTATTTATAGTAAGTGTATCAGGTCAAACAATTAGTCAAAAACTTGTATCTACCACAAATTATGCCAATAAATATTTTCACAGGAATTACTTAAGAAAATTGAAGCTAAAATCCATTTATTACCTCAAATTACTTTATAATTTGTATATATTACTTATGTTTAAGTTCTTGATTGTATACCGTGGTGTTTTGTTTTTCATTTAAACTATTGATGTCTTTAAAAATTATGATTTCTTTGAGGCAAGGTTGTTTCACTACGTTATCAGTGCAGCACTAAAGAGAACATTCTGAGGTCATAATAAATATTTTTATTCCTCTTGATAGTGAACTGGGTATCTCATTCCATTTGGAGTTTCATTTCCTTTCTATTTCTGATCTGTTTATAAAATGAATACTTCAGTCTAGATGACCTTGAATGTGACCTAGAGCTATAATAAATGGTATCAGTAAATTATATTTTAATTGAGGAAATTGGTAAATACTTAGATAATATTTTGGGGTAGATATAATGAAATTTAATAAATATGCTATAAAAGTATGTTTTAATGAATCCAAGGAAACTTTATTTTTCACTATGAGTATTTGAGCTTTGTGTAACTTCTAAATCAGCTCTATTCCAGGTACCTGGTTAGGTAGTGGGTTATTGTGGATACCATAGATATCATTTTGTAATTAACTTGAGAGTCTATGCTGATGAGTTTTTGTATGTGCAGCAAACATATTTTTCTCCTAGTTGGGAATATTTTTAAAATTTTCTTTTAATAACGATACAAAAACATGAGAGAATCATTTAAGTGTCTTTCAGTTCTCCCCTCTTGAGTCTCAAAAATTTAACCAAGGCTAGAGCCATCTTTGAAAGCATTCAGTTGTTATTCATTAGCAATATTCCTAGCCAAACTAAATTCATCCAAGCAAGCTGGCAAACTTACTGAATTTGATCTACTTTTCCACAAGCTAATGGATTGAGATTTTAAATATTTATCAGCATGTTCTTCAGAACAGTGGCAAAATGTTGATCTAATTGCTCAAATTTTCTTTCTTGCAGCAATGTCCAAACATTTCCCATTTTTTTCTTCACTGTTCCTAAACAAAGATATACATTCATCCATTCTTTCTAAGTCACCAGATACTGTTTAGCATTCTACCTTTTTAGTAGAGAAATAGTAGTACTAAAATTTGTAAAGTAATATAGTAAATATTTCCATATCTAGAAATGAAGATATGATATCATTTTTAGTCAAAACATTCTCCCAGATCTTTACTTTGAGTGGGGAAGAAATGATCATACTTTTCCTTTTCCCTCTTACTTTTGGCACTGTTTTCATTATTTATACAAAGTCTTAGTAAGTAGAACAGGCACGGTCTTATAGAAGGCTTATATTACTTTTCATGGTAGGATAATATAGGCTGTTTCCTGAGGATTTCTGTCATCATTTCCCTCTTTTACATTCTCTTGACCAAGATCTATCAAGAGAGGGATGAGTTCATTTATTATAATGGAGTGGGGGAAATTGCACAGCAGGTATATCCTGAGAAGTGGTTTTGTCAATGAGACTACCTATTCACACAATGTTGTTTTCACCTATATTCATAGTATTAAACAAAACATGTCAATTTTTTGGGAATAGTACTATAGATAGAAAAGTCATTCTACTACAGATCCCTGGTTATAACACAGGTAGAAATACTATCAATAGATCCTAATCAGTACATTTCTGTCCATAATATCAACAGATTTTTTTAAAGGAAAGTGGCAGACAGGAATGAAGGCCAGTAGGCAAGAAGGCAGGAAGAGCAGGGAGGAAGAAGCACTTTATTTTACTGAGCTTTTAATCTTGGTTGTTTCCTCCTAACCCAAGTCTTGAAGCAGGAACCTTGGGATGTATATGGACTACAACTTTGGTGAACTAAACCTTTAGGCCAGTAGGGCACCCTCAACAGATACTTTGAGCACTTACTATGTGTCACATATATTTTAAGAAATTAATAATGCTAGGTATGCGATCTATTAACAATTCTATAATGACCACTTCATGTCTATCCTCATATGCATATAGATAATTAAAATGAAACATGGAAACCTCCTCAGGCCAAGTAATATGATAGTTCAAACAATGTGTTCTGCCTATATAGTATAATGTACAATTTTTTAGTTAAACTGTTGTTTTCTTAGCAATAGAATTTAGATTTCTGAGTATTGTCAGTGAAGCCATTCTATGATATACTTTATGTGAATATGTTTTTTTAAAAAAACATTAGCTAAATTTCCACAGTCAGGAATTGGAATTCTGATATGGCAGGTTAACATTGTAGATAGTCATATTTGATCATATTGTGTAGCCAGAAACTTTAAGTATTAAGTATGTGGATAAAACTAATCCATTCAGTTATGAGATAGGTATAAGAATATGCAATTATTAATGGTTCTCACTATGGGATTTCCTTTGGGGTATACTCTAACATGAAAATAATTTTTCTGAAAAATAAATGTCACTGTTACTTAGTCTGTGGATTTCAAAAGTACTTTATACTCATTGAATTTATAACCTTGACTTTTATGGAGATCCCCTGGGTTTACATCTTATTGCAGGGAAATAACAAAAAAAAAAAAAAAAAAAAAAACAGTATTGCTAGAGGCTTTTTAATTAAAATTCTTCAATATTCAAGTGTAAATGAAAATAATATTTCTGAATTAAAATGGCACCTAATTGATTTCAAATAGTACATATAGGCAATCAAATATTTAGAAGTTATTTATATGAAGTGTCTTAGAATTTTGAATTCGAAGCATGCATGCCATGAAAGTTAATTGCATTTATTTACTAGTCTTGCCTTTTCATTCAGTAGCAAATGGAATCATTTTCTGATCTAGCATCTCTGTAAAATTAAGTTTCGCTTGTGGCTTCTATCTGATTCAATAATTGTCATTTATTATACGTCTAATGCTGGACAAGTGATCAAAGTTCCCTAGAAAGGACTATAGAATTGAAATTATGTTAAACAACAGAGAATTAATATTTTATAATATCAAAGGGAGATATGATTTAAATCCCAAAAGACTCTTCCTGATGACTCTAGATATTTGATATATTCTCTTTAGTCAAAGAGTATTATTTGGGGTAAGTCATTTTAATATTAACCGGAGAAACATAACTATAAAATTATGTATGTGTATGTGTATATATATATATATATGTATGTATATATATATATGTATATATGTATGAAATGAAAGCAAGAGAAAGAGAGGAGAAAGAATGCAAGTTTGCAGTCAAGGAAATAAAGCCTGAAAAAGTTAGGGGAGATTGTCAGGTGGTAAAGATCACGCCTTCATAGGAAAATGGATGCCTTTCAATTGTAATATGAAGAGAGTAGTAAAGAATATGGTATATATACAGATACATTCATAGTAAATTAAATGAATTTTTCTTTTTTTTTTTTTTTCCCTAGGAAAAGAAGAGAACAGGTCTTTTAAATTTGTAAACTCATGAAAAAACTGTTATGTGATTGGGAGTGAGAAGACAATTTAGAATTCTTAACCAGGCAGTGTGAAAACTTGGTTAGGGACACAGAATACACATTAAAAATGTCATCAATCTGCTATGAGCATATTTTTCATCTTTTCTTGGTAGTCCAGTGTTAAACAGAGTATAGGAAAACAGTTGGACTGATCTACATCTGAAGTTTTGCCAGACGGGCTTGGCAGAGGAACAATGGGGCCAGTGGTCAAATATATTTTGGCAGGAGATTTGTTGAAGTAATGAACCAAAGAGGCTAACTCTTTATAGGGATAAATAAGAGCTTTTGCATGATGAAAGGAATACATATTATTGGAGAAGATGTACTAGTTTATCTGAACAGAATTAAATAGATGGGAGAGGGAAAAGCAGATGGTTAAACAGGTTAGGGGAATGAGTCTCAGCCATGACTCCATGTTAGAATCCCCTGCAAATCTTTGAAAATGATTTATTCCTAGGACCCATTCTCTGAAATTCTGGTCAATTTGTTCAGTAGTAAGTCCTGGAGAAATGGGAATATATTTTAGGACCAAGGTAGAAAACCTTATTTAGAGTCTCAGAGAATTTTATAGATTTTGCAAAGCAACTGGCACGAATTTTTGCAGCAACGAGAATCAGAGAAGATTTTAAAAGGAAAAAAAGTATGTTATTATATATTTTTTTTTTTTTCTCTTTCAGAGTGATTGACAGACACCAAAAAAGAACAGTTAGAAAAGAAAAATAGAGAGCGAAACATTAGTTACCTCAAAGCTTCCATGTTTCAGGAGAGCAAGCATTATTCCTTTAGATTCTCTGCTTAAGAATCTCTCCAAACTATAGTCAAAGCGTAGGCTAAGGCTGAAGTCTTAGCAGAGGCTAGACTGTGGAAGGCTCTCCTTCCAATCTCCTTGGAGTTGTTGGCAGAATTCCTCTCCAAGAAGATAGAGGATTGAAATTTCTGTTGCCTTGCTGGTTAATAGCCAAGGGCCAGCCTCGGATCTTAGAGGGTTCTGCAAGTTTCTCTGCCATGTAGTCACTCCATTGATTTCACAGCCTGGATGTCTGTTTCTTCAAGGAAAGCGGGAGAATCCCTCTCCACAGAAAGGACCAGCTCACTCTTTTAAGGATTTTTCACCTGATTAAGTCAGGTCTACTCAGGATAATATCCCATTTTATTAACTGAAAATCAATTGATTGGGCATGTTAATTATATCTCTAAATAACATTTGCTATATGCTAATAACCTGCTCATGGAAGTAATATCCTATCATATTCATAGTTCTGTATAAATCCAAGGGGAAGATAGTATACAGGCATGCAGACTAGAATATAAGGATATTGTATTTTGCAGTTAATAAAGATCAGGGGTATATATATATATATATATATATATGATAATTGAAATGTTTAAGAGGAAATTGATACCTTCAGTTTTAGATATGTTGAATTTTAGGGTAATTGGGCATCTAACTGGAGTGGGTCAGTGAATGGTATCTTTCAGTAGAAAGATCAGAATTGGAAATACATATATTTGGTAGTTATCAGTAGAGATGATAGTTTAATGAATTTCCCAGAAAGTTTGTAGCGGGTTGTTTTAAGAGTAAAACCAAGTAAAGCCAGAATATCTAGATCTCTATTTCAATCTTCATCTCTCGATTCCAATCCAATATCTTGTTATACAGCCTTTCACTATTGTTATTTTTGCTTTAATTAGTAATGTTTTGCTCTTCCTAATTTGTGTTCTACTTTCTATCCTCCTTCCATCTGTAAAAAAAACACTACCTGAAGTGAAAATCACTAGCTTTTTTAGTGGAATCATTGAAGATCATAGACACTAAGACTGACTCTCATGCTCCGTTTCCAGACAGTGAATTACAGGGATTGTAAGACACAAGGCACAATGAATAGTATGGCCCCATGGTTCGCTTAATTTCTTATTAGAAAGCAAGATGATCTGTATACTTTTACCATCTCAGAATCATCTGTGAGGTAAGCAGCACAAATTTGGAATACAGACATAATTTTATTTACCTACCTCTTAAAACCTTAGTCTGTTTATCTGAGTAGAAAGTAATTGAAGCCAATACAACAGTGGCATTGACCAGTCTGAGCTGTGATCATGGAAGCAGCAAATTTCATCAGTACATTTGACCACACCTTCATCCCTTCTCAATTTTTTTCAGGTTATATTCAAGAAGAATGTGTCATCCCCTGTCCATTTGATTGCAAGTTAAGTGATTGGTCTAATTGGGGATCTTGCAGTTCCTCTTGTGGAATTGGAGTGAGGATACGATCTAAATGGCTAAAAGAAAAACCTTACAGTGGAGGTCGTCCATGTCCCAAACTGGATCTCAAGAATCAGGTACAGTGCACAAAACAAAAAATTGAAAGTTAAATTTATCCCTTTGATAATTTCCTGCTGAAACTGAGTTATCCCGTGGTAAACAGCTCATACAAAGTTATTAGATCAGAAGGAATAAAAGTATAGCAATTACTATACTAGAACTAGTTATGGCAGACTTGTCCACTGCTAGTTAATGCCAATTCCAACTTTATATTATTGGCAATAGTAATATTTACAAAAATTAAATCCTTTTGATTTTTAAATGATCTTGAAGTTTAATTTGGTCATGAGCTTATAAAATTGATATGGTATGTGTTGTGATATGTTAGGTATATGTTACACACACACACACTAGCAGATTAGAAATAATGTTGGGAAAATGCCCTTTATTCTATGTTAATAAATATGATTAGTGGTCTTGTCCATCACCTTTAAAAAAATGATGTTCCATTTTCCTTCACTTAACTCTTCATCCTAATTTTCTTCATTCTCAATCTCACCAGTCTTTCTATAGTTCTTCATGTTGCTGAGTTATTTCTGTTTGCCTAAAATTCAAAGCTTTTATTCTTATGAATGAAACCCTGATGTAAACACTTTCATATAGATGTGCAATAAAATTGCAAACCTAAGCAATCACTGTTGAGTGTTTAATTTAGCTTTATCCATATAAGAAAGTCTAAGATTTAATTAGGAATTGTAATAAAGAAGTCATATTTCTTCCAGGATTGAATAATGGCTATTAGATTGGGACAGATACACATTTTTAAATCAATTGAATAGGTGGAGCACATGATAATGATAGTGATAAGTGATTCTCTATACAAGTTGTTTAATGGAAAGGAAATCCATTCATCTATTTTTAATTACTTTGAATAGCATATTTAGTACTACTTGGGTTTAGATACCATTTTTTAATTCAAAACCAATATCTCTAGTTAATTATTTTTAATTTTTGATAAAATACACATAACTCACTGAAAGTGAAAACTGATCAATCCAACAAAAAATGTTTGTCTGAGACAGGGCAGAGTAGAATGCTGGTCTTCTTGTTTATTTTTTAAGGTTAAGTGGTAAAATAACCATAAATTCTTCTCTCAAAGATGATGTTAATCTATAGGGAAAAACAAGACAGAGGCTTATAAAATCAAAATAAAAAACTTTCCATAAGTAAAGTAGATTGATTAAGGGATGAATGGGCTATGATTAATGAAAACAAAAGGAAAATAATCAGAACAGGTGGTCTGAGGAGATAACTCTTACTTTAGTATAAAGAGAGAATAATGCAGGTTTTTCGTCAGGAGGAAAATATCCAAGTAAATACTCTATAAAAACTGTTTGACTATCCCTCGGGGATTTTGCAGACATTTAAAATGGAAAATAACTACTAAGCACTTACAGTTATAAATAATATATAATAGTTCTTAAAATCTTAAAATAATCACAGATAGCTAAGACTTTATACCACTATTGTTTAAAACCAGTTTTAATTAGCTAATTTTAGTACCTAGGACATTTAAGACTTTAATCAGTATGCAAGGGCCAATGTATAAATTTCTATCCATTTGTATAGAAAAGTGTTATAGAAATTGAGACTATGGATAAAATAAAGATACCTGTATACCTATTGTGACTTAAGAAAAATTGCTCTAAATACTTAATGGACAGATAAAACTTGTAACCTTCAGAAGTTGTACAAGCCCAAGTTCAAGAATAATTTAGATGAACCCCATGAGTGGCACTGAATGTAGATCTCTCTGAAGGAGGTGTTTATTAACATTTGAGCTCAAGAAGGAAATTGTGACATATTCTAAAAGTCTTTGATGTGATTCACGGAATTGAATTATGGGATTTGATGATCAAAAATTGAATTCAGTGTGAATTCATTGAATAGTTTTATATAATAGGTTTTTCATATTTAGCATGTATATGGCTTAATCTTGGACTGAAAAACTTCATCCAATTTATACTTTATATTTTAGCATAAATTCATTGTTCAAGGCTAACATACGAAATATACCCTCCCCTCATCATAATTCTGTGAATGGCAAAGGGAAGACTTTGTGAAAAACTCTAAGTTTAAAAGAAATGATCACATCTGTTCCTTTCCTAAAGCAAGTACACATGTACCTGTAAGTTTATTTCTGAAAACCTATTTGTGTTGACTTCTATATTTCTTCTTATATATGGCAGATTCCCCTGTATGTATGTTTGTGATATTGCATAAAAGAAATGTGTTCAAAGCTATTCATATTTTCTTAATTCATATGAAAATAAATTAGATTGTCAGGAACTTTAATTATTTAGGAATTTTTTCCAGCTTCTATTATTTATGGAAATTCTTTAGAGGAGAACAATATGTATTTTTCTAAGCTGGAAATAATGGCGCAGTTAGAGGTTTACCCAATAAGACTCTTTAGTAAAGTTCAGTTTTACTTCTGGCCATAGCTTATACTTATCACCTTTCCTATTAATTTTTAAGTTTAGAATTATTTTACTATTTGTAGAACTAGATTGATATTTTATTCATTTTCTCATAAATAAAAGCTTAAAAAATATTTCCAATGAAGCAATAAGATATGCATTTACATGTATGAGCATGTTTCCTGTACATGAGGAAAATTCAGCATAGGTCAGCTTGAGCTTAACATATTGGCTGTAAAAAAATATTGAACTTTCTTATGAACATAAGAAACTTTATTCTTACTTATTTTTTATTATGCTCATACTGATATAAATGTGATGATACTTCCATACATTTTTTTTATTCCCCTTCTGTATTTCTCTTTAGAACATAGCCTTTTTGAGGGCGGGGGCGTCTTTGTATTTCCGAAAGCCCCTAGCATACCATATTTGGATTGTCACCTCATATTCATCGGATGCCTCTTTAAAAAGAAGTCTTCTCTCTGAATGACTACAGCTGGTTCTATAAAAGTTAAAAAAATACAGTAGAACTCTGATCTTAAGGCTGTCTGTGATTTTTTTCACTTGAATTCTCGAAAATAGGAATTCTTCTAGAAAAAAAGAAATAATGACCCTCTAAATTCTTATTGCCCCAAAAGAGTCTTTTCAAGTCTTGCCTGAAAAATTCTTGGTCTTTGGATCTCCACTGAAATCTAAGTCAGTGATATAAATGGCAAGGTTGGTATTATGTGCATAAGCTTACAAACTGCTCTGAATTTGTTAGTAAAATCAATATTTATAATCTCTCATAAAAACCTCCCTTTTAAACCAAAACCTATCAACATTATGGCTCTTTCTCTAAGTACCTAAGTAATATCTGAATAACTCTCTGCTAAGTATACTTGTGACTAAATAGCTTCAGTGTGCACTGTACCCAAAGCCCTTATCTAGGAGGAAAAGTTCTGAAGAGTTTATTGGATTATCAGGTCAATTGACTGATGCCCTTCACTCGGAATAATAAAATTTATGCCTTTTACATTTTTATACTTTATAATGTGTTGAATAGACTTAAATGCACTTGTACTTAACATTTTTGCTGTGTGTTTTCTTTTGAAATCTTAATAGAAGATTAATTATGAGGACATTAAAGCTCCATTGGACTATGTTTCCCTTTATGAGTGTATGAAATGGAAAACCAGGCTGTTCTAGGAATTTTCTTTATGTGTTGCAATATGTATGTTCACAGTGTGTTTGAATAAAAATCTTACATTGAGATTCATTACCTATAATTTTAAATGCATGCTTTTAAAATACTTTTTGATAGCTTTGATTATTTTTTCAGCTGAATGAGAAGATATGAATTAAATATATCTGTTCTCTAGAAGCATTTGCTATTTTCAAGACATGTTTCTCCCCTAAAGAGAAGTGGTCTAAATGTGGAAGTGATATCTATAATGCCTTTTATTTTTCACAGAAGGGTGATGTTAAAAAATTGCTTCTTTCCAAAGATGTACAGAAATATTTTATCATGAATGTTTTCTCCTAGAAGGTTTTGGGGTGAGAAAAGACTTCATAGGGAAAAAGCTTTTGGTCACTGTAATGCTGCTTCATTAAAACAACAGCATGTTAACATGCAGAAGAAGAATAAATGTCATTTTATGTAAATGTTTGTTTACCCAGAAAAACATGGCTACACTTAAGGTTTAATTTCATTTACTAATTTTGGCCTTATACATCTTTTTGACTAGTCCAACCCCCACTCATCCTAAGCTAATCTAAATCATTCCTGGCAGAATCCTTCTCAGTTTGGACTTAGAACTTTGGCAGGAACCCCGGACTGTAATGAATCAAGAAGTTTTCTCCTTGAGCATCAATATGAAAGGCAGCCCAAACTTATCCATGATTAAATTCCTTCAGGTGTTAGTGCGTACATGGCATGGTGGAGTGGGGGTGGTGACTGCACCTTTAACAAGAATTTGCTTTCATGGAATTAAGGGATGCAGGATGATTTATTCCTCAGATAATTTGGGAGAATTTAACTGAGTCAGATACTCCTAAAGCATTTAAACTTCAAAACATAACAGGTGTTATCCTGTAGCCAGATATACCACACCCCATCTCAGAGGCAGCAAAAAATGGCTCCTAAGAGCTAGTGTTCTTCCATTTGCCTCCTTTATGCCTCTCTGCCAACCCAAACTCTGTGCTCTCAAGTGCTGACAGGGCACTAATTGGGCAGAGTGAAGCTCAGAGAAGAGGCAGTTTTCCATTTTTGTTCTTGTCTCTCACCATTGCCAAGAAAAAATTGTTTTTCTTTCTTCTCAAGAGATTATGTTCCCCCTACTTTTACATCTACAACAATCCTATTCTTGATCAATCCAAAATAATACCTCTAAGGCCTGTTAAAATCTCCTGAAACTTTGATAATTTTTTCTGAGGGCTGCCAAAAGCACTCATGAGAGACAATTTTCTTGTACCTGTTGTCCACTGTGTTTTTCACTTTATTGTGTTTTTAATACTGGGTATTGCTACTCTGCATGAATTCAAACTCACTTTTTGTTGGTATTCAAATGTTTTTCTGTACCTCTCTAAACTGGCTAAGCAAGTGTCCCTAATACTATCCTTAGCCAGGGTTTTCAGAACTGACTGGGGACATCTGCAAAATTGTGGAGGAGGCCAATTTTGTCTTTGGAGCTCTTTCAAAGTGCTCTCACATCTTATATTATCCCTAGACCCTTAACTTTTGAAGCACTGAAATACTGTATTAGATAGTATCAGCTTCAGCTGGAAATCATCTGTTTGCAATTTTGCAAAACTGTCGTCTTATCCAAGTGCATACTTCAAGTAGATGTTCCCAAGTACTTTTCTAAGAAAAACATTGGCAGAACTTGCTTTCCACTGCTTTTCTGAATCATCCTGTCAGTCTACCTTTCAATACAGGGTGAAAACTTCCCTCCTCCTCTGGACCTTGAAAGAATATGAGTCTGACTTTAACAAAGAGCTTGAATTTGTTATATTAAACATGCTGGTTAGAAAATTAACCCATGAGTTAATAGCAGTGTAGCACCTTCTTTTTAACAGAAAAGGAAACTTTTTAAAGACCTATTTAAAAGTAAGTCTCTGTTACATGCCAATTCTTTAGCTTTCTTTTTTAAGATACAATTAACATGTCTATCACCTGTAAGTTTAAGGTATACATTGTATTGCTTTGATACATTTAAGTATTGCAGTATGATTACCACCATTGCTAACACTTTATCATATCTCATAATTATCATTTCTTTTTTGTGGTGAGAACATCTAAGATTTAGTCTCTTAGCAACTTTATATTTCAGTGTTGACTATAATCACTAGGCTGTGCATTGCATTTCTAGAGTTTATTTATCTCTGAGCCGTAAATGTCTACCCTTTAGATTTTAAGTTTTACTCCAGTATTAAATTACCTATAAGCAAATTAGCTAGATCTTAACTAGATCCAATGTTGGATTCTTTCAGAAAAGGATTTGTTGAATTATAGGTTTTTTCATATAACATAATCAGAGATGGTTTCTGGGAGAAGCTTATCTAAGCTTTGTAAAATCCAGAGTTTATTGTCATATAATCTTTATTCAACACAAGAATAGCAAAATCACAGTGAGTGGAGTAATATTTGCTTTAAAAATGGTTTCTAGGACTTTGCTCTGGAATCTTCCACAGGTATCATGGATTCAGGAATGTGGATATGTTAATAATGATTTGATTTTGTGGATTCTTCTGATCAGACGAGTTGATGGACATGGCCAGAATCAAGACTCTTGTCACTAAGGCCTCCATTTCTGCTAAGTTCAGGTCTGGAAAACATTCTCTGCTTTTGACTTAGCCTCCCTCTTGTAATCTAAACAATAAAGACAACCACTATGTTTGCATAGTGCCGTACTTCTAAATTTCCTAAGGATCCTTCTAAGGATCCTTCCATTTTATTGAAGAGGAGGTTGAGGATTAGGATGTTGTAATGTCTTGCCCCATTTCACACACTGGTGTTTGTAAGAGTTAAGAATTAATCAGACTTTAAGTCAAATGCTGCTCTGGTATCTACTGATGATAGATCGGGTTAATTTTCCTCAGTTTTTAACACATAATTTCTGTTTCTAATTCAGTTTGCTTTAATCCATATGATATTGCCTTTTAAAACTAAACTGGGTAGATTATTCCTCTTTTTACATGTAGCTACTGGAATATTTGGAGCCAACTATATTGACTGTGATTCCCAAGGTTAGATGCATTATGAAAACTTTGGTCACTGCTTCCTGTATGGAAAATGTTTTGTTGTTTTTAACATTTTATTTGGCATTGAATTTTTTTCTGGTGGCAAAAAGAATGATATGTTTGTATGTATTTACAACTCATTTTCTATGAATTTGTGACTCTTTGGACCTTTGTATAACTTTTTATTAAGGAGTGTAACAGAAAGGTAAACAAGTCATTCTGAGTAGAGTTTTGAATTTTCACAAAGAATGCCTTCCCGTTCAGTTACCACCCATGTCACATAATGATACTTTATCAATATCCCAGATGTCTTGTGTGCTGGACCTCTTCACTCCCACCTTACTCTTGCCAAATAGAACTACCATTTAATTACTTAACACTAAAATTTGTTTTGTCATAAAAACACATATAAGTGAATTATGTTCTGTGTACTCCTTTGTGTCTGCTTTTGTCATCAACTTGCTTGAACAGATGCATTCATGTTATGTTGCATAGCAATTATGTGCATTTTTTTTGCTATGTACTGTGTCATTGTATATATCCTATTTTAATGCATATACCGCATATTTCTATTCTTATTGATGAATAGACAATTTGGGTTGTTTCCATTTGGGGGCTATTGCAAATAACACTGCTGTGATCATTCTTATTCATATCCTATGGTGCATGTATACATGTGTTTCTGTTGAGTACATACCTAGGAGTTGATTTCCTGGGTCACAGGATATACATACATTCAACTTCAGTAGAAACTTAGCATTTCGTTTACCTTGTAAATGATCACAGACCTTCCTAAATACAGATGGCAAATCTAAATAATGACTTGAAACAGGACCTTCCTGACACTTTGAAAAATGATGTGAAAGTCATATGGATGCATTAAATGTTTCTCAGCACTTGTCATATAATAGCCTATCACCAACGTCTGCCTACTCCTGAATCATATCTCTCTTCCCAAGCAGACCGAATGTGTGAGCACAGCCTTCTCCCTGGACTCTGCTCACCTTTCTCCTAAACAACCATCATTGTAACCATGTCTCCTCTGACTCCAAATCACCTCTCCTCCTTTCCACTCTCTCACTTGTACAGCAGCCTCGGCAAATTTTCTAAGTCATGAATCATACATAAAATATTTCATAGGTCTCTTGTTACCTTTTGGATAAAATAAAAACTACATAATATAGTTCATAAGACGTTTCACAACCTGGTCCCCTACCACATTTTTCTAAGCTCAAGAGTTATAGTCAAATCATCAGTATCCTCAGGTCAGGGAAGCCATGATAAGTCAGCAGGAAGCATCACATCTAGCTTTCTGTCACCTTATCACCTACATACAGGCTTTCTCATAGAGTGGGAATTTCACATTCTCAGAATGGTCATTTAAATCATTTGATTGATGTCACATTTAGTATCTTTTAACAGAAATTACTTCCAATTTATAAGCTATCAAACATTCTTTATGAAACTAGAAATTTGTATTTGCTGTATTGTCCTCTTTCTAGAATCTACTCATAAGATCCCCTCTCTATTGAATGAAAATCATGTTTCACTGCCATTTATATATAGTCTGCTCAAAGACAGATAGCCATTGTTGCTTTCTTCCTTGAAGAGAAATCTTAAATTACAAAATAAGTGACTGTACTTTACACCTATGATGAAAGCAAGCGTAGAACCAAATGTAAAGTCTGCCTCCAAGAATGTTTCTAGAAAGCAAAATGTAGTCCAAAACCACCTTCCCCACAATAGACAACAGTCTTGTCATCCTTAGACTGAAGCTAAATCAATTTGGGTAGCAATATTAGGAAAAAAGTTTGAATTGAGCCAACACTCCAATGTATTGGCTGTCATGTTGGAGCCAATAGACCATGTGTCATAGATCAGAAAAGCAATAACTGGGTGAAATTTCTGTTTTTGGAGCAAAGGAGCATAATTTTGTTGAAATCATTGCTGGGCCAAATTTTTATGTTTCATTCATTTAAATGGAGATTTGATACTTGCATAAAAACATTTTTATATTTCTTAAACCTTTGCTCAAATTCACCTTCTTAATGTTTTTCCTGATCATACTATACATCCTGTCCCTCCCACTCCCATTTACCCTTCTTTGGGGCTCCTCATATTTCCTCATTTTTTGCTTTAACTTTTGCCTCTCTTTATGCTGCTCTTAAAACAGATACATTGCCCAGTTCCCAATGAGCACCTTAAAAGCTGACAGAAAGTTGTCTTAGTGTGAGTTCTCCTACTAGTAGAGCTTGATAGAGGATTTCAGAAGAGGACTTTTATTTCCCAAATGTAGGAAACATAATTAGGAAAGTGAATAAGCAGTACTATGAGGATGTGAGATCAGTAAGAAGTGGCTGTCTGATACCATAGTGACCACTGAAGCTCAAACAGTGAGGAACTTTGAGAGACTATATAAAACTCATGCCTAGGATTTGTTTCACTTGAACAGCCAGGAGGCTGGGATATTCATGGGGAAATTTTTGAGACTCCCTGGTTGAGTGAAAGTTTAAGTGTATGCACTAGAAGCTAAGCATCAGCCATCTTCTATTCTAGAAAAAGCTGATAGACACAGAGATACAGAACTGGCAGTTGGAATTTTACCAGAACCTAGTGAAAGACCACTGCTGATCTTACCCTGGTTGACATAATGTACCTGTAAACACTGAAGTTGCTCAGTTAGTTTTTAGTAGGGGTAATGTATTGTCTGTGCTATCCATCTCATTGACCAAAAGTCCCTATTTTCCTCCAATAAAAATATTTTACTACAGCCCAATAATTGTTTGGATGTACGTTTTAAGTATTTTTCATTTGGGGTTAAAATGTATTTATAATTACGTCGATGTGCAGTCTTAACGGGTCTCCTATGAAACTGATGACACGCTCTTTACTTGGTTGGACCAAGGTGATAGAAAAGAGTAAATCTTGGTACAAGACTAAACCGTGCTCGAATTTATGAGGTAAAAATTAGATAATGCCAAAGACATTAGGACAGCTCTACATATATACTTCTTTATTCCTTTAGGTACTTTGTAGCATATTGTATTCTTTTCTTTATGACTTCTACCAAGCATGGGTTTGCTTCCCTGGAAACAGGTGTGAGTCAGAGGCAGAGTCAGGTGGAACTGGTATGGGAGACTTAAAGTGGCATTCACCACGTGTGAATACAGAGTATTTCACTGAATATTACTAGGACATTTCACATACTAGAATAGTGCTTTAAACTGGGAAGAAACCTAAAGTATCTAATCTACTATATTCACATTATTGTCTACAAATTAGATTTACCCAAGAAACTTTTTATCCCTGATGCTCTAACTCGACCAATTAAATCAGGTTTTGTTTTTTGTTTTGGCTGATGGAATTCAACTGTCAGTTTCTACAGATCATCAGGTGATTCTAATGTGCAGCTATGTAATGCAGCTTCATTGTCATATCAGTGAGGTAAATGCGACTTTGGGAGGTGAGTTGGCATCTTGTTACTGACTAGAGTGAGGTCCTGAGTCTCAGTCCATTGTTCCTTCTTTCTTTGAACAACTCCTCCATCCAAATGAGTGCAGAAAGAACCATCAGTGATGTGGATGTGCACCATATATTCATTATTCTCGTAGGAATACAAGGGACGCTTTGATCTTATTCTGCAACATTCCCTTCTTATACTCTCCCTGCACCCCTAAAAGCATATAGCCTTTACTATGAATATGGCCTCTTTGGAGATAGTTTAACTGACCTTGTAGCTGCCAACACCTGCCTTTTCCTCAAGTGAAAACTTCCCTAGTAGCTGTGCAATTCCTCCTGAATGTCTGGAAAAATAAGTATAAGGTATCCCATGAACTCATGGTTTGGGTGGTGTGTATATTGTTAAATGTATATTATTTTTCATTGTTCAACAAACACTGCATGCTTATCCTCATGTTATAATTAGGGACATTAGGAGAAGACAGAAAGGAACACTATGTCAGGTAAAATGGTAAACTTGTATAAGTGTTATGGTGTGGAAGGGAACTTTGTAGCAACACTAATTTATTAATGAACCCTGGTAGTGTCCAGTAAGAGAAAAGGTAAAACTTAAATGGAATTCAATAAACAATTTGGATATAAACAGTTCGAATGGTATCTTTAATTCTGTGTACCTGTGCCACACATTCAGTTATTTCATTGATTCGGCAAACATTTATTGACAATGAATGATGTGCTGGGATGAGGTATTGAAGAAGCTCATTTCAACTCCACTGTTGAAGGAGTTTCCATGGGGAACTTGCATTCCTGGAAACTTGAGTAAGTGGTTAGAATGGTTGAGAGTACAGATGGTGATACTCTAGATGCTTATAGCATCAGAGTTGCTTTATCTTCTTCAAGAATACATGAACCCACTTTGGACTCAAACCAGAAAAGTTACACATACCTTCTCTGTAAGAAAGATTTACAGAAACCTCAACACTAATTGACTGCAACAATAAGGAAACACATGGCCGCATATAACAAGTCCAATGGTGATGTAAGCTCCAAGGTTGCTTTATAGTGCGGCTCAGAAAGATTATCAAGGTCATAATTTCTTTTATTGGCTCTGCTTTTTCATCTTCAGTATTAACTTTAGCCTCAAGTCAATAGCAATTTGACTGCCATCAGCCATTTCAGGCATAGGTCCTACCAAAGCAATAACCAGGAGAATGAGATTGTCTCTCTTTTTGGAGTCCTAGAAAAACAGTATTTTCCCATAGTCTATCACTCCCCTAAAAAAACTTGCCCCTCATGCCTCACAACCATGGAATTGTGTCCATTCCTGAAGTAATCACTGGAATGAGTCTTGGAATGAACTCAACCAAGTATTTTCCAATATTTTATTTTTTAACCATGAGATATAGAAAGCTGTAATATTTGTTTGCCAAAGTTGGATATGAATTCAAAGCTTCTTATGCAGGAGTGAATGGTCTAAGACCCTAGGCTCTCTGGGATAGTGACACCAATGTCCCAGGCATACTAGAAGTCCACTTATGAGAGATTGGTGTGTGGGGGCATGTTTCTCAAACTTAATAGTGCATGTGGATTGCATGATGGATCTTGCTAAAATGCAGACTGTGGGTAAACGGGTCTTTGGAAAAGGTGATAGCGACTGAAATTTTAAGAGACTCCCAGAAGGTGGCAAAGCTTTTAGTCTGTGAAACAGCATAAAGGTACTTACCAGACATGAAATCTGTCACCGCTTTGATCTTAGATATCCCAACCCCCAGAACTATGAGAAATTTCTATTGTTTATAAACCACCTCAACAATATTCCTTGTTAAAGCAGCCCCAGCTAAAATGGTGAGCATGTGTATATTTTATTTCAGATTTATTTCAGATTTTATTTCAGTATTTTATGTTCAGATTCATTGTTAACCTTATGGCTTTCTTCGGGTGTTTGACTTTATCACTCAGAACTAGCAGCTAGATAAACAGATGCAAGCCATGGGATTGAGAGTAAGAGGAAAAAGCTTGATTCGATCATTTTACTGTATCATGGAGGTTCATTTCTTTTCTCTTTGGTGCAAATGTAATTACAGCTCTGTTAAAAATGCGATTGCATATTTTGTTTGTCTGCTTTTAAAAAATTGATGATTTATCTGTATGTGGTAACTGAAGCCCGGTCTATAAGAAACTGAAACAAATACACACATTTAGTGAAGTCCAGGTAAAAGAATTTATGAAAATGGAACATTTGGTAACCTGAATACAAACCTCACTATACTTACTTGCATTCTATCTCTCACCAGCCTCTGGTACTGGAAGCGTTAGAAGCAGTCCTCTATGTCTAGGAAACCAAACTAGAAAGTTAAATGAGTAAAGTGCTGCTGAATAATTCTGGGGAAGGACTTGGTCAAGGTAGCTATTTAGTACTAAACAGGGATAACAAAGAACTAAAAGAGAAACTGAATAGAACCAGCTTTAGAATGTAAAAGTGAAAGATGAATGTCTCAAACTCAATATACGATCCTCTTTGCATGAATTACTGCCTATCATTCGTAATGCACATTATTCAAAACTACTGAAAAAAATCTGTTCTGGCTTATTACTTAATTAAAAGTAAGTTGTGAGCACTTTCATTCTTTATATAATTTATATCATTTGCAAGTCATGAATTTCCCATAATTCTGTTGGCCTTAATCATCAAAAAAGCACTGCTCTGCTTAAGTACAATTGCTATGCATCTTTTCTGCTCTCTGGCAGATGTTAAAAAAGAAACTATCACAGCTGGTAAAATTGATATTTAAAAGTATAAAACATGGCAGAAGAAAGATTCATTTTCTGTACTTAATGTCCTTGAATTTTGAAAACTTTAAACTTTCTTTATAGTAGGGCCAATGGTTTCATTGTCTGGTTGGCAATGGGCAGATGATAATGTTCTGCTCTATTTCACTTTATGACGAACCACAGAGGACTGGTTGTTTCTCTAATGAGTTTGTAGGAGACGCCTCAGTGCTGACACCTTAGCTGTATCCCTTCGACTGCTATGATGAGCAAGTGAAAAGTAGTTTTAACAACTTGCTAAAATGATCACCATTAGAGTGAAGAAAGCACTAAAATATACCAGATGTTTGAAATGGTTAGATTTGGGAGAAAACATACAATTAATTTACATTTTAGTGCTCAGTACAAATTTTAATTTATTCTGATTAACTACTTTATAGCCGTTCTCAAATGCTGTTTGAAGGAGTTATGGCAAGGCTATAAAAGAAGTCATAATCAAGAGATGACATTTTATTGGCATAGACACAGAAGAGTTTCATGCCCAGGGCCTATATTGCTCAGAAGGGTTCAAGTTTCACTTGCCCAGAATCTGTTATTGAATTACAGTCCTGGAATCAATATGGGAAGCAGATTTACTCACTTAATTACAACTTGTACCATGGGTTGCTCCCTTCACAGTCCCAGGTAAATTGTTCTCAGCTCATGCACATGCTTTATACTTGCTACAGTTCAGTCACCATGAAGATACATAAAGTGATCTTGAGAAGAATTTTTATAAAAGGGAATGTCATTCTGACAATTGATAGTTGAGCTCCAAAGTACTCTCTCATAGATGAAAAAAAACATTTAAAATATTAATTTTGTTGAAATGGTTGTTCAGTCTTCCTAATATAATGCCTTCCATGTGTTACTCAGTAAGTAGTAGCTATTATGATTAACATGATTATTAATGATGATGTTGGTCAGGATGCTGGGAGAAGGTCTTTGCAAACATCATATTACAAATGCCCTCAATCTGAAGAATTATAATTTAGCGGTCTGTTGACAAACTTTGGATCTCAGAGTGCCTTCAGTCTTTTGCAAGAGGTTGTTTTACTGAAGTATATGAAGAAATTTAGGTAACTAAGGAGATGTATTTTAGTACCTTTTTTTTTTTTTAAGATACAGTCAGTAATGAATGTAGCTGGTGGGAAGACAGAAGAAAATTAAGTATTTTATTTGTTTTTATTGCTCATCTCGGTTGCTTGCCCCGCTCCTGGGACACAAGCAGATGTCTTTGGGTTTATATGGATTGTGCTCTTGGCCAGAGACAGTGGACCTAACTGCACTCCACCAGGGAGCACCCATTAATAGACTTTCAAAAATAGCTTTGAGTGGTCTTTAATACTGTACCAAAACTTGACAGTGATAGATTTTCAAAGTTACACATGAAATCTAAAATCATGACAGTGTATTTTTCAGACTCATATTAAAAATTCACTGGTCTTATTGGCATTTTGAATAATTTTTTGATCCCTTCATTATTTTGTAACATGCATCAGTCATTTGGAACACATTTGCAGATGATTATGCTGAAATGCTTACATGTGCCACTACATTGTACAAATAAATTCACATTCATTAACATGACCACCAATCTTAAGAAAAAAGAAAAGCTTTATGTATTGAGGAGTTTCCATGCTTATAGTGGAAGATATAAGCTTTCCAAAATTTTAATTTCCACTTAACAGCTTGAATTTTCACATTGAAAACAAATACTGTTGTTTTACTTGAAGTGACATACCCACTTCACTTTTTGAGAAATTATGTTAAATATTCAAGTCAGTATAGTCATGGTTTGTCTGTAGAATGTTCTTTTAAGTAAGAGTCTTGTACCATGATCAAAGGAGCTGGTTCAGCTTACAATTCAATTTCACAAGTACCATTTCTCAAGAGAACTAATAAACTTCTGTATGAATGGAAGCACTTTACACTTACTTCAGTCAGTACTGCATATTCCAGATATGCGTAATCAAGCATATAGAGGTAAAGAATACAATGACTACTAGTACGACGGGAGGCGGGCTGGTGTTTGTTTGTTTTGCTACCTATTCATTCATTTTATGTACCAGCAATTTTATCTCGCATTACTTTTGCAACATCAAAAAATAGGCAATGGCATCTGTCATTAATGGGAAAATAGTTTTCACCTTTAGAGCTCCCCATTTTTCTGTTTTTTGCTGCCTTCATACTTTACTGAAAGTTTCCTTTGTGTGTCATTAATCAGCCTTTTCCCTTAGTTTCTTTTCTTTTTAGCCCAGGTCTCATTTAAATTACCATTCAAAATCTGCTTCCTGTGCCTGTGTGTTTTCTCAACTCTTTTCCAGCTTTACCAGTTGCATTTCTTTCCAGCCTCCAGAGACAGAGTAGTGGCTCGCCCTGGTGGAGTACTGCATCAGGGTGTATGAGAATGCCAGATATTTCACAGGCATGTTCCTTTATCTACTGCTTAGTTCAAAACCCTGGATAATAACACCAATACACTGTATTTTCCAGAGCCACTAGAAGGAAACTCTTCTCAGAAAGGCCAAGCTTTCAATGGACTGGAGCAATGTCACACCTCTCTCTCTCTCTCTCTCTCTCTCTCTCTCTCTCTCTCTCTCTCTCTCTCTCTCTCTCTCTCTCTCTCTCTCTCCCCTCTCTCTCTCCCCTCTCTCTCTCCCTTCTCTCCCCTGTCCCCTCTCTCCCCTCTCTCACATCTCCCCCCTCTCCCCTCTCCCGTCTCCCCTCTTTCAAGAGTGAAAGTGAGCAGAGACTGTTATTCATCTTAGTTTTCACCCTCGGTCTTGAACCTGGGTCCTTGGGATATGGGGCTTGAGCTCTCAGCTGAAGGCAGTTGACAAACACTCCACTAGGGTGAGCCACTACTCTCTTATGTATTTCTTGCAGTCATATTGGAGTGTTTGTTCTTTAGATATACAATCTGTGTTAATATCTTTAGACATCTTTTCCAAAGTACATTTGGAATGCACTTTAGCATTTCAAAAAAAAAAAAGACAGTATTTGGCTATCATTAGTGTTTGTACAAATAATATGCTCAGGGTAGTCATCACTGACAATTTAAAATCCTAGCTATCATTTCAATACTTAGGAAAAATCTGTGCCCATGTTATTTTATAGAGTTTTCGGAAACTCATTTTTGATTTACTGTATATTATACTGATTTAAAATATCAACAGAAGACATTTATCATAGCACCCATGTAGGTCTCATCAAATTCTGCAATTCAATAAAAACTAGCTGTAAATATTAGATTACTTTATTAAATTTACATGTAGAGTGTTCTGCATACTGAGTAATTATGCTGAAGTTCTATCTATATTGAGAAAAGATGAGAATTTTCACTTTTGATTAAGCTCAATTGCCTGTTTCAAGAACTTTCCAATTAATTATAATTCAAATAGAGATTTTTCATTAGTGTTCAGAAGAGGCTAAGTTTAAGTGCATTAATAAATTAACAGAATTAAAAATTTAACCATATGAAGGACTATGAGAAGTTAATTTTAAAAAAAAAACAACTCCATAATCTATGAAAATAAAATCAGAGTTTGGATAAATTTCTCCCAGAACTACTATGCATACAGTTCTTAGTTAGCTTTCAAAAAACTGAATTTTTTTCATGATATGTCTTTTGTAGGTTTTACAAAAATGCCAGTTTTTGAATTTTTAATTTTATATCTATGACAGTCTTAAGATTTTATCCTGGCACTAAGTAAGGTTATTAACTATACATTTTCCAGATTGAATTAATATGAATAACAACTTCTATAAGATTACTTTTAGAAAGGTCTTATCTTCTTTTAAATAAAAATAGTATTAGAAATCAAGGTCAGGGAGCTTCTCCTGTAAAAGCCAGAGAGTAAATATTTCAGGTTTTGCAAGCCACATGTTCTTTGTAAGGACTACTTAACTCTGCCGTTTTATGGCAAAGGCAGCAGTAAACCATAAATAGATGAGCATGCCTGGCTTTCAAAACAGCTTTATTTACACAGACAGGCAGTAGACTGGATTTTCGCCTGTAGCTAAAATTTGCCAACTCTCAAGCCCCTTTATAAATGAAGAGTTTTTCAGAAAATCTGCAGTTAGAGAAGTTATTGAAAATCAAATAGAATAGAATTTCCTGTTAACCCTCCGAAGAGCATTGCCTCTGAAAGTGGAGAGTGTAATTCCTTTGGACTGGAGGAAATCATATTCTATAAAAACTTTACTGTAACTTCATTTTTGCATATAAAACTATTGGCACTTTAGTTAGTAGTATAGATCAGCTTTTTAACTATGTTTTACATGTTTATCAATAAGTCAGTGTTCTGAAGGTGGAAGTAATTCTACTGATTCTCATGTTTAAATGATATTCAGAAACAAAGGATTATGCAATATTACATTTGTTTTTTTATTTGTAAAACTTTTAATATATCAATATACAATATAAACCTACAGGTGACAGAGTAGATACATTTCTTAAACTTACAGAAACCCTACTGCAATATATGGAACTCTGAGAAGTATAGTAAGTTGGCCCTTGGCCTGGGTATGTCTGGCAGTGTTCTTAAGACTGACCTTATGGAAATAGTATTCCAAGGTTAATGGTCCAATAAGTTCCTAAGGATAACTGCTGCTCTCCTCAACTTCTGTTTATGGATTTCTCTCCTCAGAACTACTCTTTCCTCCTTGCCGTGTTTGGTAATGGAGAACTGAGAAAAGTGAAGGGAAAAGGGAGGATAAGGTATGCTCAATAATTATAGGTTCTCTGAAATAAAGATGACTTGTACTTCAGAACCTTGGGTTCTAGCAAATAGCTTTGATAATAGAGAAAGACTGGGAAGTTATTAAAGGACCTAAGTAGTGGGTAAAATCTACAAGGACATGTTCCATCTCACTTGAAACTGAGAAGTGACCCCCACCAGGAATCCTTGGGTCCTACAGTTCCTCAATTCCTTGATCCTTCTTTACAGCAAGTCATAGGAGACATAGCTAAAATGCTTCTACTGTCCTGGTCACTCTCCTTCTCTCCTTCTGGAGTAAATACTGAGAGTTCAAACTAATGAGCAGAACTAGCTGTATTATTTCTTTTAGTTCCTGGATTACTACTGAGGAAGGCACTGATGTCATGAGTTTGTTTTTTTCTTTTTAATTTTAAGGGCAGGTACAGGAAGATGACAGTGAAGTTGAGCTGGCAGTCAGGCAGGAAAAGAAAGGAGGAAAAACATTTTATTTTACTTTCATTTAACTCTTCCGCCTCCCCCAGGCCCCTACCCCACAGCACACACACACATTTGAACTCAAGAGTATGTGACCTGGGTCCCTTCAGAGGAGGTTGACTTAACTACTCATTCTTCAGGGTACACCATAGCATACCTTTTTGTATGGGTGAGAAAAAATATATTCAGGGCAGTTTAAGTAATTGCCCAGAGTAAATCATGGGTCTAGGACTAAAATCCAAGGAGCTTGTCCCCAGAGTCTTTGTCCGTCTATAAGGAAGTAGTGCATGAGGAAGTCAAAACCCTCATCCCAACTGAAACCTTTACTGATCATTGGATATGCTGGGCATCAAGCCAGAAGCAACACATTCTGAAGCGAGCAGTCTAACCCTTACCTTAAAGCAACTTACGCATAGTACCTGCTTCACTGAGTTGTAATTTTTTATATACAGTAACAACTGAGCTCTAACCTACAAGAAAGGTCTTAAGGGGTGTGTTTGTGGAGCACAAAGACCCATAGCCTCTGGGGCAGTGGTGTAGTCAAGGAGCAAAGAGTTGTCAAGTACAACTGGTTACACCCTAGAATTTATAGGACGAGCTGGTGGTTTGGAACTAGAGGCAGAAAAGACTAGAGAAAAATCATTTTTCAAGCATGCACGACTGGTGAGGTGGTAACACCATTAATGGACAGAACATCGTAAGGACTGGGCATGTTATGATTCGTTCAGGACATGCTTAGAGTCCTTAAGGTAGTTAGTTGTAATTTTCCAGTAAATAAGTGGATATGTAGATCTGAAGCATTGCAAAATGTTCAATACAGGACATACTGAAGTGGAACTAAAAAGTGTGATATTTCCACTGATAACTTTTATAATAAAGCAAAGTAGCTTACCTCCTATATGTAAAGAATTTAATGAAATAAAAATTGAATTAACTAGGTAAATAATTTTCATGTATGTGTGAATATATATACATATTAGTGTATATACATATGTATGTACAATATATCTATGTATACATTAAATATATTTTCTGTCATTTGAGGAAGGATACTTTGAGTGTCAATATTAAAGCATTGATGTAGAATCAGAATTTTAAGTATGACTGTTTAAAATTGCATCCATAATCTTATCAACTTCTTAAAATATATAGACTTTTTTCATGATAGGCAATAAAACTGGAAGTAGCAATTCTAGTACTCAAATATTACTCATTCATTGATGGAAATGATATGTTAGACATCTATAATAAAAATGATGAACTTTAAAAATGATTAAGTGCTTTGTTCTGTCTGTGGTATATTCTGTCTATATTGCATTATTTCACATTTTCTTTTTTCTTTTTCTCCATTTCACATGCATATATGTATACAAACAGCATGCTTTTCAGAATAACAAATTTGAGATAAAACAGTTAAGACACAACCTAACACGATGATCTTTGCATTGGTTCACTTGTATGTTGTTTGTGAGGAGAGTTGCAAATCACTAGAATTGAATGAACCAGGATAGGATTTGAGAAAGAATTTTGTCCATCTCAAAGTTCAACCTTCTCTGCAGCCATGAGCCACAAAAGTGTTAAATGATTTTCCTAGATGGCAGGCAATCTAGAATTAGAATAATGTCTCCTAGATTCTCAAAGCAGCACACATCTGACTACGCTCAATTCTCTAATTTTAGACATAAAGTTGAAACTTTATTCATATTAACATAACTAGTCTATACTTTAAATGATCAGGGGAGGAAAATTTACATTTTTTCTAGGTGGCTTATAATACTGATAAACAGAAAAGCTGTAGCAACTGACAGTTTATTCTCAAATATCTCCTCTTCTCAAGAAAATATTAACCATCCATCCAATAACAAATAGGAAAGAGCTAAGTTTTTTCTTTGGTGTCTACCAGTTTACTCTTAGCAATGTAGTTGCTTTATTTCTAAGAATTGTATTTGTTGAATTAAAATAAAATATATAGTTGAAAATCCTTACATTAGCTTTCAAAACCAGTATTAACTACAGATAATGTGGTCCAGATAATCATGTTTTGCTTGGTTAAAAACTGAAGTTAACACTATACTGTGCCCTTCAAATTTTTTTAGAGGTAAGGTCTCATCTTAAGAATTTTTAACTCCCTTCTCCACCCCACACACAGAAGTGCACAAAGAAACTTTTGGAAATGATGTATATGTTTATTGTCTTGATGGTGGTGATGGTCTCATATGAACATGTCAGGTTCATAGCATGTGTGTCAAAGTTATCAGAAGCTATACATTAAACATGCATTTTCTCGATTATACTTCAATAAAGCTGTAAAAAAAAAAAACAGAAAATTCTAAATTAGAATCCTGATGTGTACACCTATGTGTATCTACATACACACACTCTAAAGGCATTCTTAATATTCTTAATATTGAACGTGTCTATATTCGCAGACCTGAAATCACGGACCCCATTTCAAAGCACTCAGTTTGAAGAAAATCCTTTTCCTCCTTTATTGTCTCCTTCCTCCACTGCTATATGCACACCACAGATTTTAAGGTTCATTGTACAATGTTATTTTTTCCTCTGTGTTGTATCACATAGAAGAAAACACTTGAACAACTCAAGAACAGTAGATATTCATTAGAAAAATCTGTCACAGAAGTCAATGATAATTTGAGTTTCACTAAGGAGAAATGCTGTAAGATTGAACAGAACATAGAATCAGGGTAATCAATAAGCTAGCATGGGTCATGACATTATAAACTGGTAAAGTGAATACAGCTAAAATGTGTGTATTTCCTGACCATCGTTATTTGGTCATTAATATTAAAAAGAAACACATTAACTGCCAACAAAGTGTAAGCCACTGTGGATGACAGAGTCAGGGAAATGATTTTTCAGAATTTTATTCTGATAACTGATAGAGAATTCAAATTGTAAATTCTGTTTTATATTGATGACAAATCAGTTAACTACATACAATTTTATTGTAAAAATCTATTTCTAAATATTTTAGAAAATAAGATAAATTGAGTATTTTGAGTACTTGTGTCTTTTTAAATTTGTTTTGTCCCTCAGAAGAAGCTAATAGAAGTATTGTTGTTGAGAACATGAAAATTATGCCCATCATCTATGTGCTAGTTTATCCATCTAGGGTCTGAGGGTCACTAGAGGTTGATGGATATGGTCTAGGCAAGCCATAAGTTGTTTTAAAAGAACTATGCTTTCATGTATTTATGATTGCTTTGATTGAAAAGATCATTTTGTTTAAAGGAAAGGTGCAGGCAGGAATGAAAGTGAGCAAAAAGGAACAGACAGAGAGGAGGAAGAAACATCTATTTAATTGTTCATCTTGTTTGTTTCTCCTCACCCCACCCCCACCCCACCCTGCCATCCATGGATCTTGAACCAGGATCCTTGGGGTACCTTTGGACTACATCCAGTGGCCTTATCTCCTAGGCTACCAGGGTGTGCCTAAAAGATAATTCATGTAAAAATAGTAAATTTCAGTATTATATGGATTATAAATATGGGATCTAGTTCAACTTTTATTTTTATTTCTTGTCACACTTAATAACTCATTACTTAAAAGGTTTATTTTAAATGTGAATTTGAGATCCATAAATTAATCATGTTTAAGAGTTATGTATAGAGATCTATTGTTTTTATTATTGTAAGAACATTTAATAAGTTTTACCCTTTTAACAAGTATTTAAGATTACACTACAGTACTGCTAACCAAAGCCACATTGTTGTACAGTAGATTCTCTAGAATATATTCCTTTTGTATAACAAACTTTATGTTCACTGAACAACAACTCCCCCTTTCTCCCTCCCTCCCACCCTGTCAATCACCATTCTGTTCTCTACCTCTGTGATCTTGAACTTAGATACCTCAGACAAATGGAATCATAGTATTTGCCCAGCTGTGACTAGATTATTTCACTTACCCTAATGTTCTCAAATTCAACCATGTTGTCCACACTGGGCAGACTTTCCTTCTTTTCAGGCTGAATAATATATGTGTGTATATACACTTATATATATATATATAATATTACATTTTGTTTTATCCATTCGTCAATGGATATTGAGGTTGGTATTTTTAAATTAGGGACACATTGAGCTAGATTAGTACTATGATATATTCTCCAAGAGACAGGTTCTTTTCAATTCGAATGCTTACTATGTACAAAATAATGTTATGCAATAAAGCTAGTATCTCTTAATGAAAGGTTTGACTTTTAGTTGGCACTTTAAGGAAACATGTATACACAGGACATATACATACATACAAAAATAGTGTTTGCCCCCCTCCTTTGATGACTCTAAGTAGAAGAGAGTAGGAAGGGACAGAGAGGGAGAAAATGAATACATATTCATCTTTTTCCCTCTAAATTAGTTAGAAAAGACTTTCTGGAATTATAAGTACAGGTAGCTTTTGTTATAGACAATTACTATTTCTCACTTTGTCCATTAATGTGTATTTAGTAAAAACTGGTAACTAGCGGAAATATAAGGGTATATTGAACTGCCCAGTTCTATGTACATGATGCCAAGGAATGTATTTAACTCCTTTCATCCCCCTATTTTCAATATTTTTGACTAGACGAATTGCTTTTTTTTTTTTAAGTATTTTTATTGTAATTATTTGACATTAAAATAATTTCCTACGTATAGGTTCCCCATTTCTTAGATGTATTTCAACACACCAAGACCTCCACCAAATCACCAACTGTTCTTTCTTCCCCTTTGTCCAGTGGGCTCCACCACCATTGGCCCCCAACTGCCCCATTCTCTTTTGGTGACCTCAGTTCTGCTGCAAATATTTTGGGTTTGGTTATGTTTCTTCTGTTCCTTTATTTTGTCCATTCACATTCCACCTATGAGTGAGGTCATCTGGCATCTAACTTTCCTCTTTTGACTTGTTTCACTTAGCATCATCCCCTCTAGTTCCAGCCATGTCGATGCAAATGACAGAGTTTCATCTCTTCTAAGGGTTGTGTAGTATTCCATTGTATATATGTACCACATCTTTATCCATTCATCTGATCTTGGGCACTTAGGTAATTTCTAGGTCTTTGCTATTGTGAATACAGCTACAATAAACATGGGAATACATATATCTCTGCAGATGGGTGGTTTTGTATTTTTTGGGTAGATGCCCAGAAGTGGAATGATGGGATCATGGGATTTCCATTTTCAGTTTTTTGAGGAATCTCCAAACTGTTCTCCATAGGGGTTGTACCAATTTGCACTCCCACAAACAGTGCAAAAGTATCCTCTTTTCTCCACATCCTCATCAGTGCTCATTATTTCCAGACTTTTGGATAATAGCCAGTCTTTCAGTGTAAGGTGATGTCTCATTGTTGTTTTACTTTGCATTTTCCTGATAGCCAGGCAGTAGGAATATAATTTCATGTGCCTTTTGGCATCTGTATATCCTCTTCAGAAAAATGTCTCTCCAATTCCTTCTCCCATTTTTGATTGGATTGCCTGTTTTTCTGATGTTGAGTTTTATGCATTCTTTGAATATTTTAAATATTATGCCTTTGTCGGAAATATCGAATACAAATATCTTCTCCCAATTAGTAGGTTTCCTTTTGGTTTTGATGATGTTTTCTTTTGTTATGAAGAAGCTCCTTAGTTTGATGTAGTCCCAGTTGTTTATTTTTCTTTTTGTTTTCCTTGATGGTGGAGTTGAGTCCCTAAAGACTTCTCTAAGTCTGATGTCATGGAAAGGTTTTCCTATGTTGTCTTCTAAGAGCTTTGTGGTTTCTGGTCTTATGTCCAAGTCTCTAATTCATTTTGAGTTAATTTTTTTGATAGGTGTTAGCGAGTGGTCTAGCTTCATTTATTTGCGTGTGGCTGTTCAGTTTTCTCAACACCATTTATTGAAGAGACTTCCCTTTTTCTGTCCTATGCTTTTGGCTCCTTTGTCATAGATTAACTGACTGTATGTGAATGGGTCAGTTTCTGGCGATTCAGTTCTAGTCCACTGATCTGTGCCTCTGTTATTATTCCAGTAGAGGATTGTTATTTTGCTGTCATGTAGATACACATGATGCAGGGTTGGTTAAAAGACTACTGCTGACAGTCTTCATGCCAGGTTGCTGGAAGCCAGTTTGCTATGCTAGCCACAACTTCAAGCTAGACCTCTATCTGCTACACTAGTTATAATTATATTTGAGTTCTTTTTGAAAAGAGTTTTGCCTTCTCTACTTTCAATGTCAATTAAACGAAAGGTAGGCCACCTAAGAGTGACAAGCTGAAAAAATTCTTAAAAGAAAATAAGTTAAGTTTGTTCCTAGATTATTGTACAACTCCATTAATTTCCAGGTTGTTTTCAGTATCTTTCATGCCATGATTATTACCTGATTTTATTAAGCAATCAGTGCTATTTGATCTTTGCAAAATCTAAAGCTCATCTGTTTTCTTCTTTTTTTTTTAAGGGTACTCTTTCTAATCTGGTCTTGATCTGAACTAATCTTTGCATTTCAATACGGAAGACAAGAGCAATTTCTTGATTAGCTCTTTTTTCACCTGTATCCATCCTTTACAGTTTAACATTTAATCCTCAATTCCTTTTCTGCTACTTTATGATACAAGTACATACTCAGCACTGCAACAGAAGGGAAATGAGTATGTATTTGCCAGCCTTCAGGACAGATTCTAACCCCAGTTAAATTGAGCTGGCTAACAGCAAAATGATGAATTTAATTTTTGAAACACCCCTTTTCTGCTTTACGCATATTTTCCAAGGCTCGACACCCCTACCCAACAAATGCCCATTTTATTCTTCTGCCTACAGAGATCCCCTTACCATCTCTCTTTTTAGGTGCCTTTTGACCCCTACTCTTGCATCAAGTAAACTAAATGTAGGGAAAAGGCCATCTGACTTGAACCTAATTACACTGAGGTGTAACTGGGTAAGTTCTGATAAAGTATTGTCATTTGCCTTCAAGAGAAAAATTCCCACTTCAAACTAGGTAAAGAAAAATGTACATGGTTTAGTGGAATCGGTTTGGGATTTGGAGTCAAGAATATTGAAGTGTTTGTTCTGGCTCTTTTTATTCATTTCCTTCTGTGGAAAAATGTTTAACAGTCAGTTAATTTTTAGGAATTTTGTCATGATTAAGTTAGATAATACATCTAAAGCACCAAGTATAGTATCTGACATAAGTTAGCAGATAATAAACACACAAGAAATTACCACTTAGAAGTGGTACCATTACACATGCCATGGCAGTAAGCTAAGGATGATATTGTGGCACTATAGTTCTGTTGTTGCTTTCATCTTTCGTTTATAGTATTCCTTGAATTTCCCTTGAATTTTCTCATCTATCTGGAAAGAGATTTATAAGAAGTTAAGAGCCAGTTTTACTGAGACCTTTGCTTTATAGCTTTAACTTGCTTTCTCTAGCAGCTCGTAGAATGAATCTGATTATACTGGCCACGAAACTGCAGGTTAAATGTCAGCAAGAGATTAGCTTTGTTATATGTCATCAGAGAACATTCTGAGGCTAATAAACCATGATGCAGCTATCTGTGCCCTCTGTTGTCCTAAGCTCTGCCTCCTCCGGCTCTCCTACTATTGCCACTTCACCAGCTTGAACAGCAAGGTAAGAGAGGGCACTCATGACTCACAACTTCCTCCAAAGTGAAAATTCATTATCATCTTCAAATAAAAGAATGGTCGGTGGTAAAGGTCAACTCATGAATCCAGTTTTACCTTGGTTTATGGATGAGAAAGAAACAAAGCCACTGAGAAGTGAGACAAGACCTAGACCACCATTAATGTCTGTAATCTAAAAGGCAGAGAATAGTAATGTGATGAAAACATATTACCCCTTCTCCTACTTTATTTCCTTCTCTTATTTTTTTTCCTCTTGAACAGAACATTAAGAGGAGTGATACCAACACTCAGGGAAATCTGCTTACTTGGGTATTATACGCTCTGTATACTTGGAAAATGATCATGTTAAAACTTCAGCTTAAATGTTCACATTTCATAGTACGAAGTTCCCCTTTTGTTATATGGAATTATCTTCTTAGTAATCAAATTTGATGCGTGAAGTTTATGAATATAATTTTGCTAGTAAATAAATTGAACAATAGCATATCATTTCCAAAGAGAAATCAATCTTTCTGCCCCTCAATTAACCAGGATGCATGAAGATAGGATAGTGATAATTTAATTTTAATACTTGGTTAGCAGAAAGTTACTAATTTAATTTTTGCCTTTTAAAATAGCTTAAAATTATTAGTCTACTTCATATCCTTATTAAATAGAGCATGGTATGCTGAACGGATAAATGGAATATTCTCTGATGACTGAACCCCTTATTATTTCTTTCATATCATAATTTTTCCTCAGAGTACATTAGATGAAGATTCATAAAAATATCGGAAAATAGATTGCATCAACTATAAACATTCTTTATAATTTACTCTTTAAAAAAACATTGGTGTTTTTTGCTAGTTTTATTCAGATTTCTTTATTTCTGAGGTTAACTGTAGAAAAATGAGGATAATATTTAGATATAATCCTATAAATTTTTATTTCATTATATCCTAATCAGAAATGAACCTGATCATATGGTATATAAATAATGTATTTCCTTATTTTTCTGCCCTTTTTAATGATCTGGTTTTGCCAGATTGAAAGTAAAATGATAATCTCATTTTTCTTCAAAGGCATTTATGAAACCTCACTTAAGCAAACTGCTAACACCACCCTTGTTCTTCTTAGGTTTTTTTTTTTTTTACTATTTTTAACTTCAATTTCAGTCATTTCAAACTGTATTATTATTTTATATTCATATTTGTAGCTATCATATATCAAGAGGTTTATCCTTCTTAACTTTGTAAGTACCATTTATCTAGAATTACACTCAAAGCATCCATTTCTGCAAATAATATACATTGTTTAATTCCCATCCTGCCTATCCAATCCATTTCTCTATTCTCGAACTTGTAATGCCTGTTTGTACTTTAATACCCATGTTTGTGTCCTCCTCTCCAAGGTTACTGCCCTGATTACCCCAAATCATAGTGAATACTGTTTTACATTTTGAAGGACTGCTAGGGTGATTTCTATCACTTTTCACTTAACATAGTGCAATTATTGAATTATTGGTTGTCTCTCTTTCTCTCTCTCTCCATATATATATAGATAGATAGATATAGATATAGATAATAGATATATAGATATATGTCTTTTCTATGTATGTGTGTGTATGTATATATATATATATATATATATATACATACACACACAAACATAATATTTTCTATTTAGTAGTATGTGGGGGTTAATACATAAAAAATTTCTGTGAGTATGGCATTTGAAATTAAATAATACACAGGAAAAATGTCAGGTATAATATTTAATTTCACCAGGCAATATGACAATAGGCCTTTTAACCTTGCTTGTTTGCTTTCCCTTAAAAGTTACTGCCTTTTGATCCAGCTCTTATAGTCACTTTCCCTACTTTAACCCATTGCCTACTTGGTATTTTGCAGGAACTTAGATCTTACCTCTCTAAATCTCATATGTAACTCCAAAATTCATTGAGGTTTACTCCCACCACTTCTTTGCTTCTGCAAATAGAGATATTCCAAATAAAGTTTTAAAGCTATCAAAGACTTTGAAGCTCCCTTAATGAGCTATGTCATTTGCAAAAAACAGATTCTGGACCCAATTTTCTTAGTAGACTTTCTAAAGTCTCCTGAAGTCAGAGTGATAGATTTGGACCAGAATCTGATTTCCTGACAAAGCAGAGCACTTTCTACTCTAGGCAATCTAGAACCGTTTTTCTATTTTAAAGATAAATTTAAGTCTAGAAATATTAATCAGGGCTCATAGTCAAACTGTTGTTCCCTCCCACCTATAGGGCCATTTCCTTACCCTTCAAGTCCTCTTTCTTTTATAGTTTTTCTTAAACTGCTAAATGTATGACCATCTTTTATTATATGCAGACTTTTCTCGTGTGGCCTGCTCTTCCAAGTTATTACTATACACAATTACTATTGCATTAGTAAATTATCTTCTTCAATTACACTTTGAAAAAATCATGAGTAATATTTAATATCTTTTTGTGGCATAAATCTCTGATCCACGTATTTATAAGAAAAAATTAAAAACTGGAAGTTCTAAAGACTCATTATGTTGTAAAGAGCCTGGGAGTATGGGCATTTTAAAAATGGATTTAATTTCTATCTGTAGACTTGTGATTTCTTGATTTTTTAATAAAAATAACTTTCCAATTCCACAATAATTTTTGAGTGCCTATAGTACACCTGTCTTTTAAGGATTTAGACTTGATAGGTAAATAGATAGATATCTTGAGGCATTCCAGTCATCTAGTTCATATATTCTTCTGAAGTCAGTGATCTACCTGAAATTTCTGCATGATTGTATGTTCATTTTTTCTGCATAAAACATTTATATATAACTATATTCTCCAATGGCTTATAATATTATAATAAATATTAATAAATACTCATCCAGGCTAAGACTGACCAAAATTATATTTCATCTAGAGATTACTAAAAAGATTGTTCATTATTTTGCTAGATTTCTTATGAGTGAAACTCTACAAATATGAGCATGTGTACATACACAAACACAAGCTCTCACTTTAAGCCTTTTTTTGCTTATTAAAGAAAATAAAATTCTGTTTATTAACATAGTGGTACAATACCTTTTGATAGAATTATTTTTTCTTCAAACTTCCTGGCAAAATTATCTTAGATACTAAAATACTTTAATGTAGACCTATTTTTTTTCCAACCTACTAGTAAACTGTGTAGATTTCCCCTGAATTCCTTATATCATTAACCATTGTTATTTTAGCCTTGCTTTGAGGCTAGATTTATTTCCAAATGCACCAAGTGCATTTAATCTTTATGTGCTAGAAAACAGGAAAAAACAAATCCTGAGTAAAGAATTTGCTCTGGCATAGGAGAAAACTTGTTGACTCCTTTAAAAAATAATCCCTAACAGTGGTATAGTATAGCTCTGACTGCCAGAGATGGGTGACTAAAATTACTCTCATGAAATAAAGGTATTATTAAATAACGGGAAGGTTTCAGGAGTTCTTCACTTACTCCCATTTTAAAAGTCACACATGTACAATTTTGGAAGTAAACTAATATTGGTTTTCATGGAGAGCTGGTTTCCTTTTAAGGCTCAAAAATCTCAAAAGAATATTTTCCACCAAGATGAAACAAAATGAAGCCTTTCTGTCAAGAACTTAAATTCGATGGTGACTTACTTTTCTTGCAATCATGGACAGTGAGCACCATAATAGAACTCATTGCTCCATGGACTATTGGTTTCGCTACTATTGCCAAATGAATTATTTAAGATATAAAGACCTTAAACAAATATAAAATGGCAGTATAACTAATATATCATATTTTTTATGGTTTAAGTATTTTCAGATAAATGTAGAATGAAATTAATATACAGATTTTAGTACCTTATCTTTGACTTCATTGAGTATATTTTTAGCTAACTTTACTTTAACTACCTGTATGCTGAGATGTTATAAAAGATGACTCTTTAAAGAGGTGGTAAAGAGAGAAAAGGCTTTTCTGCTCACGTGTGTCGTGATTTAGACAATTCAATTGATTTCATAATGAAGTAGCCCTGAGTCAGTAAGTATGCCTCAGAGGTTTCAGCTTCATCTCCTTAAATGAAAGCACCAGACCAGGCGATCCTATATAACTTCTCACAGTTAGTTAGATTTCAAGACATCCACTGTCTAAACATAAGGTTCAAACAAAAGCCCTCTTCCAGTTGAAGATTCCCTTTAAAAACAAAACAAATATTTACTAATAAAACATTGACCCAATTAAGGTATCTATTGTAAAATCTCAGAATAGAGAATTGAATGTTGAATAAAATCTGTCTTAGTGCCTAAGATTGGATAGTTTAACAACCTAGCATAATGTATATAAACATAAATGCTATGCTTAAATCTGCCATAGTTAGGCTGGCCATATTTCCTTGAGAAAAAACGGGACAGAAGGATGGCAAAAAGTGGGGGCAGGGTTATGTACTGGTGAAAGGGAGGAGGCAGAACAATCCAATAGGAACAGAGCAGCCGGGCCAGCAACAAGTTAATTACCATGTGATGTCGATCGTCGTAACTGTGTGTTTCAGCTGGACTTCATACAAATGATAGGACCGATGCAAGGAATTTTGACACCTTAAACAAAAATCAAATTTGGCATTGCTATAAGCCCTGCTCTAAATGCCCTTCCTAAAACACATGCTGCTTTAACCATTCCAGTGCCAGAGATGCCCAGTAACCCTCATAGTACTTACGTGTGGCTCGACCATGCTGCCATGTTCTGCTTCCTTTGAAGAAACAGGTGCTCATGGGGTTGACAGGAATCCTCTTCTCATGTGGTTCCTGATTCCTCACAGGGAACTGGAACAGTATTTGCAACCTCACCTCACTTCAGTGAGCAATTGCAAGAGTCGTCTTTAACGTGGGGCAAAAGGGACAGCTGCTTTTGGGTCCCCTCAAAAAACTAGGCCCAGAGCATCTCAACTGTCCCTTTTGTCCTTCAATGAAGACAGACCTGATTTATTAAGAACAGGATGAAATTGACACTTATATTAAAATGATGGGACGGTCAGAAAATACAAAAAAAATGTGACTGTCTCATTTAAATGATACATGTGTGCAGCCTAGCCATAGGAAATACAGAATAAAGCAATCATGCTGATAATTCAGACAAATCTGTTTGACTCAATAGCAAAGATCTGAATATTGTATCTATACATATTCAGAATGATGGCCCAGTTCTCATTTTGTTTAACACGTACTAGTTTGTATTTCCAGGGCGTAGAAAGTTGACATACCAACAAAGCACATGAAGCAAACTAGAAGTCTTTGAATTGGACACCCTTATGTTTGTGTTCCATCTCTATCACTTTACTGCTATAAAACCTGAGAGTCGCATATACTTTGTGAAGCTACTTTGAATCTCTAAAATAGGCATACTAACGAATATTTCTGAGAGTTTCTGTGAGAATTAAACAAAATCATACATGTACCTTTCCAATATGATATCTGACATTCAGTAGTTACTAAGTGATATATATCGTTTTATTTACACAGATGTTAATAAAACACATTGGGGACTTTTTAAAACATTATAGCACACATGAGAGGTGCAACTTAGATATTCTCTAAATCCGTGATTTATTGCAGTCTCACCTAAATCTTAGAACACAGTGATTGTACAAGAAAAGATTATTGAAAATATACAGTGTGACTTTGAGCATTGTACTTTCAGGCTGTGTGGTTTCTTATTTTTTAAAGAGGAAATAATTAGAAACGTTTCCGTTTTGATATATTTGTAAGATAAAACATCCCAGTAGATCACATAGGTAAATCAACTGCTTGGCAGCAAAGTTAATGTTTAGATTCACCCTGACTTGTGACATTTACTTTAAAGGGGCAGTTCTATCAGCGAAGTTAACTGCTTTACCCAGCACCCTTTCTTGGAATCACTACATGTTTCACTGTGGAATTAGGTTATACAGACACATGGAAACATGTCTTTTTAATTAATATGGAAGGATATTCATATACTGAAAAGAGATTTCAGAATCTAGCAGAAGAGGAGGGGAGGAGAAATGGCCTCTCAGAATATGATTATTCTCTTCCCATTAGGTATTTGGAGTGAAATGCATGTCTGATACATATGGAATGATGAATGAGTTTATTTCCAATATTACTATAACTTCAGTACAATAAGAAGGTGGTCTGTATCCATCTTTAACAGAAAGAAAATATTTAACAAAAGTATTTATTAAAGAAGTCAACATACCTACTCTAAAAATGTTTTTGGCTGGGTTTTATTTATTACCTATTCTGATTTGAATCTTTTTTTTTTTTTTTTTTGGTTTTTGAAGCAGTACAGGTAGGAATGTAGGCAAGTAGGCAGGCAAGCAGGAAAACAGGAGGAAGAAGAATTTTTTAATTTAGTGTCCATGTTGTTTGTTCCCCAGACCCAGGTCTTGAATCTTGGTCCTTGGAATGTATGTGGACTGCACCAAGACAGACTTACCCGTTAGGCCACCAAGGCATGGCCAGTGATCCCATTCTTCCATTCATATTGCTTTATTCCTTGCTGGACACTTCTTTTGATTGCTTCAAAGATAAGAAACTTTTAGTAAAGTTAAATAAAACTTAGAATTGCATCCTCCTCACCCCATACATACAAAGGGTCATTGGTGTATTATTAATATGATTGTACTTACAGGAATCACTCAAGTAATTTGTGTTTAATTCAAGATTTCCTTTAGAAAATCGCTTATGATTTACTCCTCTAATTGTGGGTTAGTCAGGAAATTAACATCTCTGAAGCCACAGAAGAGCAGAGGTAAGTTAAACTGAGCTCCTAATTGTGAGGGTGGTTATAGAAATCTAAGAAGGGCTCTCCCTCAATGAAGAATTTGAACTTCCCCTGAAAGCAAATGGGAATGCTTTGGTGGCTGTGGTCTGGCTAATGAATTGAGTAATTTAAGCAGAAAAGTATTAAATGGGAGCTGATGATCAATACACACCATGAAAGTATTGGTTTGTCACTTCTCAGTGCTTGTCCTAGGCCTAAATAAAAGAAATTCATAGGCCAATAAATGATGCATAATAAAATGTTTTTAGCATAATCTGAGTATATGTAGAATAATTAAACTAGTAATGATAAAATCAAGTTCTGTGCACTGAGGTTAAGATTCCTGTGCTCATTATTTTTCCAGCATTAATTTTTTTTATTAAAATGATTTTGCACTTTAGCAATTCTCTTACTAAGTCAGATAGTAAGATTAGCAGTTCACTGTGAAACATAAATCCTTAATGATAGAGACTAGATACACAGACAATTAATATATGCTTACATACACATGTGTATAGTGTTTTTGTACATGTTTAAGCAGAGAGCGACACAGAGAGAGAAGAAACAGCTATATCATTTGAAAGAGAAGGTTGATTTTAATGATAAAGCCTCAAGAACAAAATGAATGCAGTTTAGCTTTTTGCTAAACTTGATTCAACACTAAGTAAATGATTCCAAATCAAACTACCCTTTTTTTTATGTTTTAAGACTAAAATGTGGTAACACCAGGAACTCTAGGAAGCTAAAATTTTTATCATGTCTGCAACAAATTAGCTGTATAAATATAAATGAGTTGCAATTTTTACACTATGGAACTGATTCCACTTTGATCAACTCAGTATTGATAAACCCTTTCATCAAATTAGCTTATTCTGAGAACCACTCTGGATCAATCTGAGCCCTGCATAATTTCACTGATTCTGGATCTTAGCTTGCAATGTTTATTTTCAGGTTGATGAATTGATATTCTTGGGGTACTGCAGGAAATCATGCAGTGTCTGTGTTCATAATATATAATTGGAAAAAAGTATTCCTGTTACTTTTGGAGGATGATAATCACTATTGTGTATTACATTTAGTATATAATAATAGGCTATAAACAGTATGAATTATTTCCAAAAGTGCAAATTTTTAGCCAAATCTTCATTCAATCATTGCTATTGGCAGAGTACCATGCATCCAAAGAAACAGATATTACAATCTGTAAGCATACCATTGTTACAACCCTGGAGGATTTTTTAATCATAAAATCAACTTCATTGAGATTTAATTTATAGATCATAAAACGTGTTCCCTGGTGTACAGCACAGTTCAATGAGTTCTAGAAGTGTTGTAAACATTTGTATAACTGCCATCCCTGTCAAATCACAGAACTTTTCTACCATCTCACTCAATATATAAAGCATTCCTCCCCCAGAAGATCTCCTCATGCCCTTTTTAAGTCACGATCACTCTTGCTTCAAGTTCTGAGGCATGGTTGAAAACTCACAAATAGTCCCTATTTTAATCTTGTCACCACACTGATAAACAAGCAATGTGCTGGGGACAGAGATATATGAAATGTTTTGAAAATTGCACTTTTCTGTACATGTAGATATCATAATTAATGATTTTATATTTATCTCTTTCTCATGGGAAGAATATTAAGCAGTGATGCAGCTGGAAAGCCATATAAATAGCATTGGACTCAATACAAATAGACCTGCTTTCAGATTCCAGATTGCTTTCTTTTTTGATGGATAGTTTCATTCAAGGTACATAACCTCAGTGGAACCTGGTTTCCTCCCTTGTAAATGAAGGTGATTCCACTTACAGAGTGGAGAACTGAAACAATGAGAGCCTGTGGATGATTTCCCAAGTGTAAGGGTTTTTATCTGTATGGTGCTGAGCACACTTTATCCTCAAGTTGCTTTTACTCTGAGGACCAAATATGGTGGCTCTAAACCCAGTATAATATTTCTGATTCCATGGGCAATGGTTGATCATATTCATTTTCAGTAGGATTAATTGAATTTACAATATTTCTTATAGTGCTGTAGAAATCCATGCCAAGTATATATATGTTCACATTGGAATGCAATGTAATAGAAAAAAATCATTTTCTGTGCAAATTTTAGGATATAGTAGTCATTATTATGTCTGTCTAATCTAAAATCTGCACATTCTTCCTCAACTCTTCTTATATGACTGAGTGATTAGATTCCAAGTTTGGTGTTGTATTAGTGTCATGTCATCTAGTTCTTGTAGGTTAACTGTTTTTCTTGATTAACTTGCTCAAAATTTCAGCAATACCTGCCCTTGAAACAAGGAGATTTATTCTATTTTTGCCTAAAATCACTATTGATATAATACATATATAATATAATACAAATAAGATTGAGTCAAACAAAATTTAGATTCCCCACTGCAGATTTGGTAAACTTTCCATTTTGCGTCTCTCTATGTAGTCATCTTTAGTTCAGCAGCTGTCTGATACTCAGACTTGAGTCATAACTTTAGGGAGGGATATATGAGTCTTCTTTCTGCTTTCCTGATAAGACAAGTTATCTCTCTATATTTATATAATTTGACCAGTTTCTTTGCATCAATTGTTTAGTTTCAGCAGATCTGGAAAACGACCACCTGAAAATGTATAGATCTGTGTATTAACCTAGGTTGTCCAAAAGAATTAAAGGCATAAGCAATTTATAGGGTGAAGAGCCTGTAATGGAAAATGCAGTGATTTTAGGGGAGCCATTAGACCACAGTTTAGGTCTGACCTTAAGGGGAGGAAGAAAGACTGGTGCAAACATCTTAGAATGCAGTTCTAAGAGAAATTTAGCAGGGTCATGCTAGAGTCCCTGAGTCAAATTTGCCTTTCAGGGGTTCCCATTTTTCCCCCCAAAAGTATTCCTGCTGCAATTGGTCCCAGTCTAGGAGCAGCCCATGGGAAGCTTGGCCTTAGTACAAATTTAGTGAAGGATTTCAGTGTGCAGTAGCTAAGGGATCTGAGATTCATTCTCATGATTTCCGTGAGTAGTCCTTTTCAAACTTTAATGAGTCTATAAATCACTTAGGAGTTTTCAGTAAAATGCATGTTCTGATTCAGGTTGGGAAGGACTTGAGATTCTGCACTTCTAACAAGCTTCCAAGCTGCTGATGCCTCTAGTTCGAGGGTGAAACTTTGAGTTGCACCAGTAGAGAGAGCTTCATCGTTTATCATCCCCATTTTTGACCCATTACTCCTCCCTTGCAATGAAGAAAGCCCAGATTTATAAAAATTTTGTACCAGACTAGCTCACAGACTGCCGTCTCATCTGTAGATGGCAACTTTGTATGCTGTTCACCTTTGAGTCAACAATTTGTAGTCTTCTGGGACAATGTACCAAGTGTAGCAACCTGTTATAATAAACCATCAGTGGTTTAATATATGATGCATCTATATAAAACTGGAGTTATAGAAGGCCAATGGGTAAGGAGAAACTGTCATTTTAAAAAGATAGTTTGTTACCCAAAGATCTCAAGTAGGGGCCCATGACACCTTGGGAGCCCACAGAGGAAAGCACTGTGGTTGCCAGGAGGCATACGGAAGTGGGGATTGTGGCAAGAAGGTCTTTTTTGGTGATTTCCACTGGAAGAATCTGTAGAAGCAAACAGTAGGTTTAAGGTGAGCTAGTTTGAATAATTTAGCAGGCTCTGAGATGTAAGAACTAGCTCTAGCTGCCAGGAGTTAGCCCTGGAGTGAATAGGGCAGAAGTATCAATGGTTGAAGAAAACCCAGTAAAAGGTGGTGGTCTCTGGCTTTAGTGGTTTCTATTTGAAAAGTACAACCCAAAAGGAAGTAACCATCTGAGAGGCAGTTGGACTAGAACAGGAAGGCATAGACTGTAGCAGTCCAGGTGATGAAAGACGAGTATTGGAGTGTCCAGAACGAGGAATGCCCAGTATGACCATCTAATGCAGATGTTAAGCATCAAATGTATTGACGCTAGAACCATGGTTATTACAGCCAGTGGCTTTATTTCAAAAATGATTTGTGGGCACAGAAAGCCCCTAGAAGCATTTCATCATAAGCATTATCACTTTACCTGAGGAGGGGTTTGCTTTACAGGTTTGTTATATCCAGAATAATTTTTTAGCTCTCTTTATTTCTTGAATATTTCTGAATAAAAACATAACAGCATCCTAATTTCTATGCTATTATTAGTCACTTAAAATAATCCTTTTGTTACTTGGAGAAGGCTGAAGCTACTAGCATTTTACTTTCTGTAGTTCTGACTTTCAAATGTTGCTTTGTGGAGAGCACAGGAGATGGGCGAATCCATGGATAAGTAGGATAGAGATTCAGGAAAGCCCATACACAGCTTTGGCCATTAGCATTTCCATGCAAAATCAGCAGAGATGAGAATCTTTCTCTCCAGAAGTCTTTTTTACATTACCTTTCAAGTTCTGTGGTGACATCATGCAGAAAACCTGAATCAATAGTAGTGGACATTACGCCCTTGCTATCTGAGAATGTCCTGGAAGCTACTGAAAGATGCCCTGTTCCTGGGCTCAGGGCAACTAATAGTCCGAATTTCTAAGTCAGAAATGAATCCTTCCAAAATGTAAAGACAGGTGAACTGGCAACCTTAAACTCAGCAGCTGCACTTATCTCCAGAGGCTTCAAAGAAATAAAAATCACATGGTTGGTGTTTTCTAAAGAAAATACTGTTTGCTTTATTATAACAATACGAGCCTAGCAGGACAACTCAAGACGCTTGAAAATATTTGCAGAGGCAGCACAGTCCATAATTATATCCTTGAAAGCTAAACAGACCATTCCCCTCAGAAAAGAGTAGTCTCCTTCATCCAAAATCTGTCCTGTTTGTCAACCATCATTTTACAATGACGGCTAGCAGTAGGAGGGCAATTACAAATAGGTTTTATTCTGGTACCAGAAAGTAAATGTTTCCTTCAGACTTTTCTTTAAACCACTGACAATAGAGTCATTCTCATACAAAGTCAAGAATCACCAGGAGGCCTTGGGAGGGGAGGTCAAACTGCGAACACACACATTCTGGGTTGGGGATTTTCACAAGAGAAATAATCCCAGAAAATCCTCTGTCTTTCTCCTTGGGCAACAAATTCCCCTGAGTCTGGGGTTCAGTAGTTTGAAAATTCTGGAGGGAGATACGTTGGATTATGATCAGTAGGAGTCAAATTAGCAACTGCGGTTACTGACTAGTTCTGCCAGTTTAGGCAGGAGACTTAAAACTCCATGAAGTGGTGAGTCCCACTTACTCCTGTTACTTTATAACAAAGATCTGAAACAGATAATACCTAGAGCTCCTTGAAACATTGTGAATGTTCCTCTAATAGCAGGTGAATTTCAAATCCTAATACTTTTGTGCTGTATTCAAATCCATTTTCATTTCCTTTCTCTCCCTCCTTTTTTTTTTTTTGGATAGTGGTGATGTTATGTTGGGTGAAATCAATATATTTGAAAAGGTGATTGGGCTAAAAGCATCACTGCCAATCAGTAAATTTTATAAAGCAAAAGCTTTCATTTACACAGCAGAATGAGGAAAATCAGGTTTTCTGGCAACCAGGCTCCGTGGGATTAAATACTGTTACCACTAAGTGTTTTTTTAAACATGGACAGGTTTTTTCAACATCCTTGGGCATGATTTTCCTCATCTTCAAGATGGAAAAAAGTAGTACATGTCACATAGGTACTGTAAAAATGAATTAAGTTAATATTTGCTACACTTTAAATAGTGACTGGCATTCAATAATACCATTTTGTTAAGACAACCTGAAGTGTTATTAAGTATTATTTGAAAAAATACAAGTAGATCTGAACAAAATTTAGGTTTCAGTTTTTTAAAAGAAACAATTGTAAAGTGAATTAGTTCATTGAATTTGCTTGTTTAAGTGTCTCAGTACTGCTCATAGAACATGCTGCTTTTCAAGGAGCCTTACATTTTAGAATTTTCTACTTGAAAGAAAATACAGTGTGTCTAGAATGGTTCAGGATCATCAGTGCCATCTGGGTGAGGTCTGGAACAGGACGGAGACCTTTATCCACAGCAGTTCTGTCTTGTTTTCTCCCTCTTCACGACCTTCTCTATTCTGTGTGTGATTAACCCAGAAGTCTCAGTGCTCATCACTTTCCGAGAACACCATGGACCTGGCTACTGAGTGACAAACTGGCAAATGAGTAATTCTCAAAAACCACAGCAATATTTCTTTTTCATGATCATGTGATACTGTGCTGCTTGTAGAGTGTTGACTTTGATTTTGGAGGACTCAATTGCTTGTGTAGACTGGAACCCCACCAAAAACGCTTGCCCAGGCCCCTGTGAACACTGTGACTGTCCTGTGTAGTCCAAGGTCATCTAACCTGTCTCTTATTTTCCTGTGCACTTTTCTTTATTTTCTATAGATTTATTTATGTACAACAAAATTTGACCTTTCTAAGTATCTAGTAAAAGGAGATTCAGCTACAACCAAAATGAAGTTATAGTGTGCTTCTTTTATAACTTAAATTTCCCCGCCCCCCTTTGCAGTCACTACCGTAGTTAGTCACTGTTACTGTTATAATTGGTTCAGGCTTGTGATTTTTTGATTGTTTTATCATGTCACCTTGCTATGTGAATTTCAATATATCGATTTTGTACCAGTCTGTGTGCTTTTCACACCACACTGCCACCAGAGTCCCAGTGCCCTTTACTGCCCCTTGCTAACTCCTCCCTTCCCTTGTTTTCTCTTATCCCTAACCCTCAGAGCAGAAGACTTGTGTCCTGTGAAATTTGTTGAAATGTGTCTGTTTTGTGTCTTTATATTCCACATGAGTGGAATATACCTTTTTCTTTCTGACTTAGTTCAGTAAACATAATCACCTCTAGTTCAATTTAGGAATTCATTGAGCATAGAAACCAAAGCGTCTTTATTCAGTCATCGGTTGACGGGCATTTAGGTTTTTTCAGGTCTTGGCTATTGTGAATTGTGCCACTAAGTACACAGAGGTAACAGATATATATATATATATATATATACACATATATATATATATATATACACACACACATATATATGTATATGTATATATATATGTATATATATGCATATGTGTGTGTGTATTCTTGATTTGTGTTAGAGCAAATGGTAGCATTTTTAGGGAGGAATTTCCTTAGTATTTTCCAAAGAGTTTGCATTAATTTACATACCCAGCAGCAGTATAGGAGGACTCCTTTTTCTCCACACCCTCTTCCAACACTTGTTGCTTCCACTCATTTTGAAATAGGCCATTCTCTGGTATGAAGTGCTGTCTCATTGTGGTTTTTACCTGCATTTTTCTGAAAGTGTTGTAGAGCATTTTGCATATGTCTTCTCCAATGACCTCTCTGAGATTGATATGATAGAACATATTTTACATCAAAGATTTTGGTCCATTGTGAATTCATTTTTATACATGGCACTAATGAGTGTTCTAGCTTCATTTTTTTTTTTTTTTTTTTTTGGTGGTTATCCAATTTTCCCATATCATTTGTTCGATAGACTTTTTCTTCATTGTATGCTCTTGGCAACTTTGTCAGTTTAATTGCCCATATAGGTGTGGTTTTATTTCTGGCATCTCCATTTTCTTCCACTGGTTTGTGTGTCTGTGTTTTTTCAAATACCACATCATTTTGATGACAATAGCTCTGTAGTATATTTTGAAGTCAAGGAGTATGATTCCTCCATTAATGTTCCTTTTCTGATCCATGAACATGGAATATTTTTCTATCTCTTTGTGTCTACGTCTGTGTGTTTTATCATTGTCTTGTAGTGTTTGGTATATGGATCTTTTGCCTTGTTAAGTTTATTCCCAGGTGTGTTTGAGTTACTTACTGGTTTTTTTAATTTATTTTGTACAATTCTCAATGACATTTTTTTCTCCATTTTTTCTTCCCTCTGATTCATTGTTTGCTAAAAGGAATGCTATTGATTTTTGCATGTTAATTTTATATCCTGCCACTTTGTTGTACTTGTTTATTATTTCTAACAATAGTATTTTAGTATTTTTCTAACCTTTGGGATTTTGTAGGTATACAGTCATATTATTCACAAATAATGAAAACTTTATTTCTTCATTTCCAATTTAGATAACTGTGATGTACTTTTCTTGCCTTATTGCTCTGACCTGAACTTCCAGAACTGCGTTGAATAGTAGTGGTGAGAGTGAGCATCTTTGTCCTGTTACAAGATCTTAGAGCAAAAGCCTTCAGTTTTTTGCCATTGAGTATGATGTTAGCTTTGGGTTTGTCACGTGTGTATTTTATTATGAAATACGTGCCTTTTATTGGTTTTGATCATGAATGGATGTTGAATCTTGTCAAATGCTTCCTCTGAGTCTACTTAGATGATTATATGATTTTTGTTTTTCGTTTCCCAATGTGTTATGATACATTGACTTATGTTTGTATGCTGAACCATTCTTGCATGCTGGGAATAAATCTCTCCTGTCATTATGTATAATTTTTTTTAATGTGTTGTTGAATTTGGCTTGCCAAGTTTCTGTGTGTGTGTGTGTGTGTGTGTGTGTGTGTGTGCGTGTGTGTGTGTGTGTGTGTGAGAGAGAGAGAGAGAGAGAGAGAGAGAGAGAGAGAGAGAGAGAGATAGACAGACAGAGAGAGAGAGAAATTTTGCTATGTTCATCAGTGTTACTGGCCTTTAATTTTCCTTTTCATATGTCTTTGCCTGATGTTTGAATTAGTGCAATGGTAGCCTCGTAGGATTTATTTGGAAGTTTCCCCTTGCCTTTACATTTGTAGAAGGGTTTAGAGAAGTTGGGTATTAGGTTATGTTTGAATCTGGTAGAATTCACTATAGAAACCACCCTGTCTTGGGCTTTTCTTTTTGAAGAGGATTTTGATTACTGCTTTGATTTCCGTACTTGTGATTGGTCTGTTCAAGGTATCTGTATCTTTCTGGATCAGTTTTGGAAGATTATAGGATTTTAGCAATCTGTCTGTATCTTCAAGATTGGTAAATTTGTTTGCATGGACAGCTTCATAGTTTTCTTTAGGAGCCTTTATATTTCTGGAGTGTCTGTAGTGATTTCATTTCTCACTCTTATTATTGGAATTTTCTTTCTCTTTTTTATGAGTCTAGATAAAGTACTATCAATTGTTTGTTGTCAGAGTTCAAAGCTCTTTAGAATGGTCTTGCTTACATTTTATTTAGTTCTGCTCTAATTTTTATTTCCTTCATTTTGCTATTTTTGGTTTCGTTTGTTCTTTTTTTCTAGTTTATTTAGTTGTATGATTAGATATTTTAATTTTTTTTCTTTGTTTTTTTGACATGTGCTTGTATCACTATAAACTTTCCTCTTGGAACTGCTTTTGCTGTATTACACATGTTCTAGCAGTTTATCTCTTCATTTTCATTTTTTCCAAATCATTTTTAATTTCAGCTTTCAATTCCTCATCAATCTAGGAATTGTTCAGGAGTGTGTTGTTTGGTCTCCTCATATTTGCATTTATTCCAGTTAAGTCTGTTAGGGTTATATTAACTATTAATTTAGGTACTTTATTGATTGATATTCTGCCTGGTTGATCTATCTATTGATATAAAAGGGTTGCTGTAACTCTCTACTATTATTTAGTATGTTGCTGTGAATGTCTCCCTGTAGGTCTGTTTGTTTTTGTTTTATATATTAGGATATCCAGCAATATTTTAATATTGTATACATACAACTACATATATATAGTTTTGTGCTGCGAAGTCTGAGATAGCCTGGTGGGTCCACCTTTGTAAATTATATTTATCTTGCAACTCTTACTAGCTTTTCTTTATCATTCACTTTTGCTAGTTTTGCTATGATTGGTATTGGTGTAGGTTTTTGCATTTAGGAAACTGCATGTTCTTTAGGCTTCTTGGAATTCCATGGTTTGTTTTGTGTCAAATATAGGAAGTTTCTGATATTACACACACACACACACACACACACACACGTGTGTGCACACACGTGTGGGTAGTTATTGCTTCTTGATGGGTTAACCCTTTAGCCATGATATGATGTCCATATTTTCCTCATATTGCCCCCACTTTTGGGTGAAAAGTCTTATCTGATGTTAGTATTGTAGTTCCTCATTTCTTTTTACCTCATAGCCTTCACTTTTATCCTATGTGTGTCTTTAGATGAGATGTGGGTTTCTTGTAGGCATAATATCAGTCAATTCTATTTTTTCATCCAGTTAGCCACTTTGTCTTTTGATTCTTGATTTAAGTCTCTTCACATTAGGGCAATTATTCATGCTATTATTGAATCCTTTGTTTTCTTTTAGTTTTATGTTTCTATTTCTTCTTTTACCATTTGTTTCTGTTGACATTTTATGTTTGCCTTCAGATGTTTTTTGAATGTTGATTCTCTCTTTCCAATTATGTGTTTCTGTAAGATTAGATTTTGTGGCTACTTTGTGTATTGTCTTAGCTATTTTTGTTTTTTTGGAGCTGCTATTGTATTTTCCATATTTTACTCTGACCCTTTTGTGTGTTTTGTTCTCTCCCAATGGTCCTGAATTTGCTTTTGATTCTATTTTACTGTCAAATTTCTCAGGGTTTGAATGTTTTTTGTTGTTATCTTTTCTCTGTTGTAGTACTTCCTTCAACATTTCGTAGAAGCAGGTTTAATGATTGAAAAATGCATTAACTTTTCTTAAACATTGAAGGCATTTATTTCTCCATCATATTTAAATGCTAAGCTTGCAGGGTAGAATAGTTGTGGATAGTAGTTTCTGTCCATTAGTGTTTTAAATATTTCATTCCACTCTCCTAACTTGTAGGGTTTCTGCTGAGAAGTCTGAGATAGCCCGGTGGGTCTGCCTTTGAAAATTATGTTTTTCTTGCAACACTTAGTAGCTTTTCTTTATCATTCACTTTTGCTAGTTTTACTATGGTCGGTCTTGTTGTAGGGTTTTGCATTTAGGAGACCATGTGTTCTGTAGGCTATTGGAATTCCATGGTTTGTTTTTATATCAAATATAGAAAGTTTCTGCTATTACATCTTTAAATTTTCTGCTTCTTGCTCCCTCTCCTCACTTTGGAGATGCCAATTATTCTTATATTTGTTCTTCTCATGGTATATATTATTTTTCACAGGGTTTCTTTGTTTTATCAATGTCTTTTTTTTCCCACCTCTTCCATAAGTGTCGTTTCTGTATTTTTATCTTCAGTTTCTGAGATTTGTTCCATATGAGATTGAGTATGTTTATGAATTTTTCCATGTTTCTCCTCAGTTCATTGGCTGTAATTTTCATATCTAGCAGCTCTGTTTGGATTTTATAGCCTTAATCTCCTGGGTGAAATAGTCTTTATGATATGTCACCTCTTTTTCTGAAGTCTTGAGTTTCCCTTTGAGTAGTTAAATGTGCATCTTACAGGTCATTCAGTTTTTATTATTGTTGTTTTTTTATAATAAACACTTTGAGTTCTTTATCTGCGAGGTTTTCTCATTCATTGTCTTTCAGTTTCTTCTCTGGGGATTTCCAGGTCTTTTATTCTCTTTGATACATGTGTACTTCATTTTGGGTAGATTTGAATTGTGGCATGTTTTTCTTTCTCTGCTTTGCATTTAACACTGAAGCTTCATTTTTCTCTTGTTAATTCTTAGGCAGTGGAAGCTTTGGGCTACAGTGAACGGTGTTGGAATTATGGGCTTGTTGTATTTATGTACAAGGTCACTCTGCACCGACAAGGGGGTTGCTCAACTTATCAGCAGGCAGGGTCCCTCATGAAGGACTAGGCATGATCACTAGTCATGGTCATGACCTTTATATCCCTCTGGCCAGCAGTGGTAGGGTCATTCTCCTCACTCCTCCTGAATGCTTTACCCAGCACTCAGGGACCACTTCTGGGTTGAGTGGGTTGGCATGGATCAGGCTGCTCACCCCACTTGAGTGCATCCCCTGGAACTCAGTGGGCCTTGGGCCGCTCCTGGTCTGAGTGCACAGACTGGCACAGGCAGGGCTGCTCCCTCCTTTTGCAGTACTTCCTAGGGAGCTCAGAACCATGGGTGGGTGACATGGGAGGGGATGCTCACTTCTCTCACTCTGCTTCCATGGGAACTCAGACTATGCTGGACTGGATGAACTGGCATGAGTTGGTAACTTTACTGTTTCTCTTCATGTGTCATAATATTTTGTGAGAAACTGAGCAATGTAGATGATATTAGGGAATTAGTTTCATGTAGATTTCTAATTTACTTAGTGTTGTGCTGTTTTAACAGGCATGTCATTTCCTACAGTTTAAAGTGCAAAATCTGCGGCCCCACAGTGAGCAACCCCTGATGTCTCTGCTCAGTATTTGATAACCTGGATCCCTTGCAGGTAGTTTCATGGCCATCCCATAATATAAGCAGACGTTAGGCTCACATACCCCATTTCTATAGCTTTTTGTTCTCTTTCACCTGAGCTGTGTGTTGTTGGTTAACAAAATGGAACCAAAGTCACCTGAAATCCTCAGTTCTCTCCAGATTTTCAATATTTTTACCTGGATTTTTGGTGTGCCCTCCCTGAAGATATAGTTCAAGAGCAACCCAGGAATGTATGGAGAGTCTGTTTTCAACATTTTTACATTTCCCTCACTTCTAAAATTCCTCACTGAAATTTCTATTTGCTAAGCCATCTGCCCTGAACTGAGTGCAAACACCAACTGGTAAAGAAAAACAATTTTGTAACCCAAGCTGAGGAAATAGGAATATGTCCAGTAATATTCCTGGAGAAATTGCTGTTCTTACAGATGAATTGAATTAATAGTGTTTCAGAAATAACCAATTCTCAAATGAGCATTTTTTCACCTCCTCAAATAATATTTTTTTAATAATTATGGCCAATTATAGACATGATTTCTTCAGCATATAAGCAGCCATTTTCCTCATAAAAGCATTATTAGAATTAAAATTCTTTCATTTTATTTTGAATGTTTTTGTAAATCATTTTAAATCATTCACGTAATCTATATGTCTCTAAGCTCTCCCTTTGCCTTTAAAAGATCACTAAGAACTTGTAAAGAAACGAAAAGCCTATGAGAAAGGATATCATGTATTTAATTATTAATTTAATATAAGCACAATTTTAAATCATTTACATGTTTTAGTTCATTTTCTCTTCACTCTGATAAGGCAGTATTATTTTTGTCCTCATTTTAGATGAGCAAACTAAGTACAAAAACTATATATGACTTTCCTAATATCACCCAGCTACTTGAAGACAGAGCCAGGATCTAAATGCAGGCAATCTGGCTTAGTTACCAGTATGTACTGTCTTTTATTTCAAAGCATGAGAGAAGGAAATCTAAAATAATATCAAGAGTTCTCAAGGACTCTTTTGATAACATCAGTCACCCTCTAAAATTATTGAAACTAAAAAAAGCTGACAATGTTCAGCAATACCTTTGAAAACCTCAGAGGGTGTACGGCATAGATTCCCTGACATTTTCTGCTTCCTCCTCAAGCTATTCCACATTAAAGAATACTAGGGATTTTTAAAAATTATTAGGGCTTACTTATCATGTTATAAAAATGCTGGTAATTTCTCTTATTCACCCCCCATACTTAATACAGTCAATCCAACAAATAATAATAGGCAGTGTAGGTTACATAGATATTCTTCATGGTTTTTCTAGGTGGAAAATTTTGAGGAGCTAGGAATTTTTGCTGCAGTGCATATGGGAAAGGCCTAAGCTGAAAAATTAATGACATCACTGCAGCACTGATGTTTTAATTGCAGGTGGAAGAAATAGAGAGTGTAGGATTCAGTTTCGGATGAAAGTCTAGGCTTGATCAATGGACCAAAGTAAAGATAACATCTAGTCACTTATTAGTAGGAAAACAGTGATCCATATCTTACAAGCTAGGCACAAATAGTATGTGTTTATAATTTCATACTTTAATAGCTTATAAAGTATATATAATCACACATTAAATCTTACAGATTTGACCAGGAATAATTTAAAAATAAGCAGTTTTTAATAAGAATGCTTTTCTTTGTTTCTTTCATGCTTGTGGTAACCTAGAAAACACCCTGCGGCAAAGCCAAGAGGAAAGGAAGTGTTTGAGGGCTGCTCAGGAGCAAGACAAAGAGGGGATTTGCAAACAAGGAATATTTTTCAGACCAGTCAGCAGAAGATGGGAGTCTCTAAACAAAGTCTGAATATTGGGAGTCAGAGAATATCCAGAGTCACCGACATGCAGAGTTTAACCATCTCATTCCATTTCCCTTTGTGAAATACCATTTTCTGTCTCAAAATATTAATTCAGGTGCTTTCTATCTCTGTATCTCACTGTATTTTTGTCTTCCACTGTCTCTTTCTATTACTGATAGTGTTTTTCCACTGGACATCAACTGAAAAATGATGAATTCCTCAAAATTCTCTTACTGCTAATTATTTAGAAAGATAGATAGACAGACATTGAGAGATACATCTGTGTATATGTGTGCGTATGTGTGATCTATTCTGTATTGAATACCACATAATTAAAAGCTATAAAAAATGATCACAGTGATGTTTAATTCACTTAAAGACTTAAAAGACAATGTTTATATATTACTCCAGTCTTATAAATTTAGCATTATTGTTTTAAAATTAGAATGAAATACACATAAAATTTTGATAACATGCATAGATAGTTCTTGAAATCAAACAATAAGGATATCAGATGCCTGCAGAACTGTAGTTCCAATTCTAACTCTATTATCTGTTAACCAGATTCTCCTGGGCATATCATTTAACTGCTCTAAGAACTATTTTCCTCACTTGTAAAATAGACATCATAGTATCAGCTTGAGAGTCACTGTGAAAAATAAATGTGCTTATTATCATTGTTCAGTCAGCAAATCAACACCGTAGATTTCAGGTCAGGAAAGTATTTTCTATAGGAAAGTTTACAAAAAACATTAGAAGAGCTAGAGAACACACTGCCTGGATGCAGGAAGATGCTACCATCTCTGAACTGATGCCCATTGATCATCCTTGTCTTTAAGATGGTTAGAACCACTATCTTCATGGCTATCGGAATGCTGGGAGGTGGCCATGAGAAACAACAGGTCAGTCCCTCCACTTGATGGAACTTCTGGCTGATGCTTCTTAAATGCTTAATTAACAGAATGTGGACTTCTGCCACTACTGCTGTTGTTGCTACCACTATATAGGAAGGTTCTCCAGAAAAAGAATGTTTTAACTTTTTACTTGATTACTTCTAAGTGACAGAATGTAACTATATACTTGCAGCAAGAAAGCCTGAAAATTGTAGATTGCGGGTTTTTGACTGTAGCAGTTCGAAGGTGAATATAGGACAATGTGGGGATGAGCATTAAATGCCTAACACTTGAAAAAGAAGCTAAAAAAGCTAGAGGTCTTAGTGGTTCTGTATGTACACTTAGAATTTCATATAATTTCTTTTAGATTCATTTCAGGAATAGTTCATTAATACTTAAAATTGTAAGAACATCTTTACTTGGTCACTGGGATTTTTAAAGGGAAATGACCTCAGACAATGAGTGAATGTCAGCAAAAGAATATCAGCTATTTTCAATAAACATTGATATTTCCTTTCTGACAGTAAGACAGCTGAACAGATAGAGTTCCCTGAGGTATGGGAAGCATTGCCATTGGAACTTGACAAGAGATATGGTAAGAGGTAGAGACTCAGTTTCTGATATTGCTCCGTACCTTTGAAGGCATATCACATTTTACATCATTGAATGAAAAATCTCAAATTGGATATGTTCCTATTTTTGTTTTACTCCTTTTATTGAATGACTTTTGTAACACATTTTTATCTTAGTGTATCTTCTTTTATGTGGGGGAAAAGAGATTGTGTTAGTTCTACTAAGGTCTTGTTCAGCATTATCATTCTGCTTCATCAACGATGATGATGATGACCACCATGATGATAGATAGCATCACCTAAAGCTTCCATTACTGACAGATCTACTTGTTATTGAATACTAGCCATGTGTCACGTATTTAAATAAGCATTCTGTGCATATGGTGTTCATTATTATTAATATGTTTGAAGCACCCTTATTTAATGAGGAGCAAATTAGGTATAAGTAAGTCAACTATTTATTCTGCTTATGTGAGAGTGGCTGAATCTAGAGCAGAAACTTATTCTCAACGGTCCATTAAATGCATCAAATGTTTAAGAGAAAGATGTCCAACTACAAGATTGATTTTATGTCAGAATTCTCCTAGGTAGGTACTGCTACAGCAGGAACTGTTGTATGAATGATAAGGTTATTTGTTGCTTGATTTATTTTTACCAGTTCATTCATACGCTGTTCTTTGATATAAGAGTCTTATCTTCAGCATCCTTGTAGCACAATGTAGTTTTCCTATTGTGGGACACCAGTTAACACGACAGTGTTTCATGTTAAATTGCAATTGCATATTACTGTTTTCATAACCCCAAAGAGTGGTTTAATTTCCACAAATTATATTTGATAATTTAATTGCTGGATGAATTGTAATTTGTGCTTCAAAATCATCAGCACTTAGACTTTCAGTACATTGCAGATTATTTGAAAGTGACATCTAATGAACTGTTAGGGATAGACTCTGTGGTCAGATAGAAGTAAAATGTTAACAACCCCCTTCCCCCTATTTCTAGTTATTTCTCTGATCTGCAGTGGAGCTCTGGGGTTGGCTGCCTGGTAGGATAGCCGACACAAGGGTGGAATTGTCAGAGGGTCACATTGCTACTTGGGCATTGCCCATGGGATGTTGAGAATAATCTGTTCCTGGCATCTCAAAGGCCCATGTTAGAGAAATCTGGCCATCTTTTAATAGATCTTCTATTCCAATTTATCACGATAGCATTATTCTTAACAGAAATATCAGAACACTGTTGTTGAGCTTTCAGTGCCAACCTTTGTCCTAGGTAGAAACTGCAAACACCAAAGTTAAGGAAGTCATCACTGTCACCAAGAAATATGTAAAAAAAATCTCTCCATAGGCAAGCTAAAATATAAAGTGCAACACAGACTTGTCTAAGGAAAAGAAGTTCACAGTCACACTCCACTATGGCTCTTGGTCTTCTCTTTGGACTCTTTCCCTTGTCCATTAATTCATCGCTCACTGGCAGGACTGTACTGGTACAGGCGTACAGAGGTGTTCATGTAAGCCTGTTTGTTTTCTGTGATCAGCGCATAGTCAGAGGAGGCGGGGATGGATGCTCACTGGCAAGGTGTTTCTGGTAGATCAGAGATAATGGAAGGGAGGCTGGCATCTACCTGACCTTTGAGATTTCTCTGGCACTCTGGCTCCCCATTGAGCAGGCGTGCTCCTTAGCATGTGGTCACCGTGTCACACGCAGAGCATGAGAAGTCCTGTCAGTTATAAGACATCCACCTAGCAGGCAGGCTCTGCTGGCATGTGTCCCTACACTACTGAGTGACCTCACTCCATGTTCTGTAGCCTGTTTTATACCCGGTTCTCAAATCCCTCACTGTGAGGTTATGCTGCACAGATCCCACAAGTCTGGCTTGGTCCTGTGCTTTATTAACCTGTGCAGCCACATTCTAAGAGGTAAACGTCCTTTCTTTTGAGTTCTGCCAGAAGATTATATGGGTCAGAACATCTTTTTCTGAGGCTTGGATGAGCTCAGATAATCCTTCTTGATGCTGTAACCAAGACACCTATAGAAACAGCATCTAAGTGTAAAAGACCTAAACTTAATTTCTAGCTTTGTACTTGTGTCTTTTGTAGCATGAGTCAATGTAGTGTTATCTCAAACTTGTTCATCTCAACAACAAAATGTTAGCAATGCACAGTCTGCAGAGCTGTGAATGTCTTCTCTGTTTAGCATACCTTTTGCCACATTGGGTAGAATGTGCTTTCTGGAGTTTTGTTGAATGAATAGCTGGTGAAAAACAGAAAAATATTCAAGTGGGTCCTTTTCTTTTTCCTTTCTTTTTTTTTTTTTCTCTGCTTTTTCTTTTTCTTTAGTAAGTAGAGGGAAGAATACAGATGGGGCCACTGGGGAATTCCTTATCACTTAGAAGCCTTAGTTGCAGCTCCTTTTTCTCTGAACCTCCATTCTTTTGTGTGATTTAATTGATACTGTTGTAAATCAACTTTCCTAAGAATAAAATTTTGTAACAAACCTGCCTGCTACTAGGATGAGAACATAGCAATTTTTTTTATTAGAAATGTCTCAGTAGAGCAAAACAGAGCACTTAAAATTATATAAATAAGTGCCAGCAAAAACTCTCAGGACATATGATAGCTGCTGGGTGGAAGTGGGGGTGGGGGGTGTGGAAGGAGAGAGGGCTGGAAAAAGGGGAAAAGGTGGTAGTAAAGACACTGGAACTCTGGCGGAGGATGTGGTATGAAATACAGATTGAGATATAATGTCAGTATCCAAAAATGAATGTAGCATTGTGAGCAAAAGATTTAATAAATATCAGTAATTAGAAAACTATATATAGGGACATAATATACACTTACTCTAAATAGATCATTTCTACATTTAAGATTTTACCATTTGTGCTGGATGATTGCATGCAAATGAGTTGTTCATCTCCCTGATGGAAAGGATCACAGCCTGTTCATTAAATATCTCTAATATATAATAGAAGATTATAGCATGGTGGCCACTAAACAGACATCTGCATTTTGAATATATTGCTGGAGAATTAGTGTAAATGCCACAATCTGAAAATGCTTCAAGGAATTATGCACTTTCTATAGAATTTTTATTTCCAGTTCACAGATGTGGAAATGAACTATTCATATATTCATTGCTCTGGTTATAGCTTACAGTTATTTTATTAACAGCTTTTTTCTGTCATTGATTCTAAGTTCAATTTTTGCCACATCAGTTTTATCTGACAATGTAATCTTTGAATGTTTTCCATGTGTTCATGAAATGTCTCCATGAGGTTATCATATTTTCAAGACCAGAACTCTGTTCTCATATTTGAAATTTCCAGGGTCTTGAATGGGCTTTTGTAAGTAAGAAGCTTAGAAATTATTGAATCAGATCCTATATTTTGCTAAGCCACTGTCAGTTTCTTTTGTGTGTGCACACAGAACAGGAAGGGTGTTAGAAGAATTCATGTGAGATATACTATCATTTTCAAACTATGCTCTGGTAAGTTTCCCATCTCTGAAAATTTCTAAGAATGATTTGACTTGAGATACTGAAATATATGGCAGACACAGTTGGTTACCTACCCAATGATTGACTTTCCAATAGGCACTCTTCCTTCCATTCCCTTTTTCATGCTCACAAACCCAGATGTGTTCAGTCAGTTCTACATCCAGCTCTACTGAGTTAATCAAGATGGGGCTAAGCCAGTTATGCAGTTTCAGTCAGCCTGTGTCCTAGTTCTTGAAACTCCTCTTTGGGGTACACTTTTTAAAAATCTGGATTGGGACTCAGGCACTATTATTATTATTATTATTATTATTATTATTATTTATTTTAGATATCATGATTCTCGGTGAGAAGCCATGGTTAAAAATCATTCCTTTAGCATATTCTGAACAATTAATTTCTCGACACATGACTTAGTTCAAAAGTATATTGAGAGGGTTGAATTTTAGGTCAAGAGAGTTTTTAATGAAATTGCTTCTCATTTCTAAGCCATTTCAGGATTTCATCACATCTGTTTAGATCTACTGAGTGAAATTTCACGTTTACTGCATTGAAACCAGGACAATAGCAATGATGGAAAAATCCTGCTGCTTTGAGTTTTGTAGTCTGTCAAAATGTCAAATGATTTTGCACCAAAACCTCATTTTAAAAGAACACCTTGAGATACTAATAGGATATTCAGCAAGCCACTGGAAAATCCCAACTCAGCTTGGGGAAGCTCTGCAGTTAGCCTAAGAGGCATCTCCAACTCATGAAGAAATTCCTCATGCAAAACTGCCTTCTCACCATCCCTGCCATGGCCTCGGAAACTCCTGCTTGTCCGGCAGAGCGTGGAGCCGTGCTTGTTAGCCCTCACTGTTCATTTTTATTTCTTTGCTGCTCACTACTATTTTTGGATGCAAGCTATTTTGGAGTACAATGTACCTCATCACCCTCCCACACAATCTGGAACTGAAACATCTGCGATTTTGATCAGGGACTGTTGCATTCTTCTTTAAGTTTGCCAAACTGATGTTATAGAGTCAACAGCTGTGTATTAAATGCTGAGCAAGAACTAGTCCCAACTCTCAGGGAGCTTAGATTCTGTTTCATAAGTATCAAGTATGTAGAAAAAGAATAAATGCTTGTGGCATGCCCTCGTGGAGTAGTGGTTAGGTCAGTCACCTGTGAAGGGGCACAGGCCATTTACCCCTGAGTTCGAATCCCAGCACGGGGGAAACAACCAGTGTGAACAACTAAATAAAACCGAAATATAAAAATGCTCCTTCAAAAAAGAAAAAAAAAGTTCAGGAAATTGATGTGCAGTGGGATACAATGAGCTTCCTTCCAACCTTACGTCACCCCTACATAGGGCAGCCCCTCATTTTCAGATTAATGCTCCATATGTATGTAGCTGTCCAGATCACCAGCTGACCCCGCCTTTGATTATTTGGTGACTTGTCTGGTTTGTGTGTACTAAACTAAAGAAAAACTGTTTCTCTGCTCACAGTGCTTTTGACACCAAATTCCTGAGTGAATTTTGCCTATACCAGCCAATTCTCCAATCTCTGGACACCAGCAGAATATCTTATGATGCAATTCAGTTCTGACACTAATGACGGAGGGTGTTAGTATCAGATTCTAGAGGGTTGAGGGCTCAGTCCCAGAAGCCCACCCTCATTTCAGATGACAATCACAAATTTTAGGTCCCCACACTATCTGACTTGGCTATAAAGTTGAGCGCTTCCCCAACCTCCCAACCCTCAGATTTCTTTTTGTTATAAGAGCTCACACGTATCAGAACAGGTACTTACGTTGTTACAAAGGAGGCAGAGGAAAAGGTACATAAGATGAGGGTCTGAGGGGTCCTGCACGTAGGCGTTTCTGTTCCCTTGGGGTTAGGGTACGCTGCCCGTCCATCACATGGATGACTTCACCAGCCTGGACAGTCTCTGAACTTTATTGTCTAGGGTTATCTGAAGTTTCCCTTTGTAGGCCTGTGTGTTTACATCAGGGGCCATTGGTGATACTGGTCCTTTACTCGAATTCTAAGTGTGGTCCAAGTTTTAATCAAGTCTTGGTCTTTCTGGTGATCAACCCAGATCCCCAAACTCCCTAAGAATCCATTAAGTGTTGCTTTATTTGAAAACAAATGTACCGCCCATCCCTGAATTTCTAAGGGATTTAAAAGCTCTGTGTCAGGAGCTGGTAACACAAACCAAACGTATATTTTTAGATCACTTATCCATATGGGCTAATAAATGATTTGAATGGTGCTGCTACTCTAGAACTTGTATTTATTTGAACCATGAGCAGCAGTGTTTCATATTTTGCTGCTCTTTTTCTTCTTCATGTATTCTAGCACCTGGATTAAAAGTAAGGAGAGTTCATATTCTCTCTTTTGTGACGTCATTATTGGCCTTACGTCTTTTGTTAGTTGACTGACTTGCATTTGATTTACTTTCCCATATGCTTGGAACATTCTTGCTTCTTGGTGTTGTTTGTTTAGAAGGTTCAGAGTACCAAACATAGTGGAAATCACACCTAAATGCTTGGCTCATGGGAGCTGGGTATTTACAAAGAATATTGTCTGATGAGAAACAGAAGAGTATATGTATATTTTCCCGTACTCCCCCAGTTTATTCTAACTCTTAACATTATATAAAAGAACCACTGCCCCCAGTGATAGCTGAGGTAGGAAGTTCACTCTCCTTGAATATCCCCTCTTTCTGGCAGCCAGCTTATTATTATGTCTTTGGGGCATACATTTCATTATACAAAACCTTTCCAAAGAACTAGTTACTTGAACCCATTTATCTATTTCTCAGGCATGGACAATTCTTCTCTCTTTCTCTTGAAACTCCTAACTGCCACTGAGGGATACATTTTAAAATATACTGTCATTATGCAGCTTAAGTAGTGTTTCGCATTTGTAATGTGTTATGTTGATCGATGTGGGCCACACTTTGCAAGCATAACAGTGCAATTTAATGTGTTTAAATGTCATTAATACCAATATTTCATAATGTGCCACGCTTACAAATAGAAACCTTATAGTCAGAAAGTGTAGCAACTAATGGGATGAAAAGCTGGAGAGCAGAAGAACTACTGGTTAATTCACACATTTATAGGTATTTAATGAGTCAGAGGGGGCTGGATAAGTAAGTGTCTGTGTAACAAAATTACTCCCTCTGTTCCTAGCTATTGCTATAGTAATTCATCCCTATTTAGGAGTCTCATAAAAGCCAGCTTCCCCCAGCCTCTGTCTCTGGAGCAGTCCCTTTGCTCCATATTCTGTAAGTATTTCTTCTCTTGTCCCTGGGTCTTTGTTTCCCAGATTTGACAGTCCAGCTTTTAGAAATATTGTACTTAGTCAGCTCCTCCCACCTCTGGCCTGCTGCCTCTGCTTTGCTCTCCTCTCCATTTTCTGTACATTTATTACTTGGAGAAAAAGAGGAGAATGATACAACCCGGAGCCCTCACAGGCTTTGCCATGCAGCAATGGAACACCTGGCCACTGGCTCTCTTTCCTTTCTAACCTTTTCACCCAGAAGGACTGAATAAAGCAACTTTTTGAAATAAGCAAAATGTCCAGTTACCACCTGACTGCTTATAATATGTTCTCTCATTCAGTCAGCAATTAATTTGCAAAACACTGTCTCATAGCTGAAAATTCAGAACTCTGAACTCAATGATCTTTCATTGCATGGAGGCAAAATGTGTTCAGTTTAAGTTCATTTTTCATTTGTGACATTGATCGATTTTATTATTCTGGCACGAATACCTAATACTTGTGACACACGATAGTGTATATTTTAGGGAAAGAACTCCTAGAGGAGAGGTGTCTTGGAAGCTGGACTATAGTTTGGAAAATTAGGAGGTTGGGAAATAAATAACACAGGCGCTCAAAAGTACGTAAACTATCACCAGAGAGGAAAATTCTGAGGAACTTTGTCAGGGTTAAAAGAACCGATGTGCTTTGACTGAAGAATGGCAGTGGCTCTAGGTGCACAGAAACTAGTTTAAAGTTTTGGTTGTTTGAAAGTGTTTGGATTTGAGCAGTGGATTTTGCTTTGAAGACAAAATAACACAATGTCATCACTTGATTGTGGAATAATCGCAAATGAATGGATTGAATTCATATAAGCCAAATTGTTTTGTAGAAATCAGTGTGTGTAAGTGCCATTTAAAATATATTCTTGCTAAAATAAGTTTTTATGTATTTTGATGGCCTGTTATCCAAAGGAAATAGGAAAATTTAGAAAAGTATAACTTAACAATGAAAGCGCTTCTGTCGTAATAAAGTTAGTCAGTTATCTTGCTCTTTTCCTTAGCAGAATGCAATGATATTTGCTAGTGTTATTCTCCTGAAATTGAATCCCTCTTTTTGGCACCATTATTATTCCAACCTTATTTGAAAGGCACTTGTCCCCACTCAGCTTGTGATCTTCAGGTGTGTTGACTCTCTGCTGGAACTACAGATTGGACTCCCACATGGAGAATCAGAGCACTGAGAAGACCTGCTACAGGGCTGACTCTGGGATGGCCTTGTAGCCCAATAAGAATAACAAATGATCTTTGACAGAGGGGACTGTGTCTTATCTCTTCTATTAAACTTGAATTTTGGAGGCTCTAAGGATGGGCTGCTAAGGAAGTCATTATGGCAGGACCAGTGCCCCTGAACGCAGAGACCACAGAGAAAGTAGTCATGAGACGGCGTGGGAGAAAATGGTTTTAGAAACACTTTTTGGTTCCCTGAATCAAGTACTACCTAGAGTGTAATATAGTCTCTTCAGTCATGAGAATCGATAAATTCCCATTTTTCTTAAACCGTCTGGATTTGAGTTTCTACCATTTACAGTAAGATCAATCCTGATAAAAACTAACCAGATACCTGTATGTGTCATCTTCAATAATATCAAATGTTCAACTATCTTGTTCAACTTTATTATGCAAATGAATGAATGTTGTATCTCATTGCATAATTTGGAAGTCACTTTTCATTACTTGGAAAGACAGCAAAGCAGTAGGAAAATAAGTCAGAACTATATTTCAGTGCACACGTCTACCATAAAAGCACTGTGTGTTATTTCAACTCTTCTTGAGTCCTTGTTTCCTCACCTGGTAGAGATGGTAGTGGCTACCTCATAAGCTTTGTATGAGGCTAAAGTGGAATTAATGTTGTGTATCAAGAGAGGAGTGATGGCCTCCTGAAATATTATAAATCAAGCAGAAGATATCTCAGTGCCTTAACATACAGATTATTGAGATATATTCTTGTTTTATGCAAGAATAAGTAGCAAATAACTAAATAAATCTAGTGATAATCATTAAAAAATGATACTTCCTTGCCTAAGCTAGTACCAAAGCCTCCTGTGTGAAGAATTTCTCTAGCCACTGCATTGCCTGTTTCATTTCTCCCTTAGGTAGCCCATTGCTGACAGATGGCCTTTCTCAAACTTTCATGCAGGGCAACCTGTATCAGAAACACCACAGATGTTACACATACATATGTTTTAATTCTACCCTAGACCTTCATTAGAATTCTTCGAAGCTTCTGATGCTTGTGCCACATTTCAAAGTCTCTGGTCTTTAGTGCCACACCAGTTGGGTGGCACATAGAGCATTTGGCAGTCTGTCATTTTACAGGCTTATCTTTCTGCCATTTCTTCCTTCACTGTCTATATTCTAGCCACACCAAAAATGCTTGATATTCTGTTTATCTGTATCATTAAGTTTTCAAATAAGTAATTATTTTCACCTAAAAACTTGCTCTTCACTTTTTAGCAAATCCCTGCTTATCAGTAGTGATAGAGGTTAAGTTACGTCTCCCAGGACTCACCCATTTTCATAGACAGAGAGTTTTTTTCCTTTCCAAGATGCTTTTCACTTTTATGAATTATTTGTTTTCCATGATAGTCACCTGCCTCCCTTCCACTTCCTCACTGGATGATGAACAATCCAGATAGGTGCATTATTATTTAATGTGGTACTCTACAGATGTTTGTTCAATGAATAAATGAAAGTATCAATGAATGATTCATTGTGACAGGCATTAGAAGCAGAATGACATACAAGCAAAGTGGAAATTTTCAATTCAGTCAAGGAATTAGCTCTTTCACCTAAAGCTTATTTAATAACATAAGGCTTGCAGGTGCTGAGAGACTAATACTGTTCAAGAGATAAATGCTAAATAATTTCACTATGTTGTGGAGGCCTTACAAAGGTGAGGTAGTATTTGAGCTTTGAAAGAACAGAAAACAAACAAGTGTTAAAGGCAAGCAAATGTAGTATAGAATGTCCAAGGAAGAGTATGGATGTTTTAAAAAATTTAGAATTCCTTAAAGATAAAAAAGGGACTTCCACAGTACACTTGCACTCAGAGAAACCATAAGAAACTTGAGAAATTCCAATTGAAAATTTAAACTTTTAGCTAGGATGTAGTTTAAAATCATCAGGGGGATTAAGGCATTATATACCCCACTTATATTTCTTGCTGTGGTCCAGCTGAAAGTAGTCATGGATTTCTAATGTCATCTGACTACTTGGCAGCATTTAGGTGAGTGCGAAATTTAAGTGACTACTGGGTGAAAAATGTACGTCTGTATAGGAAGTGTGAGAAAATTAAATGCAAAGTAGCCTTTACTTTTTCTCACTGCTCCCTCTAAATACTGACCGTTAATTGAGAAATAGTGACTGCCAGCAGCACATCATGCTCTATAGCACACCTGGGAGAATTCGAGTTGAAGAGTCTGCACATATTTTTTAAAAAACGCATTCCACTATTGCTTTTGTGAGCAGCTGTAGAGAGGTTCCTTCTTCTTTCACCCTTTGAAATAGTCAGCTGTTGACTTAAACAGGTAAAGAAGTTCCAGGGATCCAGAATGAGAAAGCTATTGCTTACAAATGGAAATTTTGAACAGTATTTCCCAGAGTATTCTGCTCCCAAAAGGGTTCCATGTTAAAATAAATTTGAAAAATATGAATTTGACAAATGTAAACCTGCTTCTTTCTGTAAGTCTCAGAATTTCTGATAAATGTGTGTTACAAAAAATAAAAGGCTATGTAGTTATATATATATTTTATATAATATGCAAACATTATATATAGTACATACACATGTATCATATATATAACATACATACAGGATATAAATGTGTATATATATAATAAATATGTAATGTAATATCTCATGTTTGGCTACAGAACTTTTGAAAAATTAAAAATCACACATTCACAGCTTTCTCTTTATCCATAAAGATGCTGCAATATGATCTCTTAAGCCATTTGTGTATAGGGATGTTTCTGGACATGACTAATGAACCTGACAACACTCATTATATTTTTTAATGATGCACATTTCTCTTATAGTATCTGCAAGTGATATATCTAGGGTAAAACTGGAATGGGACTCACATGCAGTATGAATGACACTTTCTGGGGCTTGTCTGGTGACTCTTACAATGCCAAGCTAGAGCTTCCAGCCAGCTTGACTGTTAATCTTGCTTGGATAATTGTGCTGTTTTAGCACTGGGCACTTTCATTTGCCAAGATGGAAGATGAGCCACATTGCTCTGGCAAAACTGGAAAGTCCAAAGAGGCAGCGTGAAGGGGAGTTCTGGTAATTGACATTACAAACTGCATCTTAAGGGCCAGGGTGCAGAGCTATGACTCCAGGAGTCCTAGAAAGAGGAAATAGTCCTGTAAAGCGCAAAGTAACCTAAAGCAGATGGGAGCAGGAGTAGGACCTGTGACTACAATTTCAGTGGCCATGTTACCCTTCACAAAGAATATGGCAAGAGTTTAATAGCTCGAGTCGGGATATAGGAGAGTCAGACAGCAGTGATCTTTGAATTTTGATATATAATCAACTTAGATTCAGCCGTTCTCAAATATCCAAACATACGACATTTGGTATAGATTTTTATCAAGACAAAACATTTTTGTAGCTGGAATATTTTTATTGCTAAATGGTGTGTTTAAAGATGTTTCCTTAGCTAGAAAATAAAACCTCCTAAGCAAGCTCATTAGGGAATATAGGCATTCTGTCCCCCAGCAGTGAAGTCTGACTTGGTGAGGCACAAAGTCTGCATAACTCTACAGTGTTTCCCTTGCTTGGGCTCTCAAAATCAGTAAATTTGTCTTATCAGTGTAATGTTTTCTACACTTACTGATGGCATTTAGGCTTAATACTGAGTCTGAGAAAATTCTGATGCACACCCTTGCTACACACATCACTTTGCCGGAAAAAAGTATGGCTATGATTTATGTAAGAATGAATGTGTGCTGAGGCAGATGGTCAGGCTAAGAACTGTTACAGTTTTTAAGCACTTGAAGCTCAGAAACATTCTCAGTCAATGAAAATTTCATGAAAGCTTATGTTCACAATTTCTGTACTCGATTTTTAAGCAATAAAGTTACATGGAAATTCATATAATTATGTCTATAATTACCTAATACTTGGCATAATCATCTAAGGTTACCCACAGGAACGTTCAACTGACCAGTTACACCCACAGTGAATTTCAGGTATAATTATTTCTGCAAGTAATTTGTACACCTGCAATTAATTGTAAGGACTAAAAGTGAGCTTAAGAGGAGCCAATAGGACTATCCCCCTCGGCCCCTTGAAGCTCTTATAATTTATATCACTATCAAGTGTTTTATGCTTAATTCAGCATTGTTTTAAATTTGTAGTAGATAAGGTATCTTCTTGGAGAGACGTGGAGACTTTGGTATATTGTGGTTTTCTGCTCACAGATGATGACCTTATTCTTTCTCAGCAGGGAAGGAGCCCACACTTATGACTCCTTGCTAAATAGAAATGATTAGGCTCCTGTAAAATAAATACAGAGATGCATTTGACAGAGCAAGATCTACTTGAAGGAAGAGTTCATTTTAATTGCATTTTTGAAATTGAATCTTAAAGAAGTGAGGTTAAAAGCTTTGATTTACCAAGTTAATTGTGCAGCACAATATTCATAACACAGTAGGTGTTCAATAAATGTTTGGTGAGTGAATGAACAGACCTTGCAATTACTTTAAAGCATTTTGAATCTGCATCTTGGGGTATCATTAAAATCATCATGATCAAATGGATTATGCTATTTTCTCTGCTTATCAAATGCCAATAAAGGAAGCTTTTTTCATAAATATAGGAAGCCGTTATAAACTTGGCTTCAATTTTTGGTATTACTAATCACTGAAGAAACTAGAGGTAATCTAATTATTGAAAAGGCAGAACTTTTAGATTGAGAAAAAATCAAATTAATCTAGATTATTTTGTTTCTATGTTTTATAACTTACTTAATTCCTGCAAAATACATTTAATTTAGATTTAATTTGATGGGCTCACAGCCCTTGGGGGAAAAATGAACATCAGTGAGGTATGATTTCCTTGTTCTAGAATGCCAGAAATTAAATCATTTGCTATAAACAATTAAATTGCTTGATTGTGGAACAGAGACAAAATATGTTGTGCTCTCAGAGTTTGTCTCAAGATACAGAGTTTATGGCTGGTTTTCTTCTTATATCTTTGTTTATATTTCTTATTCTGTCTCTTATCTGCAGAGTTGTGTGTGATTTCCTAATAATGGACTTAGAATTTTTATAACAATTGAAAACAAGTCTATAAACTAGGTAGCTAGTGACCGTATTCATAAAATCACAGTCATGAGGAAAAATAAGTCTGAGTCAAATAATGAAGCAAAATAGTGGAGATAAGCTACAGTTTTGATATTAAAAATTTAATCTGCACATCTTAAAATACTTGGGTCAGTCACACAGTGATGTGAGTATCTCATCTACACATTGTTTGCTCAGATTTTATAAATATACACACACAGGTATATATCTATATCTGTCCATATATCAACGTAATCAGTGTAATGTGTCTTATGTAATCTATGAATTATTCATTCATAGCTACATAATGATGCATATAAGCATAGTAAAATAGCCTATATGCTTAACAGTTACTAATAAATATTAAGTGGAGAGGATAAGATACATATATATGCATATAAATGCATATGTATGTATATATATTTTTTTTTTTTTTTTTTTTTTTTGGCCCCCTAACCAGGTCTCAAACCTACGTCCACAGCTTTCATAGCCTGTGCCTTAGACACCTGAACCACAGAGGGGGACAAAATATATTTTAGCTCACCAAATTGCTTTTGTGTGTAAATAACTCCTTATTGCTACTTTAATTTCTTCCGAATGCAGTTATCACCGACTCATTTCTTGAGTAGTAGGAATATTCCAATTCTCCGTGACTGTCCAGAACCTTTTCTCACAACAAATAAGTTGAATATAAAGAAAAACCATTACTCTAGATAGTTAAATCACTCCTTTCTATATTTACATATAAAGTAACTTATTTGTCATGAGATTTAATAACTTTTGGGTTTACTTTAACCCTCTAGCTCCATTACTCCTCCATCTCATTTGATGGGATCTCAGAATCTTACTTTTTAAAAGTAAGATTATTTATTTAAAAAAAAAAAAATTCCTTGGGTGAAACTTGTGCCTGAGGTGGCTGAGACGCTGGTGTCAGCTACGTACAGCCCAAGGACCTGGGTTTGAGACACCAGGTCAGAGTATGAAACAAAAATGAAAAACTAAAGATGTTGCTCTCTTAAATAATTCTTCCTCGTTTTCTTTCCTTACTTCCTCTCTTAAACAATTATAGATTCTTGCTATTCTGATATTTAGCAAGAAGTTAAGCAAAGCAGTAAAGCATTAGCTGTTGTTATTATTCTGTGGTTTTGACTTGTTTGCTTTAGATCTTCCATTCCGACAAAGGCTTTTCATTTGTGACCTAGTCCAGTGATTTGTAAGGCAGTGTATTATAAATGTTATGCAAACAGCTCTCTGCAAAGAAGTAATGATTCCTTAGATGGATTATTCTATTTGTCTTAATGTGGTCATAACATGCCTTTAGCTGGGGCTGCCACTGGGCTTTCTAGGTTATTGAGATTTCAGCCAGTTGCATCTGATTAAAAGACTTCAGAACCAGCAGTTTGCCTCTGATAATATTGTTTGTTTGACTGCCTGATTGATTCTCTTATTAAATGGAAGCACGATGAAAACTTTGACTAAACACTTGATTTACCAGCTCTAATCTTAGATGCTTTCTCTTTTCAATATTAATCTCGTTTATTTACGTGTCCTAAAATAAAAATACATGTGAAATCAGTCTACCCATGCACATGTTCGCACATGCATGCACATGCACCTACAACTAGTAGGGTAAGGAAAAGGCCTTATTTTATTGTAACTTTGATTTTCCACATTGTTTGAAGCACTAATTATTATCCCAATCCTTCCATGTCTTTTTGCCTTTGATCCAGGTTTATTCCTCCATTTTTAGTTTCTGTACCTTCAAACAGAAATAATCATTTCTTTTTTTTGCTGTCTTTCCTATTTTTGGAGGATTTCAAAGGATTCATGAGAACTAGAGTTCCAACAGCAGTACCTCTATATCTGGAAGGTGGCTATTAACTAGTGTATAGCAATCCCTTTTATGTCATTGTTAGCAGAGAATAGAATTTTATGAAGTAAAAGTTGTACTCTTTGAAAACTGTCATGGATGAAATTTTCAGACAATGCATTTTTCCCCCTATTTGGTCTTTGAAGAAAGAGGGCAAAGTTCAGGTACTCTAAAGAAAGAGTAAGTATGTTTGAGCTGTGTCATTCAACTTTTTTTTTTTTCTTTGTAAAATGTACATAAATATCCAACTCGTTCTTACCTACATGTACTAAATACAAAATCAAAAGCTATGGAGAACTTCTAAGTGCTTCATATTAAAAATATACACTCACAGGGCTTTCTTTTTTTATACAATGTTAAGATTTATAGAAATATACAATCTATAAGTAATAAATATCTCAACATCTCTTAAATGAGGTTGTGAATTAAGAAATTGAAAAGCATTTGCTTATGACCATATCAGATAAGATCATATAAAAGCCATACATTGTTCCATGTGCTCCCACATTTAAATAGTGAGCATGACTGCATATGACATGCCTTGGCTTAATTATACTATTTCACAGGAAAACTTTATATTCAACTCTTATAGCCTTCAAAAATTGAAATTTAATTTTGTCTATTGAAATCCTCCTTAACTATCTTTCATAAAAATCCCTAATTTTCTTTAAGTTTTTCTAAGGCAGAATTTAAATATTCTTCATTTTATTTAATTGTATGGTATTTAGTTTTATAGAAAACCTTTATACATATATTATTGTGCAAATACTTAATATGTAAAACTTGGTAACAAATACGTTCAATTTTTCTTAAGACTCGTATTTCAGATTCACATTCTATAGGTAAGCAATCATTATTTAAGTGTATACTATTTCTCTCCATTCATATTAATATATTGAGCTGAAATTTATTTTTTGTGAAAATGCTGAAGAGGTCTGTTTGAAACACACATGGAAAAATAAGATGTCTAAATCTCCAAGAGACCTGCCTTAATTGCTGTTTATATTAATGGACATTGATATTTAACTTAGGGTAGTGAATAAATTGAATTGTGTGAAAATGGAATTCTAACACCTAACCCTATTTCTTTAGGCATGGATACATAGATCCCATGAAATAGAAATTGGCTTTAAAGTATCTTTTTTCAGGTTTCCTTATTCTGTAGTTGTCAACACTCTCAGTACATGTTTAATACATATAAAAGGTAATTATTCAAGGAATAAATAGTGCCACCTATATGCTGTAGAAATAGCCAAGAACAAGGCTGTCAAAAACTCTGTCTAAGCAAGCTTATATTTTAGTGAAGGAAATAGATTGCAAAAAACATAAACATATAAAGTATTATAGATAATTATGAATAGTGTAAAGGAACTAGTATAAGGATAACAGAACGATCTAGAAAGACTTCTGTGAGATGGTGGCATCAGAGAATTGTTCAGAATGAGGTAAAAAGGGAGGGAAGCTCTGGTGTACCTGGTAGAGTAATGGTTAAGTTTGCCGCCTTCAATCAAAGGAAAATCACAGACATCACAAGGACCTGGATTTGTGCCTCCAGGCCAGGGAAAACAACCAAGATGAACAACTCACTAAGAAAATAAAACAAAATAATAATAAAGTGCTTCTTTCTCCTCTTTCTTCCCGCCTGCCTGGCTCTGCTCATCTTCATTCCTGCTTGCACCTTCCTTTGAAAGACAAGGAAAACAAAACAAAAAAGGGAAGCTGTGATGGCCTGAGGAAAGATGGTGATGGGTGGAAGCAGATAGTCATTTGTCATACCTGAGGAACAGCAAGAAGGGTACTGTAGCTGGAGTAGAATGAGCTATACAGGGAGAACTGGAGGTAACTTTAGAGAATTAGGTAAGAAGTCACTTTGGACTCGGTGGGCTGTGAAAGTCAGAGAATCACCGGAGGGCTCTAAGTATGCTGAGAGGCCCTGCAATATTTTGTGTGGTCAGGTGAGTTCACCTGAGCTTTTTTGAATAAGTGCTAAGAATCTAAGACTTAAAAAACACTGAGGAGTATGTGAATTAAAAGTCAATTTGGGCATACCCTGGTGGCTCAGGTATTGATCTGGAGCCTGGGACGTAGTCCACATACAGCCCAAGGACCTGGGTCTGTGGCTCAGGATTGGGAAAATGACTAAAATGAACAATGAAATAAATAAAATGCTGCTTCTTCCTCCCCTTCTTGCCTGTTGTCTGCTTTCATTCTTGCCTGCCTTCCTTTCTTTTTAAAAAAAAAAAGTCAATCTGTGGGTACTCTCTTGGTTGATGCTCAGGTATTCAGAAAATAGAATCATAGGTTTGGGAAAACTTAAAGAGGAGAATTACATCTGAACTGAGCTTTCAAGCACGAATCGTATTTAGATATGTGGAATTGGAATTTACGTAGTGGGAAATTTAGGCAGTTTCTATTTAGGCACTTTAAAGATGACACAAAAGCCATATTTTAAAACTGATGAAGCTAAAAGGAACTTGATTTAAGACAAAGATTAATCCTTCATATAAAGATTAAAAATGGCTGAAATATTTCAGAGTTATGAGCAAGAAAGAATAGAATAATTGTATCTAAAAATTCTATAATCAGAGATGTAAAAATGATGCCAACTAAAATTTGAAAACAGAAAATTATATATTGTTTACACATATTTATGTGTTATTTACACATATATAAACACATATGTATATATGTTTTATATATCCGTATATGTATGTATATATATATAGAAAATTTCTAGGAAACAGCTTATTTCAGTCAGACTCCCATATCTAATATGTTTGTTAATGCTTTGGAAACTTCTTTAGTGTGTATATCCTGAGGAATGAAAGTGTTCTTTTCATTGCTTTTATTTATTGCCCTGTAGAAATGTGTATCAATGAAATTACCCATTATTATTCACTGAGACTATTCTTGGCCTTTAATGTTAATAATGCCTTTGTCATTTACACATATTTGCACATATTTTTGTAGCAGTGCAATGAACTGACATTCAACAGTTTTGGCAACCCTTGAGGTATGAAGTTGTATTTCTACAACCCTGCTAACTCTAATAGAGTTTCTCTAATGTTAGAAATTCTCTGATTTTGTCATTAAGCACATTAATGTTTTTTATACTTCCTTCTTAAGCCAAAGATGATCTTCTTTTGATTATGCTATACAGTTTATAGCTAGTAAATATAAAATCTAATAAGAATTTTGAAATAATGGTAGTACATCTGGTCTCCTGCTAAATTTGTGATGCTCTGTGGACTCAGTGACCTCTGATTATAACTAGCCATTGTTTGTATAGATTGCTATGATGAAGGGTTTTTTCAGATGTGATTAGAATTGTCAAGATGCAAAGTATTTGGATGTTTAACTTAGCTATTCACCTTACTTTCCTTGGAAATAAATTTCTCTAAAATAAGATTTCTGATTTATCATATAGAAGAATAAAACAAATTTAAAGTTTTATTTTTAGAGTTGAGTTCCAATTTTCAGATCTATCTAAATATTGGTAAGTTTGTATTGCCTTGGAACTACATCTCTTCCTCAGCTTACTCTATCTAGAGTCATAGCCCAATAAACCCATAATAAGTCAAAGTATCTTAAGTCAAAAATGCATTTAATATGCTTAATCAGGTAAACATGATTACTTAACCTATCTCAAACATGCTCCAAACACTTGCTTTAACCTAAAGCAGGTAAATCATCTAGCACCAACTCAATTTTATAAAGTGTTGAATTGCCTGTCGTTGACTGAATACTGTACTGAAAGTAAGAAACCGTCTGTAGTATATCGTTTCCTCTCATGATCACGTGACTGACTTTTAGCATTAGCTCATTCTGCTGTCCAGCATCACGAAGTACCACCTAAGCCTTGCTGAGATCAAAATTCAGAAAGTCAAGTACAGTTTTTACTGAATGTATATTTCTTTTGTATCATCATAAAGTCAAAAAAATTGTTAGGTAAAGAAAAATTATAATTTAAACCACTGGAAGTCAGGAACCATGGTAACACTCATCTTTTCTAGACATGCTTTTGAATGATCTACTCTGTTAATATTGAGATGCACAGTGATTGGCAACCAGCTTTGTTCTCAGGGAACATACTGATTTATAGAGATGATAATAACTAATGAATCAAAAAATTTCAAGATAAAATGTATATAGTAAGGTTAAGGAGTACAGAGACATGGGGCGGGGTATGGGTAGTAGGAACAAGATCGATGACAACCACACTTTAAGAGCTAACCTGCTCCATATGTGCTGTGTCCTTCAAAAATAATAGTTCCACGTTTATTATTAAGGTTGATAAAAATTTATAATGGTGATTTTTTTTTTAGGGAATTTAATTTAAGCTGAAGAATGTATTGCATTTCCATGAATCTTGGTTTTAGGAATTGGTTCTCACAGTCAGAAGACAATTGGAGAAAAACCACACGAGTTTCTCAGATCTCTGCATTCTTTATCTCCGTATAATCATATTTGATGTATCCACTTAGAGGTATTTTGCTTGGAAATTGGGAGGGAAAAATTCAAATTCAAGCAAATATGTAAATCATTGATTTTGAACAAGGGAAAGGATTTCTACTTTTTTTTTCAACATTGCATTATAATAGCAGCTTAACTAATACGTTTATAATTTTCTTTCCCTTTTGCTTGTCATGTACTGCCAACATGGACTTCTACACAGGCTCAGGTTGGTGTTGCAATCTGTTTTGATCTTTGCTGTTTTCATTTAGTGAAAAGAAGCTTTGATGTTTTTCTTCACAAATCAGCTTTTTTTCTCTTGGTAAATCCTGATCAAAACATTGTTTACACGTTGAAGAAAAAACAAGCAAACACAGAAGAACCAGTTGCTTATATGTTGCTGTTGAATGAGTTTCTTTACATCAGCAAAATAATTGTTTTAGAAGCACAGGAAACTGATTTATATCTGCCTAAATTTTCCTTATGTGGCTTATTTTATTATTAAAAAAACCCCAATGCTCTGAGATTTCAGAATCAGCAGACTCTACAAGGCTCTGAAAATATTTCTGATATTGAATCTGCTCTCTATGCTTTCTATTTTCAGAGTATATTAGATGACATTGTGTCTGATCTCTGTAACTCCAAACTGAATATCGAGAATTCCATACGGAGCTCCCTATGGAGATGCTAATTCTAGGTTCTACAAACTTTTAACAACTAGCTTTCAGAATATCAAGTTTTCTTTCAATCTCAGTCTTTCTCTCCATTTTTAAAAGATGGTATTATCTTCTTTTCATGATTACATGAATACATTCTCAAATATTTCATTTTTATAATTTTAATAAATTCACCCCATTTTGTTTGAAATTTTGTTGGTCATAAAATGCATGAAAGCAACAGTAGTTTTTCAGAAACTACCTTCACTCTAGACTAGAGAAATGTATACGATACCTCAGGAACCAGGGTCTAAGTACAACTAAAGTGAGTTTGTGAGTCACAGGAGAATCCAGCTTTTTCATGTGCAAGCTTTTACAAGGACTAACAAAGAACATAAAAGAGCTAGGTAGTTTGGATCCCAGCAACACAAAGGATATAAAATGTACAGTTCCACACCACTCAGCCCTGGTGATTGGAGTCTAGGTGGCAGGTTTTTCAGTTCAAAGAATTTTATGATTTCATACCTCCTGTTGTGTCTAAACTTCATTTAAGTGTTGAGTTGGCTTTTTCTGGTCATTTGGTGTGTAAAATCATGGCATGAGATTCTTAGGATTGTCTTCCATTTCATTCTCTGGGCATATGTGAACAACTTATGCAGACACTGAATTTTCTAAAATTAAATATTAATTTCACATGTTCATATTTAACTTCCAGGAATGTTATAATGATTAGTCGAGATGAATGCTTAGAATCCTGTAGAAACCTTTTTTCCTCTATAAGAAAAGAGAAAATAGTCCGATGAAGAATAATAATGACTTTTTCTGTGAGAGCTATATACAGTGCTTCATGACAATGGCACAAGGTGGATTCTTATTAACTTACTGAACCAACATGGTTCATTTTGTTAGGTAAAACTTGATTTAAAGAAATAGGCAATATCCTGCATAAAAGCAACAAGTACACAAACAAAAATTAATTAAACCAAGTTTTTCACATCTATAAATTAAGCAAAGGCTTGCAGCCATCTGATGAGCATTTATTCAAGAAACATGGATGTACCCTGGTGGAGCAGTCATTAAGTAAATTGCCTCTGAAAGATGCAGGTCATATACTCCTGGGTTCAAGTCCTGAATCCAGGAAAATCAATCAGTATAAACAATTAAATGGAAATAAAATTAAAATGCTTCTTCCTCCCTGTCGCTTCCAGCCTGCCTATTTACATTCATTCCTGCCTGTATCTTTCCTTAAAAAAAAAAAAGAAAGAAAGGAAAAATGCCTCATCTTTAAACAGAATGCTTTATCACGTTTTAGCTTATTTTATTTCCATATTCCCAACCTCAGGTCCTCAAATCTTTGACAGAAGATCCCCACAATCATGGTAAATAGCAATAGTCTGCAGCCACTGGAGAGGGCTAAATAATGCTGGAAATCAATCCTACAAAGCCCTAGACTTGAAGAATTATCATTTGTCTAATGGTTCCCAGGAAGTCACAAATCACAAGGTTGTCTTTGACCTGGTTCAGAATTGGCCCAAAATGAACAGCTCTTACTTTGAGGACATTAGTCCAAAACAATCAGAGATAATTTTTTAAATTATGACTACCTAAGACTGGTTAACAGTTGGAGCAAACAAGAATGACAAAAAGTTTAAGAAAAAGGGCTAATGAATAAGAATTCTCCAAGGGGCTCTGGAAAACTCCGACATAATCCTGGGAATGAAAAAGAAATGTACATGCATGGAACTGTGCACAAATGCAGTGAAGACCTGACAAGACCCACTTACCTCTGGCTAAATTTGAGACTCAGTGCAAGCATGAAGTGAAGACAAAGTGTTGTTGGTTGCTTGGCTGAATGGTGGTTGTATAACCCAGCACACACACATTACTCCTCAGCAATGACTGGGAGACTTTTGGGTACCAGACATTAAAGTGAGTCTCTGTAAGATCATTAGACAGAGACCTCACTAAATGTGATAAAAACATAGACTTCACAGAATTAATTCAAGTTAGTCACTAAATGAAAACAATAAGTACTGGAGAGAATCTGGTCTGCAGAGTTACAATATATTATTTTGAATGTCTAGTTCTCAACAAAATATGATGACACATGCAAATAAAATATTATTCATCCTCAGGAAGAAGTCAATAGAAACTTTCTGAGGAAGCTGAGATGATGATTTGCTGTACAGATATTTTAAATTAATTTAAACATGATCAAAGAACATATCTAGGGAAATTATACTTTTCATAATGGAATGTTTAATAATGACATCAAACCAAATAGTATATTTGAATAACAAGATAGAAATTATAAGGTAGAGCCAAATAGATATTCTGAAGTTTGAAAGTACAAAAATTCACTAGAGATCCTGAAGAGTAAGTCGATTTGAAAAGGCAGAGAAAATAACCAATGAATTAAAAAACATGTCAATTGATATTATCTACTCTGAGGAAATAAGCAAAGGAAAATGAATAGACACTCAGAAATGTGTGTTACATCAAGCATAGAAGCAAATGCATAATGGAAATACTATGAAAAGGAACAATGAAAAGAAGCAGAAACTTCTTTTAAAAAATAAGGGCCAATACTTCCTAAATTTGGTAAAAAAAACAAAAACAAAAACATTATATTCAAAACTAACAAACTTCATATAAAATAAACTCAAAGGTATCTTTAATAAAGGCATATCATAATAAAATTGCCAAAGTTAAGCATAAGTAGTATTCATCATATACAAGTGATCACCATCAGGATTAATAGCTGAGTTCTTCTCAAATACTGTCGAGGGCAGGGGCAACGGGAAGACATTCATAGTACTTAAAGAAGATTCAACTAAGAATTCTACATCTAACAAAAGCATTTTTCAAAACCAAAGGAGAAATTAAGATACTCCCAGATAAACTAAAACTGAGAACATTTGCTTCTAGCAGATTGGTTTTACCTGAAATACTAGAGGGAGTCTGTGAGGTCAGAATGAAAATACATCAGCCAGTAATTCAAATCTTCATGAAGAAATAAAAGAGTAGTGATAAGGTGAATCTATCTACATAAATACAAAAACACACTCTCCAGGAATAACAAAATAAGTATTCTTCTCAAGTGCACATGGAACATTCTCCAATATAAGCCATATGCTAAGACATATAAAAGTCTCAATAAATTTAAATGAACTGAAACCATTTTTGTATGCAAGGGATATTTAAATGATTAAGATGCAAGGGAAATTTAAATGGCTTGAAACCATATTATATGCAAGGGAGTCAGGGTAATCAAAATAATCTTGAAACAGAGGAGCAAAGTTGGAAGACTCACACTTTGTGATTGCAAAACATAGTAGAAAACACAATAATCAACACTGTGCTGTACATAAGAATTAGGCCTACTGATGACTGGATTAGAAATTGGGATGTGAAAGCAATTCCTTTCAGTTAATGACTGGTTGAGTTTTGACAAAGGCACTGTATCAGTATTCTAATCTACTGTCACAAATTATCATGTTTCATGACCAAAAGCAATATTATTATTTTACATTACTGGAAGTGAAAAGTCCCTCAAAAATGTCATACATGTTAGGAGAATGGGTGTTTTCTGAAGTCTCCAGGAGAGAACCTGTGCCTTGTCTAGCTTCTAGAGACTGCTGGTGTTTACAATAATGTCGCTATAATCTCTGCCTCAGTTTTGGTTTTTGGGTTTTTTTTTTTTTTTTTAGCACTCTTTTATGTATCTGACTTCTATGTGATCCTTTTGTAAGAACTCATTTTAACTACTTCTGTCTCACCTGGATAATCGGGGATAATAATCACTGTATCTTGAGAGCCTTAACCACCTCTGCAGAGTATTTTTTGCTCTATAATAAAGTAACATTCAGTTTCCAGGGACTAGGATGTGAATTGTTTTGTGAGGCCATTATCCAGACTAACATAGGTGTGAAGACAATTCAATGAAGAGAAGATAGCTTCTTAAACAAATGAGCGTTAGATAGCAAGATAGCCACATGAAAGAAATGATCTGTACCAGTCCCTCACTGCATATACAAAACTTAATTCAAAATTGACCAACGACCAATATGTAAGTGGTAAAGTTATTAAATGCTTAAAACATCAGTATAAATTTTTATGACCTTGAATTAGGTGAAGATTACCTAAAATTCAAGTAATAGAAGAAAAAAGGATTAATTGGACTGCAAAATTTAAACACTTTTGCAATTCAGAGGATAGCAAGAAATTGCAAAGGCATCCCACAGATTGGAAGAAAATATTTGCAAAGTTTATTTCTTATAATATATATGCATACAATCTTATGATTCAATAAGACAGATAACCCAAGTAATCAATGTGCACATAACTTAGATGCTTCTCCAAAGAATGTGATGAACAAATGACCAATAAGCACATGAAAGTGTGATAAATATCATTAGATCTTAGGGAATTAAAATCAAAATCAAAGTGAGTGATCACTTCACATCCACACAGATCCCTATAATCAGAATTTTAAAAGACACACTAGTAATTTGGCAAGAATATAGAGTGATTGTAATTCATACATTGCTAGTAGAAATAATAAATGTTGCAGCCTCTTTAGAAAACTCCTTGGCAGTTCCTCAAAAAAGGTAAGAATAATTTCTACATGACCTAATAATTCTACTCCAGGATTTATAACCAAGATAATTGAAAACATACGTCCATGAAACTACTTATACACAGATGTTCAGTCAGTATTTTTCATAGGATCTAAAAGATAGAAATGACCCAGAAGTTCATCAACTTGAAAAATGGATAAACAAATTTTCTGTGTCCATACAATTAAATATTATTCAACAGTAATAAAATACTATTCATGCTACAGCTGAATGAACTTTGAAAACATTATACTCAGTGAGTTACGAGTCACAAAAGCCCATGTATTGTATGATTCTGTTTAAGTGACCAGAATAGGCAAACCCAGGGAGTCAGAATAGTTTAGTGGTTGGTTGCCAGAGGAGGCAAAGGAGAGAGTGTTAGTGACTGCTAATGAGCATAGGACTTCTTTTTGAAGTTAAAAACATATTACAAAATTAGAAATAGTAGTGACATTTACACAACTATGCAACTATATTTAAAAGCATTGAGTTATGTGCTTTATGAAAGTGAAGTTTATTGTATGTTAATTCTCACTTAACATAAAAATGGGTGGCAGGTCAAAGTTGAACCTTATGTAGTTTGTATAGAACTATATAAAAGGATTTGTGTCATTATTATTTACTTAGTGCCTAAGTGGATTTTGAGCCTTTCATAATAATCAGTAAATGATGTGTTAATATGAATACATAAGTAATGAAAGAATCTAGCTCTGTGAAGTCATAAATGTTATCACATGGTATTTATACTTAATGAAGAATGATTTGCGTGATTCTCATACTAGCATTTATTTCTGTTTCTTAATATCTTATATAGCACCTTTTCCTAAAATATTAATGATTTTTAATTAAGTCTCAGTATAGGACACTTTTTATGCCTCATCTATAAAATCAGAGACTTTTCCTTTCTAGGAGGAATAATTTCATGCTCAAGAAAAATGTCAAAATTTGACATGGCTATAGAATTCTAAATACCCCACTTGCATCTTTACCAGAAATAATAGTGCTGTTTTTGAAACAACTGCACTTGTTTTGCTGGTTTAGCTGTTACTGATTGTGCATCTTTTTCTCTGCAATGTATTAAGTGTTATGGAGGATAAGAAAGCATTCAACTTCTGTCTCCTTCAATCTGTCATCTCTTCCAGTTTCTAAGAGTTCAGTGTTAGCACTTATTCAAATTTATTAGGTTAATCTACCAGGGAGTGCAGGTGTATTTTTGATGAAAATGATGCAGTTAGAATAGATGATCATATACAGTTTTCTTCCAGCTCCAAAGTTTTTCTACTTCATCCCTCAATACAAATCTCACTAAAAACAAATATTACCTATAGTGAACTATCTCTAAATTCTAAAGCTCATACACCACTGTTGTATTTCTTTTGAAAATAAGTAACGTCAGGTTATGAAGAAAATTGCTATACCCCGAGAGTCCCTTAAGTGAGCTGCCAAGAAATCGATGGCGGAACCTGAAACAAAATCCTTTCTCACAGCTTCCTTCATACTCCTTCTCACTTGACCACATATAATCTTTTACACAGAATAAAGGATCATTTCACCCATCACTGAAATGAAGCCACCCTTGAAGATGACCACATTATCAATTTAACAGAATTCAACCAAGGAATTCAATAATAGAGGACAGGAATCCAATATAAGTAAAGTACTTGATGCTGCCCATCTTCCATATTGCTCTACAAATGCCATTTCATCAATCCAAAGGAGTGGGATTCCTACTGCAGGATAATATTTTAACAGACCCCTCCAAGTTAACTGCTAGCTCAGATCTAAGACCGTAAGCCCTATACTTCCTAGAATTCATTTAAGTTTAACATACATTTATTATGAGCCGATCATGGGACCAGTACGTCCAGGTACTATGTTCAGCATAAGACTGTGTAAGACATGGCTCCCATATAAAACTTCCAAGAGAACCAGTTGTCACTGTGAACCTTGCTCCCTTGTGCTGGAAGAGTCTGTCTTCAGATACACATGGTAAATGCTCACCACTTTGAACATGACCTGCAGTCAAGGGAAGAAAATATCAATCCTTTTAGGGTTAGGGGCTTATATTTTTCTTAATTCAAGACATCCTAAATTGGTATGGGGAGGTAGTGTAACACTGTCTAATTATTAGCATTTGTATTTGGGAAAATCAGAAGTGAGAAAATTTTGAATTGAGATAAACCTGAGAAATACAAGAAAGACTCAATTCATCTGTATATCTACTTCCAAATCTTGCAAGTAGAGTACAACTATAAGAAATTAGATGTGGATTAGTGATGATAATACTAAAACTCCTTAAAGTTCATTAATTCTTTTTTATTTTTTAGTTTCAGGTGATATTGACTATGTGGTTTAGTCTAGGTGTGCGTTTCAGGAAGCATTCTCAGAGGATACTTCTACACTCAATCATTCATTATGCCAACATGTATCTTTTGAGTACAGAGTATAAACCAGGGTCATAGTGTTAAAACATTTTTTTTTTTTCTGATGGGGGAATTGTTTGCATAAAATATGATTTCTGGAATTCTTAGTTCTCAATAAATATCTCGAAAAAGCTGTCATTGGTTGCTCATGCACATGTATATTTATGTTATAACTCTTTACCAAGGCCAAGTTTGTAAAAATGTAGCTTCTTTATGAAAATGTGTTAATTTATCATTCTGTAACACATTTTAAGGGCTTCATTGTCAAGATTTTCAAATAACCTGTATTTTGCAAGCACCCAGGAATAGGTTCATTATTTATGTTGTGTATAGCAATATTTGCTCTCATTAGACATGACTTTTCCCTTACCATCAGCGGTCTTTCCTTTGATCAAAATAAAGTTTACTAAAATAGAAGCTAGGTACAGGTCTGCCTTAAGCTATCATTTTCCTTTAACAATCATCTTCTGATTTTATTTTGTGAAAAGACAGACTTGTATCAATTTTTGTCTCTTCTTCCATGCCTGACTCATAGAATATTTCCAACAAAATACTCTTTATTCCATAAAGTAGCAGTTTTCAATTAATACCTAATATAGGAGTCTCCAACTGATGATATTAGAGGGAAAATCAAAGTCAAGATCCCAATTTATCACTATATACTTGAATGGCAGGACTTCCATTATCCAATCAATCTTGCCTCTCATTTCTGCAAAGGCCAGGCTGTGCCATCCTTGGTTATAAAATATCACTTGTTGCTGCTTCATTTTAACTTTGTTCCAGACACATCAGTTTTGTTATGGGAGGACTCGCAATAGGAACTCATATTTTAAAAAGTCATTTTGTGCAGTGTCTGGCCTTGTATTTTAACAGGGAAGACTGTTGGAACACAATGCAAACAGAGAACTGCTTTCTCAGACATTTATCTACAGAAGAATAAGGTCGTTCTGTGTATGTGTGTATGTGTGTATGTGAACTCATAACACCTGTGTGCAAAAAGTCTCTTTTGGGAATATTTTATATTTTTTTTACCCCAAACTTTAAGGAAATATAATTATGACCTTTTTTTTTTCTTATATGAACAGATTCAATGATCATCTCTCCTCCCACCTGTTATGATAGCAGAGTCACGTAGAAATTAGCGCACTTGGGAATGGAGTTTACAGACTGAAATTCTTGTCCAATTTTTAAGCTTGCTACTAGATGGGGGGTGGGGGAAAGAACATTTTTGATATCTTCTTCTTTGATTCTGTTCTCTCAAACTTTCTTGTAGACTATGAAACAAGTGCTTTCTGAGAAACATCACATTAGGAAAGGTTTGTTTGTGGGAATGATTAGAGACTATGGCATGTCAACCCAGGACTCTTCACTGTGTATTAAGAAACATGCGAAAAGTCATTTCTTAACAATTATGTGTCTTTTCTTTTGTACATGATCTGGAAGATTGCTTTGTGCTTGTCTGCTGTGGCTATTGGTAAGTTTTGAGCAAACTTTCTTAAAACCACATTGCTTTTCATGTCACACAGGACATCAGACTTACTCAACTAAGCCAACATAAGAGAATAAAATGGTAAATAGGTAATGAAGAAGTTTTCTTGGCAGATACTCAAGAGCTTTTGCTACTCTGTTTATTATTAATACTCCCTGGGATTCAAGGCTTTTGGGAAGCTGCTGCCTTGTCTTTTTCCTCAGAATTCTGTTAATGAAAAAGAGGAAATTTAATGTGTCCCTAGTTTCTAGAATATCGTATTCTTAAGTGATTCAGAAAAAATAGCACAATGTTTCTGTTGTCTCTTTGATTTTCAATACTAAAACTTTTTGGCATCTCTTCTTTTTTTATGTTGGAAGCTTTGTGGAAAATAGCAGCTATGATAATCATTATTTTATAGCCATACCTCATACTAGGACTGTTGTCATTTCTGCCTGTCTCCACCATTTCACATACACTCGTTTTTCTCACATTTGAAATAAACTGTATTCCCCACACTCTATGTGGGGTAAGTCTTGATACAGATCTCGGAAGTCCTAGGGATCCTATTGTCTGCAAATAAAATTCTACCTCATGACATTTTCTCATCAACTTACCCACACTCACTGCAAACTCCAGACTCCATCTGTCTGCAACATGAGCCAGTGTAGACTTTATAATTATATTCAGATTTTGTTCTGTTTGTGTGATAGAGAAATCTCCCCTTCAACGCAGTTTCTATTAGATTCATTTTGACTAGGGCTACTTATCCTTGTCCATTTATAGTCCAGTCACATGAATATGTGGATTTCTCTGCCCAATGAGTATGTAACTTAGATTAAACTGCTTCTTTATACAGATGCATTTTTACAATCCATAGTACATTTATATGAAATATTCCCAAAGGATTCTTGCATTTATTTAATGAAGAGACAGTTGCATGTATCCCATAATATGGGGAGAGCATGTTGCTCTCAGCCATGTGTAAGTGGACGCTTTACCACCGTCTCCCAGTAAAAGTCAATGAGGAAAGTGAAGGTTTTCACCAAAACTTTCACTTCTGTTTGACACTTGCATAATGAGTTGCAAGCCTCAGGCCTAAACCCCTTTTCCTCCCTTTCTTGATAAAACCCAAGCGGGATCGTATACCTTTCTAATTTACTATCCTCAAGACATCTGTTTCTGAGAACTGAGATTTGCTAATCTCAACTTTTGTACCACTTTATGCCTCTAACTGGTAAAACTTTTGTTACCTTCCAGTTGGCATGGTCTCCACGTCAGATTTTTTTTTTTAATTACAACAGAAAACTTTTGCTTCTCACTGGATTTATGGTGGTCACATTCTGGTACCTAGATTTTATTTTTTTAAGAAAGAAGGGAAAGAAAAAGAAACTTTTATTTTCCCTTTTCCTCCAGGCCCCAGGTCATGAACCCAGTTTCTTGGACATAGCATGGTCCATACCCCAGCCACCTCTGCCACCTTGGGCTGCAAAGATCATTCTGTATGTTATCTATCATCTGCTCTCTCTCTTTTCTTGCCCCTCCTCACCTCCCCTTCTTCCATCTTCCCCTCCTCCCCCTTCACCTCCTCTCTTCCCCCCTCCTCCCTTCCTTCCATTCAATTTTTTACACTAGACTCCTAAACAGTATCTCTTACATAGTAAGCACAAAGTCTTCCCGCCACCTCCCTACCCCCACCCCCCATCAAATTTCCATAGTGCAATCCAGCTCTCTCTGGGACATATGCCTCTTTTTAAGTTTTTCTGCTTCTTTCTTTCTTTTTTTTTTTTTTATTGTGGTAAGAGCACTTAACATGATAGCTACCTCCTTAACAGATTTTTAAGTATATAATACACTATTTTTAACCATCAGCACAGTCTTAGACAGAAGATCTCCAGAACTAATTCCTCCTGCATAAATGAAATTTTATTTGCATAGATTCATGTCTGCATATTTCCCCTCCCTCTAACCCTATGACAACTACCGTTGTCTTCTTCATTTTCAATATGTTTGACTATTTTAGATACCTCATATAAGTGAACTCATGTAGCTTTGGCCCTTATATGATTGTTTTGGGTTTTTTTAAACAACATAATGTCCTCTAGATTCATCCATAGCTTTCCTTCTAAAATACTGTGGGTTCAATGTTTTGAGATCCTTCTGAAAGTATTAGATGTATTGTGTATATTGTTGCTTTTTGTCTACTTCAGCATGACTGATAACAGCAGTCTGTTCTATGACAATGCAAAGGGCCACCATGAGAGTAATCCCTGGCATGCTGTGAGCAATCTACAAAATGCCATCTGATTTCTTACAAAAACACAGCATAGCAGTGGGCACCACCTCCCAGGGTGTTGGAGCAGGCAGTCCAGACTAGAGCGAGTTTCCCAGTCTCATTCTTTTTGCTATGACTGTTCACGTAGTTCTGTGACAGAGTGTGGGCCTCTAGTGCAGCTTGCCCCAGGTTATGTCAGGATGTTCCCTTGGCTCTGTCACACATGCCAGATACAGAGAAAGTCTGATCTGTCTGTGTGTGTGTGTGTGTGTGTGTGTGTGTGTGTGTGTGTGTGTGCGTGCACGCATGCTTTAGAATTTTACTGTAGAATATCACACTTTACAGGATCTGCTCAATAATTTTTTTGTTTCTAATTGTTCCTTACCATACAGCTTACTTGAAGTTCATGGTTGTTTCATAGTTGCATAAATGATGCCCACTAAGAAATGTAAATCTACTCCAGAGAAAAATAAAATTTATTCATCATAAAAGCTAAGAAATTTTTTTTGCTTATTTTCCATTATATTTTGACTGTATTAGCACTGATAACTGAGCTTTAACTAGGCTTTACCATTAGCTGAGGTCTGTGTGGCTTCTGCCATTCTCCACCCTTAGCAGTGAATGGGTTATGTGTGTCCTGAGGGTGGCAGGAAACCTGGAGGCCAGGAAGACTTGCATGGGTTGGGGTCATACTAATTCAGCCTCCTTTTGTCACTCTCACCCCACAACTATCCCATCAAGGGACAAAAATAAGACTATGTAGATTGTAAGGATGGCTTAGCTACATAGGGCTATTGGTCTTGATTTTTGGAAACTTTGTGCTTAAAATATCACATCAGTGGTTACCAGAGGGAAGGGAGAAAGTTCTATAGACCACTAGAAAATAAAAGGTAAAGAATCTGTAGTTTAGAATTTATTAGTGATAAAATATTCTTCAATATTCAGTTTTAGGAAAAGGAATGTACTATAGAATATGTGTGTTTTTTTATTGAACTATAAGCAGCAATTTGATTTTAGGATATAGCCTCCTAATTACTAATTTCTCCTCTTCTTTATATGAGTTTTTGATGTAAAGATGTGATCGTTTGGGTCGAGAAAATTCCATGAATTATTTCAAATTCAGCAGCACTTTCAAATGAAATTAAAACTGTATTAATCATAGTATTGCCTGCACCCCTCAGGTTAACCAGGGGTGGTGCTAACATGTCTGAAATTATATCATTTATTGAAACTTCGGATAACATCTGGTATGGTAATGCATCCATGGGCCCCTTGCAATAATGTCACAGTTCTCAGTGTCTGCACATCCGACATGAAAACTACTGTTCTAGGAGATGGGAGATATAGTTACTACTATTATTATTCTAATAAACTTACCGTTGGTTTTAATGTTCAGCAAACTGTTAGCACATGTTTCAAATAAAGCTCATTCAGTATTATTAGGTTCACATTTAGACTTTTTTAAAAAAATGTTTCAAAATTGAAAAGAAAAAATAATGCATATTAAAAGCTAATGGTGAATCTTACAAACCAGACATGACAGCTTAGGGCACTCTGAGGAAGGCTTTTCAGTTGTGTGTAGCTACAGAAACTAGTGTGTGAAAACATCTGGGAATAAAAGGGCAACCAGGACCTCAAACTTGGATCATCTGGGCGAAGACTGTCAATCTCCTACACCCCTGAGTACAGATCATTGGACTCCAAATTTCCAGAAAAATATGACACCAAATGATTTCTCGAACAACTCATTGTATAATATGGCAGTCGCAATGCTTTTCTCAGACCAATTTTAAAACATTTATGCATTTTCAGCTCCCAGTCTCACACAAAGATTAACAAACATCCAAAAGAAATCGATGTGCTCGTTTTAAATATGGAAGTCATTTGTCTGAGATACTTTTCTGAGACATTTTTGAAATGGTGAAAATGAGACTACATACCCAAATATTTGAATGAATTGCTCATGTAGTTTTTTCTTTGAATAATATGAGTAAAAGGCAGTATCTACCAGAGAGACATATTTGAAAATTCCATTCTTGGTTTGCCTTTTTCAGGAATGTGTAACTGTTATCATTATATTAAACATTGAAAAGAAATGTACTCTGGAAGCATGGTGACGTGCCAAAAAAGTTAGACAGGCAGAGGCTGAGCACTGTTACCATCAACAGTGTGGGATTCTCAATTTGAGTATCATCCTAGACATTTATAATCAATGAATTACTAACAGCTTTTTCAAAATTATTTTTACCTGTAAATAGGGATTATACCAACACAATGTAATCCAAGTGATTGTAATCACTTGTGATGATTGAGACCTAGTATGTAGAATGTCTTCCATATACTATAAAGTTCTATACATCATTATTGTAGTATCATGATGATGGGACTATGCATGGGAGAAGTTTAAAATTATGTGGGTACAGTTGTTTTCGGACTAAACTATAGCATTGTATATAAATATAAGTGCATAATTAACTAAATGGAAACAAATAGTTATTTGTGTGAATGTGGTACAACCAGCCATCCAGGTCATAGTGGGAGAGATGGCAGTCACTTGCTGATTGAATAAGAAAAGGTGCAGATGTTGATAAGTTGAGGGAGGGTGTTTCCTAGAGATCCTTTCTGAGGGGAAAGCATGACTATGGAGGAGGAAAGAAAGGAAGCATGGACCAAGTAGGAAAGGACTAGAAGGGAAGTTCTTTGAGTTGAGGGATGAGGATCCTAGATTAGATCAAAGGTAAATTTGTATGTTTTATGTACAAAGCTTGTAACTCTTGGGAAAGGAACCAATAATGAATTCTTGAGCTCACTATTCCTTGAGGCCATTTCTTCTCAAGATCCCAATAGAATAAATACAGACTCTGACTTGCAGGAATCTCTGTCCCAGATGGGCCTCAGAACTGATCTTAAAGTTCAGCTAAGTACCCACAATACCCATCATGGAGGTACCAGCCAGAAGTTTGCTATTTAGATTTTGACTGGCAGTGAACTGTTAGTGCAAAAAAAAGAAAAAAAAAATTAATGTCCCTTTTTCTTATTTTGTGGTGGTGGTGGTGGTTGGAGTGTTCACTTGATTTGACCCATTTAAACCCTAAAACATGCAGCAATGACATCCTCTGAGCTCTAGTGAGACCCTGCTTCCAAGTTTATGCCAAAGAAGTTAGTCTGTAGCTGAAGAGTAGCATCTAAAAACAGTGTTTAATGAAATTGACCAATTGCAATGAATAAAGGCTTATTTAATAAATACTAAGACTGATTCAATGAGTGATTTTATTATATGACTCTGGAACTAGAAAAATTATTAAACGCATTGAAGAAGTAATAAATAGGACTTATGACTAAGAGAATGACATATTACTAGATCACAGGATTTAGGTTTTTTTCCTGTGGCATTTCTAGCATCTATGTCCGTATTAAGCCCTGTTATTTTCTTCCTAATTTGGGCCATTTAGAAATGATTTTCATTTAATTTTCCTGTACCTCATTTCTTTCCTTCAGAACATTTCCATGTGATTCCCTGATAAAGTCTATGTTTTAATACATTTCCATTATAAAACTATAATAAGCAAAAACTAAGTAGCAATATTAAATAGCAAGAACATAAAGGACTGACAGTAGAAGAAACTGGGCATCTGGGTAGTTAATTTTCTCTACCTCTTTGTTTATGATCCTCTGAATAAGATTTCTTGCCTGGGTGACGAGAACTCTAAGGAGGCATTTTCACAATTCTAAAAGGATAGGCTTTCTTTTCTATAACAAAATCAACAAGCAGCACCCACCAATGCCACAGAGATTGCTATTCTTTACCAAACCCAAAAAATGCAAAGAAAAGGTTTTTGTTTATATTCTCTTCCTGTCCTTTGGACTTTGTAAAATGCCCCTCACATATTCCATGGTGTAGGTCTGTTTTCTCTAAGTGAAGGATGTTCAGTAACCTAGATCCTTCCAAAATTAGCTCCAATTCAACAAATACCCATGGAGCAGCACACTCCTCCAGTCAGGTGAAATACTGACATTGTGAAACACAGGTCCTGCCTGATCTGACTTACAAACTTTTGTTTTATTTTGTTTTTTTCTCATGCAGTTCCATCAACACTGTTAGTCCAGGCTGACTTTGGTCAGAATCAGAAACACATTTCTGTGTAAAGAACCCAAGTTGTGTTTCTCTGAGCATATTCGCTCTTTATTTTAGGTACAAAGTAGACATGTCTATTTAAATTAAGGTGAGCCACAGAGCCAGAGTAGTGTGAAAGACTAGGAAAGCCTAGAGAAGAAAGCAAGGTGATGATTTTATCTGACAGGTTTGCTCTCCCTGGCAACCCACAATGTGACCATTGTCCCCACTGTGTCACAGTGGGGACACATTATGATCTCTCTACAAGTCTGCTGAAAACAGACTCACTGAGTGCCAAAGACATGCCAGCTAGAGTCACAAGAAAATTCTTGTGGAAGGTGTGGGGTTTCCTTGAACTATATAGTGGTAGAAATTTGTCAGCTGGAAGTTACAGTACGAGCAATATTAAAATGGCAGACACTTATGGGGCTGGGGGTGAGAGGGGAGTCAAGTATCTCCGTGAGACAGAAGAATCTGCTTTAGAAAGTGTTTGTTTGACATCATTATTCAAGATGTTGGGTCAGCATCTTCCTACATAGACCTACTTCCCATTTTGTAATATGAGTTTAGCTATTCTGCTACAGGTATAGATCTTGGAGCATAAAGAATAAAAACTAGAAGCCAATATATGACCAGGCACTCAAATGTGTATACAAAATACATTCAAATAAACAAGTTTCTATTTTCCATCTGACTTTATCTTAATATGGAAGGAAGGGTGGAAGTAGAAACCTTTTTTGGTGTGTGTTGGTAGCTTCAAAGAAATAGGTCCATCTCAGAGCATATGCCCCATTGGTTTGCTCTCCTTTATACAGGAGTTGGGGCAGGGGCAGGGAATTGCATTTTAAGTTAATTTTTTTTTATTTGCCCCCTGTTTTTCTTTGGCAGACTTTCGTATATCTCATATGAAAATCAAAACACTTTCCTTAAATTTACTGATATGCATTAAAGAGTATATGAACAAACTTACAAATTCAGTGAAAGCTTCATTTCCATGTTGCATTGGGTTACCTAAATTCTTAAAACTAACATTAGCTCGGTTTCCTGGCGTCCCTTAGTCTGGGTCATGTGTTCTCATTCTGATAGAATTTTTCTCTTACCTCTACTGTCCTAGTCTATGAATTTGGGGAGCAGACTTTCTTTCTTCCTTAGAAGTTATTACCTTCTTATTTTAATGTAGGTACTGCCCTTTCATTCCATTCTTGTCAGCATTCACAGCATGAAATGTGATTCTTTTATTATTTGATTCCTAACTTTCTTCACTCCCATTTCCACTTCCATTTTCCCATCTCCTTTCATTTTGCCCTTACATATTTTTCACTTTGTGGTTTCCCTTATCCTTATGTATTCTACATGAGAGAGCCAAATAGAACCCCACAGTTAAAAATAGTTTCTGACATTATTTGTGATTCCTAAGATGTGGTCTTGCAAATAACCTTTTCTCATTTGATTTCCATCTAACATGATGACAGTGCTGCAATCTTGTTTTCTGATTATCCCCAACATGGTTCTTTCCCTTACATTTAGTGGAAACTTGCAAGTAAAGGTTCTATTTGGATAGCGCTGCCTTGACATCATTTACAACTTTACGGAATTAGAAAGACAACCAGAGCAAAGAGTCAGGTTTAAATTCTTATTTAAAAAGAAAAACATTAATTAACTTGTTGGGTAATAGGTGAACCACTCTTTATTACCGTGCTATGCTGGAGCCATCTTTGTGATTTAGATTCACTTATCACACAATGGACCAATTTTCATTTTCTTACCAAGGGAGAGCATTGTGTGCATATTGAGGAGTAATATTTTTAAATTCTGTCTCAAGAGGCAGGCAAATTCAATCGACTACTCATTGGGAAACAATTTCTGGGGCAAAATATTCACAAGCAAATGCATAGGAAGCAACCTAATTCATTTACTGTGTTCATAATAATCATAAAATTATGCATATCCCGTCAGTAATCATGCAGTCACTGTTGAGCAGTGTTTATCTTGTGAAGTGTGTGTATGTCTGTCTATATTTTAGCTGTGTTCCGAAAGCATAACACAAATAGCTGAATTCATATGAAGCCACAGTGCCCAGGAGGCTAGATGATTGCCTGTTAGCATTGATCATTTGGGGCATAAAAAGAAATTTCCAGTATAAATAATATGTTTCTTATGCATTATAAGAACCTCTTATATTCAAGAGTAAAATTTCCTTACCTATATTTTTTCAATTGACAACTTAAAGTACAACTGAGAATACAATATACCATATAATTGAGAGCTGAACCATCTAATAGATGCTGTGTGAGCTCTTTGAGGAAATGAAATAATAATGGAATTCCTATTCTCAGTGGTAGGAAATGACTGTCCTTTTTTTCTCTTCTGCCAAGGCATACCATCATCTTCTAGCTGATTTCCCCTGTATGTTTCTTTAGGCAAGTTAATAATATCAGAGAAGCCATATATATCTTGCTTTTTGGGAATGTAATTTGGATGTTTGAGCCAGTGTGAGTTTTCCACTTATGTTCAGCAGACTATTTCTTATGTATATATGTATATAATATAACTTGGATAGTTGCACATAATTTTTTTCCCTCTCCTGCTCTTGCCAGGTGCATGAGGCAGTCCCATGTTACAGTGAATGCAGTCAGTATTCCTGGGTTGTAGAACACTGGTCTCCATGCAAAGTCCACAATGAGCTGAGGTCCCTGCGCTGTGGAGGAGGAACACAATCTAGGAAAATCAGGTGTGTGGAAATGGGGATATTCGCAACAAGGGGCAGTGGAATTTACCTATTTTTTATTAAAATAGCAAAGTTGTTTATCCAACTATATTATAATTGTTATACTGTATACTCTGGTTGTCAGTCATCCTTCAGTATCCATGGAAATATATGTGCCCTGATCTACATGTGTACTATGGGATTTCCTCTGTAACCCTTCCCATTTCCTGCAAATAACTTGAGTGAGAAAGCCAACTGCATGGAGCAGCCTGGGTTTTCACTGCTGATTCATTGTCATCACTATTAACAAATTAGGAAATTCTGAATGTCCCGTTATGTCTCTTTTCTATTCTATGGTTAGTATAGTTGATGAGCCCTTTGATGTTAATGTGCTTTAAAAGTTCATTTAAACCTCTACTATTAACTTTGAAAACAACCGTCTGAGAATACCTATGAAAAGTAGCAATGTATTTTAATATAAAAGCAGTATATCTCTGAAAGTAGTAGTGAGTGCTGTGTTGTTTACTGAGGGAGCTTTTTAAAGTTCTTGTCTTGTATGTATGACAGAGATAGCCAAAGGAAACACTTGGCATAAGTTCATCAAATTGGTCTGTTTAGAATGGTTTAGGAAGAAAGAATAACTTTCTTACAAACTGAGATAATGGCCATCAGCATTAAAACCTGAACAAACAAAAGTTAACATCATGGGGATAAACAATGATAAGTATGCAAAATAATGAAGAAAACAGTGTTAGCAATGATTGAGTTGCATGAGCAACCATAACATTTCTCCAGATTTAGGAAGTTCCATTTCAAATAGATGGTGTTTAAATTAAGAAACTCCCTATTGAGTTAACTGTAAGATTGAAATCCATTGTCAAAGCAGAAACTACTTATACGTGTTGACTGTTATTCAACAGCAGCAAACTTACTTTAGTAATTCAGTACTTACCTGCTATTTCTGAGATTTAGTCCCAATGTTGCAAAATACTGACAGGCATGTTGGAAGAAATAGCTGCTATGAAAAGTACAGAGGTACCTTCATCAATACCATGAACAAATGACTAATAGATGTCTTTCTCGCTCCTTCTTCATTACCCTTTTCCCTGGAGATGCTTGTGCTCTGGCTGTCACAGGCCTGGGGCTTTGACTTCTTTCTTTCCAAAATGTGTGTCTCCCGTGTCTTATTCTCTCATGGTTTTTAGAAATGACTAAACAACCTAGTTTATCAAGTAATATATAAACCAAGCCTCTTGGCAGCAGGTATTTAAGCAAAACCTCAGAGAAAGGAAAGCTTTAAGAAAATAAATTGGGGCAGGTTGATTGAGAAAAATGCACTTGAACAAGACGGCTTAAACTAGACCTCTCGACTCAAACCTGTAGAGACTGATAAAAAAAAAATATTACACAGCTTCCAAACATTATGCTCTTATAGGCTGCCTGTGTCCCCACCTCAAAAATCATGTCTTGAAATCTAAACCCCTAGTTCTTCCAAATGTGGCTGTGTTTGGAGATGGATTATTTATGGAGGTACCCAATGTTAATGAGGTCTCCTAAGGGGCTCCCATCTATTCTGACTAATATCCTTAGAAGAGATTACATGCACACAGGAAAGGACCAAGTGAAGACACAGAAAACACAGTCATCTTCAGGCCAATGAGAGAGGCCTCAGAAGCCAACCTTGTCTTCACTTAATCTCAGACTTCTAGCTTCTAGAATTTTGAGAAAATAAATTAGTGTTTAAACTCCCAGTCTATAATATTTTGTAACAACAACTCTAGCCCAGTAATACATATTCACTGTGCTACAGGCCTTATGTGCATGATCATTTGAATATGCAAAGCAGATTTTCCCAGCATCTTACATTCTAAGCCATTATTGACCTTAATATGATTCTGTGATAATGAATGGATGATGAATCTGTTCTTTTCCTTAAAACCTCCAAACAGAAGGTTATCTTCTTGGTTCATTCATGAATGCAATCATATATTAATTTAATAGAATAATGAATATCAATCTTCTGTTATCAGGCACTAACTAATCAATGAGCTGTGAATAAAAAAGTTTAGTGAGATAAGCTGGAAGGAGCAAGACAGACATCACATTGTGTGATACCATATATATGTGGCATATATAGATACTAAGAAAACAAACTAAATCAAACATAATAAATTTTTAGTCAAAAAAGAAAAGCCAGTTACTGGTTGCAGGAAGAGAAGGGGGAAGGTGGTTGGGCAAACTGGGTAAAGAGGACTAATTATATAGTGAAGGGAAAACTGAAATAGTGGTGAACCTAATGTGTTATATACAGATGTGGATTTACTATGATGCACACCTTACACCTATTATGTTATAAGGCAATGTTCCTTCAATGAATATTTTAAAGTTTACCAAAAAATTCTGTACTCGAAAAACTTGCATCATACAACAAAAAAGAAAAAAAAACATAAATTAACATGTAAGGGAATGTCTTGCTATGAATTTCAATAAAGAAAGCATTAAATTGGCTTGGAATGATAGAGGAACTATTTTGGAGAGATGTATCAGTAAAATATTTGTTCAGAGGCAGGAAAAAAGATAACAGTGAATGTGAAGATCTGTAGAAAGATAATTCCAGGGTAAAGAGAATGTCCAAAAAGAGAAATTTCTAAGCTTGATAAACATATATCAAGGTGTCCCATATGTCTGGTGTTAATACTCAAATCATGCACTTTTCTAAAACAAGAGAAGAGAATATTATTCTAACTGCAATAGAAGGCCTGACACGGAGGAAAGGATATGCCCTTATTTATACTTGTAAAGGAGCTTGCTGGAGGTAGTCTAGAGAAAGTATTTGGGGGAATATAAGTAGAAACAAGGATTAAAGTTTGAAGACCATTGTAGAATCCCGGGTGAAAGAGTCGGTGGTTAGAGTGGGCTTAGTAACAGTGAAGGTGGTGAGAAGGTCATATTTGGAGTTTACAGATCACAGTTTTGCTTATAAAATTATTGTAGAATGTGGAAGAAAGAGAAGCATCAAAGATGACTGTTAGGTTTTATGGCATGAGCAGTCATAGGAATGATAGGATGAGGGATAGTAGAAGCAGATTTGGGAGAAAAAATCAAAAGTTAATTTTTGAACACATTAAATTTGAAACAAAAGCTTCCAACTGACATAACCTAGAGTTCAGAGAGAGAGTATAAATTTAGATATCAGCAGCTTATAAATTTGCTATATACTGATAATAAAAGATATAAGAGTGTGGAACCTGAAGAACTTCAAAATTCATACAGAAAAGCATCATATAAAGGAGGCTGAGAAAGTAACCAGTAGAATAGGAGGAAAAGTAAGAAAATGGGAAAACTAAGAAAAAGAGTTTTTTAAAAAGAGAGCTAATGATTCAAATGGTTCTGACAGTTTAATAAAATCAGAATGAAAGGATAAAATCATTATAGAAAAAACAAAATGAGAAATGGCCATTGAGTTTGGTGTTAGGGACTCTATTGATGATAGTCATAGATTTCTCTGAATGGTAACAAATAATGTGATTAAAGTAAGTTCTAGAAGTAAAATGGAAGAAGATGAGGGAAGCAAGTGGAAATAGTAAATACAGGCAAGATTTAGAGCAATTGTGCAGCGAGATTGAGTAGAAATGAGATGAGACTGAGATGTGGCAAGGAAAATTAGGATGCAGGATGCTTAGGTGTTAACTACAGGGGCATTTTCACTTGGTGACACCTCTATTTCTGTCTCAGTAAGTCTTTAGTCTTTAGTCTCAGGTTTGTCAGAACCCCACCAAAAGTCTCTTCTTTAAATCATGTAGAATGTCAATAGAGAACCTCAGCAGTCAGTGGGCTGATGTGTTAGAACAGAGTGATGATTCCCATAGACATTCACTCTGAGTGTCTGAAATTTTTGAACATTACCAGAACATGACAAAAGAGCCATTTCAAATGTGAATAAGGTAATGCCTGTGAGGTGGAAAGATTTTCCTGAATTGTCTGGGTGGGAACAATTTATTCACAAGGGTCCTTAAGAGGAGATAAGAGAGAACTAGAGAAATCTGACTACAAAAGCAAGGCACAGAGGGATCAGTGCTGCTGGCTTTGAAGATGGAAAAAGGGACTGTGCCCCATGGAAAGTGGGTGGCCTCTAGAACCCAGAAAAGGCAAGGAACCAGATTTTCCTCTAGAAACTACGGAAAGGGACACAGCTCTGCCAAAACACTGATGTTAGCCTGGGAAGACCCGTGTTAAAGATCTGTCCTACACAATTATAGTATATGATTATAATAATAAATTTGCTTTGTGAAGCCTTTAAGTTTGTGATAATTTTTCAATAGGTATACTTTTTCTTTAACTCTTACCTTCAATTTTTTGTAACTCTCTCCAGATAATAAACTCTCAGCTACCGGTTGGGGTATGAGAAGAGCCATCACTTAGCTGTATTGAAAAGGGAGGAGAGGATTTCAGGGGTCTAAGTACATCTTAAATATGCTTTCAATAAATCCTCTAGTTTTATTTGTTTGTTCTATTATGTCTTTTGTTTACATTGCTGTATGTTTTTTAGGATATTGAATTCACCCTCAGTCTGTGTGCATTTCACACCACACCCACCAGCAAATTCTCCAGGTTTTTCACCTCACTTTGCAAAAAAGTTCTCCCAAACGTTTTATGTGTTTTATGGTATAAATGGAGTTACATTCTTTTCCCCTGAAGGCTTAATATTCAATTTTCTTGGAGGCTAAGGCATTTACCTTAGTCCATCTATTTTCCATTTGTTGCCTTTATCCTCTCCCATGTTCTTTTTCCTCATCGTGAAATGTCTTTCCCCTCTCTTTGTTATTCTTTTTGTAACAAGTTCCTTACTATTATTTTTGGTGGCATGTTGGAATTGAACAAAGACTAATACATAGACCAGATGTCTTATCTCTTCTTTCTCAGTGAAATAATAAAAGAACATCAACAGACTGTGTGTAGACAAAAAGGAAAGTAATTTCCAGTTTAAGTCTGACCAGGGAAAGATATGTAAGCCATCTCTTGGTGCCTGCTTCAACTATTGACTAAACCACAGAAGAAATTAAAGTCTGTAGATGACTCTGTATCATGGTTCCCTATATTAGAAGCCATTGCTAACATCTCTTCTCTCTGCCATTATCTGTTAGCCTTTTTTATTTAATATGTAGCTTTTCATTCCTTAGCACATCAGAAACATTTTTATTTTGCAGGTGATAGACTACTTCGCAATCTCGTTGACTTAACAAAAAGAATATGTATATATATATATATGTGTATATATATATATACACATATATATATATAAAATAAACTCCTAATGCATAGGATAATTTATCCCAGCAAGGCATGATTTGGAGAGCAGCCAAAGTTCTCCAGCACACACCTCTCAAAATACTTATGTTGTGGCTGTATCAATGTGTCTGAAATGATCAGTTCAGCAGATGGCACCTTTTCTTTTATTATTTTTATTTTTACTTTCTCTTCTATCGTTATCACTAGAAGAAAAGTTCAATAACAGCAGGAATTTTGTCTTTTTTTCAGTTCTGTATTTTGGCATCCAGGTAAGGACCTGATACATAGCAAAACCTCTAAAATATTTGCTACATGAGTTATTATTAATGAATAATAACATTTACTACTTGTACATAGAAAGAATTTATTAGACATATTTGAGAAAATAACTTTCAAATTAACTTTTATTGGGATATAAATACAGAGAAATCCCCATGTTGTAGGGGTGTGCCTGAATTTTTGCAATGTGATTATATCTGTTTAGCTAATCTGGAGGCCAAAAAACAAAATATTACCAAGACTATCCATTTCCCCTGTGTTAGCCACTGTTCTGACTTCTGACTCCAGAAACGAATATTGCTTGTTACTTAACTTTATATGAATGGAACCATGCATTAAACTCTTATTTATACTCTTCTTTTCTTTTTAACATACTTGTGAGTTCCACCCAGACTATTTCATGTTTTACCACTACATTATATCATTTGATTTGATTATATTACCACAAATTCCTACAAATATTTTTCTCTTATACTGTGGTTAAAAATTTGGACTATTTCTAGTTTGGTTTATTGTAAATAATGCTGTTTTCCACCTTTTGAATCCATGTTTGTACATATTCGTTTATATTTCTTTTGCATATATCAAAGAGGAATTGTTGAGTCAGATGTAGTCTGCATGTTTGACTTCAGAAGATGCTTCCAATTTATATTCCAAAACATTTATTCTCTAAGCAGCACAATAAGAATAAAGGCACACTCTTGTCAAGCCTTGGTATATTCCATATTTTTTATTTAAGACATTCTGGCTGGTATTTAATGATATAACAATGTTTTTAATTTGACTGAATCAATAGCATGAGTAATTTATCTTCACCAGCACTAATCTCTAAGCCTGACACAGTATAGGCCAAGAAACTGTACTGTGTGCAAATATACTCCATGCTCAACTGCTGCATGAAAATGCTTCCTCATTGTCCCTTGGTTCATGACAGCAAAATTCCTTTCTGAAATGCTGAAAATACCTGAAAGATGTTCAACGATACTTCTCAGTACTTTACCACTATCTTAAATAATTTGGACAAAGATTAGGGAGGTTTAGATGATAGATGTGAGCTAGAAGTCTGGGAAAGGGCTGAAAGAATCTCAGGTACTGTTAAGGTTTTTTTTGCTATTAAATGATGGATCTATTCAGAGGAGAACTTCTAAGATTTTTTACAATAAAAAGAAAATTCTTGGCGAGCCCTAGTGTAGTAGTGGTTTGATCCACTACCTCCAGCCAAGAGTGCAGTCGGCATAGATTCCAAGGATCTGGGTTCGCATCCCAGGGCTAGGGAGAGCAATCACGATGACCAACTTGAATAAAAATAAAATGTTTCTTCCTCCTCTCTCCTTATCTGCCAGCCTACTTGCCTTCTTTCCTGTCTGTAACTTTCCTTAAAAAAAAAAAAATCACTGTACTATATCTGAGTAAATATATTGTAGGCATTTTTGGAGTGAGAATTCTTCAAGGACAAGTTTCTGTCTTTCTCTTTGTTCCTTCTAGTTCTCCTAAATTATCACTCACAGTCTATTATAAAGGCCTACTGACTGAAGGAGATTTTTTTCCCCTCTGGTTTTCCTATGATCTTTAAGTTGAGCTGTCTTTGAGGGATAGTAAGTAAGACACATCATACTGATTTCAATTTACTTTCCACTCTTTTAACTAATCACTCTATCATGTAATCTTGCCTCACAGATGTGTGAATGCTGCTGATAGTGAAAGTAGAACAGTAGATAACAGCTTCTGCAACCAAGATGAAATTCCCCCAGAAACCCGATCCTGTTCTCTTCTGTGTACCAATGAATGTGTCATGTCTGAGTGGGGACTTTGGAGCAAATGCCCACAGGTAATTTCTCTTTCCTGTTAATGCGGCAATCCTCTGTGCTGTCTTCTCTGTTGTTCTCTATAAATGCATAATGCTGTTCCCCCAATGACTTCTAGCAACGTGGGAAAAATTTTGTGCCTAAGAATGCAAGAAAAGGAGAAAGTTTTCAGTGAGCAAGACTGGATGATTTAAAATGCCAGTGCTTCTTTTAAGTCCTTTGTCATGGGAGTATGAACAAGGAAAATGAGCCTGTAATGATCACGCAAGGATTCGAAAGCATGCCTATTGTTAAAGGGGTTTTCTTTAGCACCAAATGGTTCTCATTAAACTAGAGAGTCTAATGGTTCTTTTTCATTTTTGTCTTGGCTGAATCAATTATATCTCAGCAGCTCAACTTCACTGTGTAATTTAGCTTCTGTTAGTGATAATCTGTTACTGCTTTTTGCTGTTTTCCCAAAGATGAAGTGTTCATTTGGCATGTTCTTCCTCCAAAGCTGACCCAAAAAGTCTTTTTAAAAGTCTAAAGCATTTGCCTTTATTTTTCTTTTTTAAAACAATGGAAAGTTACAGGAATATGGCAAAAAGAAATATTCTTCAGGTAACCTGATGTAACTTAATGTTTTTAGTATATAAATTCTGCTGTTTTTATATTTATTTATGTGCCTAAAGAGCTAAAAAAGAAAATTAAAATAAAGAACATATTATATGACTCCAAACATTAGGGAGTATTAGGATACTTTGAATTCAGTGGTGATGTTGCCAATTTGTGGAAATACTGTGTAAAATATTTACATGCAAATTGAAAATATGTTTGAAATCAGTTGATATCCTAGATTTGTAGTTTTACATGATTGATTCCTTACTTACGATTGCAACTTTATATTAACTATTTTATAATTCTGTTTCTGAGAGAGATTTTCCTGTTACTATTTTTTGTTTATAGGCTGTTCTTTAGGAATTAGACAACACAATATTAAGATGAAGAAGGTAATTTGTAGAAATAGAATTCTCGTCCTACTGAGTCCTTTTATTTTGTGTGTGCATTGAACACATTGAAATTTAACATTTATTAAACACTTGTCATGTGCAAGGCACATGTAGAAGTTATTCTGTTTAGTCCTTGCACCAATCCATGTATATACTGTTATCAGTTCTATTGTACAGATGAAGAAAGTGATTCTCAAGGAGGCTTAAATAGCTTACAGGAAGTTCCACACTTAATAAACGATTGAGATGGAAATTAACCTTATTCTGTCTGATAAAGTCATAGCTTCTGCTGTGATATCCTTGGCACATTTATCTTGGAAGAATTAAGGTAGGTTAGGACCCCATGCTTCTTTCTTTTTTTGTTGTTTCATTTGTTTATAATACTACGTAAGTTTCAAGAGAATAGATTGAACTCTCATGTCAGTTAATGTATGTATCACACATTTCCCACCACCAGACTTCTAGTGCCTGTTTCCACTATCATTTACTCTTGCAAACTTAGTTTCTCTCTCCCCTTTTACCCTCTAGTGACCTCAGTTAATTCAGAGTCCTGTGAGTTTTGTTATATTTTGTTCATTTTGTTTCTTTATATTACAAATGAGTGAAACCGTTAGGTGTTTTTTTTCGTTTGTTTGTTTGCTTTATTTATTTATTTATTTTACTATCTGGCTTACTTCACTTAGCATGATCACTTAAAGTTCCATCCAGATTGTTTCAACAGGCACAATTTTTAGATAGTTGAGTATAAGTCCATCAAGTATAGGTCTCTCATGTTCTTTATAGATTATAATGTCAACAGATAGGTTCATTTCATGTCTTGGCTATTGTGAGTCATGCTGCTATGAACATAGGGATGCAATTATCTTTTCTGATTAGTATTTTTGTGTTCTTTAGGTATAGACCTAGAAGTGGGATTGCTGATCAAATAGTAAACCCATTTTAAGCTTTTTGAGGAATCTTCGTACTGTTTTCCAGAGAGGTAGTACTAATTAATTTGCATTCTCACCAACAGTGTGGGAGGGTTGCCTTGTCTCCACACTCACCAGCACTTGCTGTGTCTGCAGGCCAGTCTCACAGACATGAGGTGATAGCTCATTGTGGTTTTGATTTACATTTTTCTAATAAGTAATATAGATAATTTTTTCATGTCTCCACAGGCTGTGTTTCTTCTCTGGAGAAGTATCTATTCATCTGTTCTCCCCATATTTTGAATCTGCTGTATGCTTTTTCTTGTTGAAGTATATGAGCGACCTCTCTCTCTCCTCTCTCTTTCCCTCTCTCTATCTACACAATATACATATATTCATATATGGTCATATATTCATACATACATGTGTGTATATGTATATATATGAATTAATTGAACCCTTGTCCCATGTATGATGTACAAATATCCCCTCCCAATCAATATGTTGCCTTTTTGGTTTTGTGGGGTGTTTTTTGCTGTACAGAAACTTTAGTTTCATCTAGTCCTATTTGTTTAATTTTGATTTTGTTTTCTTTACTGTGTGTGTCATTTCCCCAAAGACCTCTCAAAGCGAATGTGGAGGAGTCTATTGCTTATCTTTTCTTCTATGTGTTTTAAGGATTTACATCTAAATCCTTTAGCCATTTTGAATTTCTGTGTATTATGCTAATGATTGACCTATTGTTATATGTTTTTTTATGCAGGTAACTTTTGTTGTTTTGTTGAAGAGACATTCTTCCCTTCTTTGTATTCTCTTGGGTCCTTTGTTAGATTAGCCATTGTCTGTATGATTTTATTTCTGGTCTCTCAATTTTATTCCATTTGTCTGAGTTTCAGTTTTTACACACATGCTGTTTGATGACAGTTGCTTTATACTGTAATTTGAATTGGGGGAGTGTGATTCTTCTATTTTTCTTATTTTTTTGAAAGATAAACATTGGCTATTTGTTCTTTTATGATTCCATACATACTTTAGTATTGTTCTATTTTCTTCTCATTGGGATTTTTATAAGAATTGCATTGAATCTGTACATTGCTTTGGTAAAGATAGCCATTTTAACAATGTGGAGTCTTCCAGTCCATGAGTGTTGGGTATCTTCCCATCTCTTTGTGTCTGCTTCTTTTAACAATGTCCTGCAGTTAGTATATAGGACTTTCAGTTCCTTTATTAAGTTTATTCTCAGGTATTGTCTCTGTTTTTGTGTAATTGTGAATAGGATTGCTTTCTTAGTTTCTCTTTCCTCTAGTTCCATTGTTTCCATACATATGTTTGTACATTGATTTTGTATTCTGCCACTTTACTGTAGTCATTGTTTCTAAAGTGTTTTTTAGAGGGGTCTTGATGACTTTTTAAGTATAATTCATGTCATTTGCAAATAGTCGTAGTTTTATTTGTTTTCTAATTTATATTCCTTTCATGTCTTTTTTTTTTTCCTGTTATTACTCTGGGTAGGGCTTCCAAACTGTGTTGAACAGCAGTGATGAAATCGTACATCCTGGATTTTTTTTAGATCTTAGAAGGAAAGTTTTCACCACTGAATGTGATATTAGCTGTGGGTTTGGCATATATGGCCTATATTATGTTTGGTATATTCTTCTTATTCCTGCTTCAGTGAGAATTTTTATCATAAATAAGTAATGAATCTATTAAAATTATTTTCCATGTCTATTGATAAGATCATGATTTATGTTTTTCTTTGTTGGTGTGGTATAATAATTGATTGGAATTATAATTAATTGAATCATCTTGTTTTTCTGAAATGAATCCATCTTAGTGACAATGTATCATTCTTTTAAGTATTTCAAGTATTGTTAAATTCTATTTGCCAAGATTTTGCTGAGGATTTTTTCATCTGTGTTAATCAGTGATATCAGTCTATAATTCTATTTTTTCTGTTATCTGGTTTTATGAAAAATGTTAGCCTCATAAGATGTATCCTTTTTAAATATGTATTGAGGTGAATTTGATTTATACAATAATGTAAGTGCATAAGTGTAGGTTCCCATTCGTCAAATATATGATGAAGCACCACACCCAATACCAAATTACCAAAAGTTCTCCATCACTGACCATTGGACTCCTATCCCCACTTGGGAATTAAAGGTAGTTTCAAATTCTTGGATATTGTATATAATGCTGTAATGAACATGGGAGGGTGCATGCATATCTGCAAATTAGTGTTTTGGGGGAAGGGGAGGTGGGGAATACCCAGAAGTGGGATATCAGGATCATATGGGATTTCTTTTCTCAATTTTTTTGAGAAATCTGCATAATGGTTGCACCAATTTACACTCCCACCAGCAGTGTAAAGGAGTTTCTTTTTTCCAATATCCGTGTCAACATTTGTTGTTTCAGGCCTTTTGCAAAATAGCTATTCTCACAGGTGTAAAGTGGTATCTCATTTTGTTTTGCTTTACATTTCCCTGATAACAAGTGAGGAAAAATATTTTTTCTTCTGAACTATTGACCATCTGTGTGTCTTCTTTGGAGAAAAGTCTTTTCAATTATTTTGACCATTTTTTGCTTAGGTTATTTGTTTTTCTGTTGTTGAATTTTATAAATTCTTTATAATTTTGAATATTAAAGTCTTGTCAGATACATGAAGTGCAAATATCTCCTCCCTTTAAATAGCATGTCTTTTTGTTTTGTTGATTTTTTTTCATTGTGAAGAAGCTTTTTAGTTTCCTTAGTCCCATTTGCTTGTGTATTTTATTATTTCCCTTGCCCCTGACGCTGAATACCTAAAGACCTTTCTAAAGCTGATATTATGGAATTTATTGCCTATGTTTTCTCTAAGTATGTTATGATTTCTGGTTTTATATCCAAGCCCCTAATCCATTTTGAATTCATTTTTGTGTGTGGTGTTAGAAGGGTGTTCTGGATTCATTATTTTGCATATGACTGTCCAGTTTTCTTTTGGGAGACATTTACTGTGTCAATTTCTGAATTTGTGTTTGGTGTGTTTCAACTATCCATTTCTTCCTGACTCTGTCTTGATAGATTGTATGATTCCAGAAATATGTCCATTTCTTTGAGATTGACAAATTTGCTAACATATAGTTCATAACAGACTCTTAGAATTACTTGTATTTCTGTATTATCTGTTGCAATCTCACTTTTTTAATTGTTGATTCCTTTTAAAAAGTAGGGTTTTCTTCCTTTTTATGAGTTTACTTAGAGGTTTATCAACTTTGTTTATAGTTTAAAGACTCAACTCTTGGTTTCACTGATCTTTTGTGTAGTCGTTTGTTTTCTAATTTATTTCTTTCTGCTCTAATTTTTATTATTTTTTCTTTCTGCTGACTTGGACTCAGTCATTTTTATCCTCCTTCCTTCAGATACTTTAGCTTAGTTTAGATAATCTGTTTGAGATACCTCTTATTTTATGATTAAAGCCTGTATCACCATAAATTCTCCTCTCGCTGCATCTATATGTTCCAAAAGTTGTTCTCTTTATTTTCATTTGTTTCCAGGTAATTTCTCTTAGATTTCATTTTGATTTCCTCAGTGACCCAGCATTTAGTCATAAGCATATATTTTAGGCTCCACATCCTTGAGTTTCTTCCAGTTTTATTTTGTTTTGTGGTTTATTTCTTGCTTTACACCCTGGTGGTCCGAGAAGATACATTTCAGTCTTCCTGTTGTTGAGATTGTTTTGTGTCCTAGGATATGATCTATCTTTAATAATGTTTCATTTGTACTGCAAAGAATACAAATTCTATTAAGTGGAAAGTTCTGTATATATCTGTTAAATAGTTCTGATATATTATCTCCTATTTAGGGCCAAGATTTCCTTGTGAATTTTCTGTCTGGGTGATCTATGTATTGATGTAAGTGGAGTATTGATGCCCCCAACTATGACTGTATTGCTAGCAGTGTCTCCCTTTAGGTCTTAATATTTGCTTTATTTATTTGGGTTTTCTTGTGTTGGGTCCATAAATACTAATGACAGTTATATCTCTTGATAGATAACTCTGTCACCACTGTATAGTATCTATCTTTGTTTTATCTTACCCATTTTGGATGAAAGTCTGTCTTGTCTAATATCGATATTCTGATATTCCTCATTTCCTTTTTTCATCATTGCTTTGAAATACCTTATTTTTACCAAGGACCTATATTTTCTTTGGATTCGATGTGGGTTTCTTAAATACATAGTATATAATAGGTCGCATATTTTTAATCATCCAGCCACTCTGTCTTTTGATTAGTGAGTAAACTCACACACATTTAGGATGACTGATTTATTGGTCTTATCACTACCATTTTTCATTACTTTTCTGATTATATTCTATTTCTTTTGTTTCTTTCCCCCCTATGTTTCTGTTTGCCTTTTCATTGAATTGTTTTTTAATGGTGGTTCTCTCAGTTTTTTTCATCTTTTATCCTATGATCTCTTTGCTAGTTTTAGGTTTGGTGATTATCATGAATTGTGTGTCCAAGTTTACAAAGTGATAGTATTTTCTGAGCTGCATGAATATATCATTTCCTTTACTTATTTGGTGCTTTTCATTCCCTCTTTAATGCTTTCTTGTTGTCTGTTATTAGTCCTGCTTTTCTGATTCTATTTTTTTGTTTAGCTCCTCTGGCAAGGTTTTGTGACCTATGTTTTTATTATCCATGTCGAAGAACTACTTTCAATCTTTTCTGAAAGACAGGTCTGATGGTAGAGAAATCTATTAGTTAGTCCTGTTTATCTTGAAAGACCTTATTTATCCCTCATGTTTGGATAATTTTTTAGACTAGAGTATTCTTAGCTGATAGTTTTTGTCTTTTAGTATTTTGACTATGTCAGTCCACTCTTTCCTTTCCTGGAGAGTTTGTGCCAAGAAATCTGATGATAGACTCATGGGGGTATCTTTGTAGGTTATGGTTCTTTTTTCTCTTACAGGCCTTAGTAATTTTTCTTTCTTTTTTTTGTTTTTTGACTTTTGATAATTTTACAATTATGTGTCTTATTATAGGTCTTTTTATATTTAGAAATGGTGGGTGTCCCATCATCTTCTTGGATTTCCATGGTTAGTTCATTTGTCAGGTTTGGAAAGTTCTGTTCTTATGTCTTTAATAGATTTTCTACTGCTTTCTCCCTCTCTTTGCTATCTAAGATATCCTCTATGTAATCTGATTTCTTAGAGAGTTTCTTCATTTGTGCTACATCTTGGTTCTCTCTCTTCTTCCATGATAATTTTCCACATTTTTATCCTCAATTTCTGAAATTTGTTCCTCTGAGAGTTTCAGCCAGTTTATAGGACTTTCCATGTTTGTTTTCAATTCTTTGTATTCTTCATATACAGAATAACCATTTGTATATTATTTATAGCTTTGCTCTTTAGTGAAGAAGTCCTTACAATCTTTTACTTTTTTTCTAAGATCATAGACTTGCCTTTGGCTGCAGCCCTTCTCTCTCTGCTCCTCAAGTGGCTTTCACCCACCTTCAGGATATGTGCCTGGATCAAATATGTGCCTCTTGAAGTCTAGCCATTGTGGACTGCCAGTGAAAATAGTTGACTTCTGGTGGTTCTAAGAGGGACGGCTGCTTACTCTGATGTTGTGAGGTAATTCTGCAACATTTAAGAGCAAAGCAAATTATTTTAGCTATTTGTGTGATTACTCCATGACTGAGCACATAAATTCACACTTGAGAAAGTGTGGTGCCCTATACTTTTTCTTAATCAACTGAAGAATTAGCAACCCAAAATAGTTTAATTAAATGTGGAGGTCATGATCTTCCCCACTTCTTTTTTTCTGATTTGTTCTCAGAAGAGTCCTTTAAGTTCTAATCTCTTTGCAATGAAAATGTTAACCTTTTAAGTGAAGGTGTCTGATCATTGAGATTAAATGTTGGTTTTAGGAATATCCTACTTAATGTTGTGATGGCCATGTATCCTGTGTTTGCTTCTTTGGGTTTTTAAGAGGCAATTTTATTTAAGGTTTGAGTTTATAAACATAATCACTCTCTTTTCGGAGTGCTTAGAAAGTGGAGATAGAGAAAATATTTTAACCACATTTTTTTGTATCTGGAAGATGACATATAGGCAGTTGCTATTCATTTATCAGCAAGAAATAAAAGGGTTAATACTTCAACTGTGCCATGTACCTTTTAAGTTACATAATTGTAATAACAGACATAACAACTTTCACTGAGCACAATTCATATAACTCACAATTTCCTGTTGTCCCTATCACTATATATAATATTAGTTTCTCAGGTCTGACCACATGGTTTTGTTCTTTCTCAGATGCCACAATATTCTCATGTGTAAAGAATATACTGGGAGGGAAACAAAAGTACTTACTGTTCACACCTGATTATTTTCCTGTTGCTAGATATGTTACATTATTAAAAAAGATTAAACTTAATAGTGTAATGCCCCAACATCACAGGTGCTTAAGCAGTACTTGAGGATGCTTGTAATCATGATTACAGCAAAGTCAGTAGGCTGGATCTTTGTGCCTGATGCATAATTAGCACTTCATTGTGCATTTTCTACACAAAAACAATTAGTGACTTATTTTTTTCCTTAAAGCGTGTGATGATTTGTGGATTCTAACAACTGGCTTCATTTTTGTTTTACCAAATTCTCCTTTGATAGTCTGCAATGTGACATATTAAGCTAATAGGAACCATTTCACTATCCTTTTTTGTTTTTCAAGATAGATTTATTTATCTACTTAGAGGAGGGAAGCAAGAAAGTATGAAGACAAGTAGGCAGACAGGATGAGAGAAGAGGAAGAAGAAGCATTTATCTGTTTAGTTTTTCATGCTGGTTATATCCCCTGTCCCAGGTCATGAACCTCAGGTTTACATGGACTGTGCCACCCAGTGCCACAGACTTCACAGCTGAGTCACCAAGACTTGCCCATTTTGTGATATTTTTTCTTCTTTTTCTTCCCAGGAACAGTTATTTAGAGCAAAATATGTAAACAAACTAAAAATCTTCAGGATATTTCTGAGACAATTTTTTTCTCTTTTATAAACAAAATATTCTGAAATCTTTATTTTGATTTTGCTGTAAGCTCCATCTAATGTGATATAATATTTTATATCTTTAAATACAATGAAGTAAATAGATTTATAAGTTAATTAAAAAAAACTTAGCCAAAGCTATTAAACCCAAATCAAAACTGTTTCTTGAATCCCTGCTATATGCCCACACTCTTTAGTCCAAGCATATATGAGACCGTCAGTGCCACCAAGGCATTCACAGTCTTCTGTAGCTTTATAAATACTTACAGTGCTGGTGAAGCAGACTTCAGTAACTGACTAGCAGTGTTCATTTGTTGCTACAGTGTTAAGGAATAAAATAGTAACATTAAAAATATTAAAATGGTAGCACTATAGAAAATTTTGTAAATTCTTTCTAAGCTCTGGGTCAATGATTTTCACATCAGTACATTTGAGAATCATCTTAGAAGCGTGTTGAAAGCACAGTGTTCTCTGCCCCACCCCAGAGATTCTTATTCAATAAATTTGAAGTGGGGCCCATGAATTTGCATTTCTAGCAAGTTTCCAGATAATGCTAATTCTGTTATTCCGAGGAGCATCCTTTGAATCACAGGCTTTTGGTTATTACATCCTACTCATGTTTCTTTTCGATCTCACTTTAATTACAATTATTTATTGACTATTGAATTAGTACCTAACATAATATAGAAACTTAGATTTACAAATTCTTTCCTTGTGCCATGGTGTTAATCATTTTCTTTTTGTTATTCCACTTAATCTGCACAATGACACCATGGAATTGATAATCCCCTGATGTATGGATGGGTAAACTGAGTTTCAGAGTGGTTGGAAAGCTGCTGCTTTTGAAGAGCAAGGAAGGAGAATAGTGACTGCTTCAGCCCAGAGAGTCTGTTTAATCCTAACCACTATAAAATAAATAGATGTCATACTTTCTGTCCTCAGGAATATTATAGTCTATAGAGATTCCTTCCTTTTCTGATTGCTTTAGTTATTGGATTTGTAAAGGAGGGTATCCATGTTGATTAATCTACTCATGCAAATGGTTTCCAAGGAAGAAAAGGACAAGAGTCAAGAAGGAGTGTTCAATCTAATGCCCTGGACACTTGCTGGCTGTGTAACTGCGACCGAGTCACTTAAACTTGTAACAGTCTCCTTACCAAGAAAATTAGGACAATGACAGCTGTTATGCTGGAATGTTTAAGGAGTAGAGAAAAAATATATAAAGTAAAAAATGTAGTGTTTCTTAATTTGAATTTCTTTAAAAAAACAAAAGAAAAGAAAATCAAATCAAAACTCCCCCTTATATTTTCAGCATGAGTGCAGAATAGAAGGCAGTCACTGATTTCCTAGTCTTCTAGGGAATCTTCCCTACCCCCACAAAATGAGTTATTGCTTTATCTTACGGAATTAAAACATCACCTCTTCTGAGAAAAATTTAACTGTAGTCCCCCAAAAGAAAAAAATATTTAAAAAGATAACCGAATGAATGAATTACTAACATTAGCATAACTGCCAAATGCATGGCAGAAGAAAAAAAACAAAAAACAAGACAAAGCCATTAAAATTGTATTAGAATTGTCTTTATTGGAAGATGCTGCTAATAATGGATCAAGCAAATATGAAAATAATTCAAGGTGGAATTTGAAGAAAATGGATAACCATGTCTTCAATCTATCTTCATATTCATGTTTCTCGTGTGTATTTATATACATATATACAACATAAGTTTTTTTGCTCACTTTCTTTGCTCACTTCTCTAGAATATTTAAAGAGTAAAGGAAGTTTATGGAATTATACATAGAAAAAGCATAATAGTGTTCACTCTTTAAAGGTATGAATTTGTGTATATAAGTACAAATGTGTATAAACACACACCCATATATATAAATACAAATATGTATATAATTAATTGTCTCTTGCTTATTCCCCAATATAGCTCTTTTATCTACCTAATTTTCCAGTTTTATCCTTATCCTTTATACTTGAAAATTATGTCAATGAGTATTCATAGAATCATATTTTTTCAAGAGTGGTTTATAAATTTCAAGAAATGCTCACCCCTGATGTATCAGAAGAGCATATAGTTATCTTTATTTATGCTTCCAATCCTGTAGAAATTGTCTGTTGAATAATACAGATTTTCTATGTATAACTTTCCTTGGAGGCTTGACAAAACAATTTCTTAGACCACAATGTTGATAGAAAAAAGCAAAGAGGATTCTTGGAGACGTATTTCCAAACTGATGTATACTTTACAGAAGAGAGCCTTTGGAAACCCCATCTAGAAAGATGATTTAAGTTTAGCAAACCAATTGGATTGATTCACTCCAGCTGAATGCATCAAAGGCTGACTGGAACCGTATTCAGCGATCCCTTTAGACTGTGGGAATTGTCCCCTCATTAAACAGTGGTCCAAATGAAACCTCATGACCAAACAATGACTGAAATCTCTGCATTATCACCAGGACAACCTCTAAAGAAGGATCACCAAGGGAGACTGCGAAGATACTATATAGAGCATAAGTTAAGCAAATCTGGATTCTCTCCTAGTCTTAGGATATTTTGCTTTTAAAATGCATATTATTTATATATTTTTCACCTTATGTATAAAGAACCACATTAAACTCTACAAAAAGGACTCCTCATATGTAACTCTATGTGACTTTCACACTCATGAAGGCCAATACACATGCATTGGCAGACGTATGCTACCTTTACTCCTTCAGGTGAATATACTGCTTTAAAAGGTAGAAATGCATAGCAATTTTCTGATACATGCTCCAGAATTAAGCATTTGAAGCTAAAAAATATCTTATTTTATGATGTTTTAATGTTATTTTTGATAAAGGCTATCAGCAGTGGTGGGTTTTATTAGTGCTGACTCAGCATTTTATGCACCTTAGCACCACCTCTGAAAGTAATGTTTCCAGGGAAGCATTTTACCCCATTGCTTCCTACCTGCACTCAGCTCCAAGCACTTCATCACTTCATTCTGTAGTCTATGACATGCAGATAACAACCTTTATTTGTCTCTGGGGGACAGGCTAGTGGTCACAACCTTCAAGCTACCTAGTGTTTTTCTTTGACTCAAAACTGAAAGCCAGAGGAGAATGATGATCATCTTCTATGTTCTGGACGGCAAACTCTGCTTTCTTCTGCTAAATTGATATTGGCCCTTGTCAGAAGCCAATCATTCATTACTCACATTTGTGGAGTATATCTTACCCCTGTGTGCAGTCAAGTTTAATATCACTTAGAACCATTCTTATTTCTAGAAGTACATTAGACCCTGAAAAATGGTTGCTTCATTTCATATAGTATAGCAGAAAATGATCATCTAATAAAAGCAGTCTCTCAGCTACTCTAGGTTATTAAGTTTAATATGTTTTTTATCATACTTATCAGTACAATTTCTTTGACTCTGTCACTAATTTGAAACACGAAAGATTCCATTGCTTTGTCCCTGTCTCTCTCTATTCATCCCTATTTATCGTTATCTACATTTCATAGTAGAAATTCTCAGAAAAAGTGCTGCAATGATCCTCACTAGTTGATCACCCAGCCTCAACAATTATCTGCACATGATAAGCATTTTGCTGCTTATTTCTGCTTCCCCACTTCTGTCTCTTTTATGCATGATTTTAGAGTATATGCCACACTTCCTATCATTTTATCCATAAGTACTTTTATATAACTTCCTAAGAGATGACTAATCACACCATCAACTAAACATAGCTGTATTATTTTATGCTAAAAGAGGAACATAACTTTTCCCATAAAAACATAACGCTTATACAGAGTGTCAGAATTAATATATTCAGGATTGAAATGTGATTATAGAGCTGGTTCAGAGGATTGGTGAGGGGAGTGAGCTTTCACTTCTAGACGTGATTTAAAAAAATGTATCCTTGGATTTTTTAAATTGGATTGAATTTATACTACCATTGTAAGTAACTAAAATGAGGGTGAAATATATAAAATCATATTTTCAAACACTGGACAACAGATATCATAAGATTATTACCACTGAGAGAAAAAAGGCAAATGAAGTGATCCTTAGAATCACATGGCTCTGTGGGTGGAGACACTTTCTGGAGGTGATGCCAGGAATGAAATCTCAGCAAGAGCATAAAGAGGAGCCAGAGATCAGATGTCTAAAAGCTGGAAGAAACTGAAAGTTGAAGGGCATTCTACCACAGGAGGGTATAACCTGGCATAGAAAAAAGTCTAGATATCTGCATAGAGGTGGTTTTCTCTGAGTTCTTGGCCTAATACTAATTTTCACTTGTGTGGTGTGAAACTTCGAGCTCAGGCAAAGAATAAATTCTAGGAAGATGCTGGAGGTACACATTCCAATATTCATACAGATTTGAGAGATATTTTATTTGTGTTCAGCTAGCAGCCAGATACCTACCTGTTCAAGCCTTCAGGCTACTTGATAATTCCCCAACCAGAGTTGTACATTAAGAGAACAAAATTAGCTCTAGAATAAAAACTACTGTACAATTTCCAAACAATGAAAGGATCAAGCTGATACACAAGTAACTTTACTGCCTGCCAAAACAAACTTTAACACACTTAAATGGAAGACCAAAAAATGCAACCATGTGAAAAATCACAATGCGAAGGAATGGTTGGTGACTCGAAGGAGTGATAGGGGTATACGTAGCACTGGAATTTTGTTTCTTGAGCTCTGGTGTAGTTACATGGGAGTTTTCACACTGAAATTTTTAAGCAGCATTCCTATAACATATGCATTTTTCTGTATACATCATATCTCTAATCATAATATCTATGAACAGGCACCAATCTGTGATCCATAAACAAGAGAAAAACTAGTTAATAGAACCAGAAATAATAGCAATTATGCTAGCTGAATTTAAGGAATTTACCAGTTATAATAAATAATATAACTATGCTCTGGAATTTAAGGGAAAATATAAAGATCATAAAAGGTGAAATAGAGCTTCCTGAAAAGTAAGTATGTAACATTTAGGGATCTAAAATATAACACCTGAAATGAAAAAAATAACAAGGGGGGATATTAACATATTAGACTTTGCAGAAGAAAAGATGAGTGAATTTCATAACTAACTGGTGGAGGTAGGGGACCAAAACAATATTTTAAAGGAATGGCTGGAATTATTCCAAGTCAATGTCTGGGGGAATGCTGTCTAGATAATATAATCCTGAGACTGACAATATTCTGAGACCAAAAATACTAGAATTTTCAATATTTATTCTACGGACAGTCTTTCACTTAATTCTTTTATTTTAAAGTTTGCTTCCTTGTGCCCGTTATCTTCCATGTGTTGCCCCCTTTTAAAGAGGAACAAAGTTCTACTCTTCAGCTAAAGTTGAGAAAAACAGACATCTGGCTGGTCAGGTGGGCAAAGCCTATGTGGGAATCTATTCAAAACACACTTTCAAATAGCACTCTAGTTTTAAGCTTTAGTTTCACCTTCCTTTTCAGATTGCTGCTCAAATTCCTAGTCTTTTGAGACTTTCCAGAACAATCAAGTTTCCATTTACTCTAGGCTTTAGTACTCTCTGCTCAACTAAGGCAGTTAGCCCATCAATTTGCTAGTGTTCTAAATTATATTGCTTTTGGCATGCCCTGGTGGAATAGTGGTAGGTCATTTGCCTCCTAACCATGCAGACCACATACCCTTGGGTTCCAGCCCTGGGTTGGGTGGGGGTTGATAGTGGAGCAGGGGAAAGACAACCAGTGTGAGCAATGAAATTAAAATAAAATGCTTCCTCATCCTCCTCTCTGCCTGCCTGCCCACTCGCCTTCATTTCTGCCTGAACCATTCCCTTTAAAAAGATTAATAAATTGTATTGCTTTAGTACCTCTATTTTATTACATTAGCATAATTATTAAGGACTTTTTAATACAAATTGCTTTACTCTCCTTTTAATCCCTTTAATATCATTTTAGTGTTATTTCTGGAAGAGAGTTCTTTCACTTTTAATCAAAAATCTCTCTCAACTGAATCTCTATCAACTATCAATTGAATCACTGTCAACTATCAACTGAATCTTTAAGAATTTATGGAACCTTAATGTCGCTGAAGAGTAGTTTATATGAAACAAAGTCTTTCTTAAAAAATGAACAGATTATTCTTTTAGAATATATTTCTAATGATTTAATTGTTAAAAATATATACATACATTTAATGTATCTGATATTTAATTTTGTATATGGAATTAGATTTTTCTATTAAATTGCAAGTGAACATTCTTTCATTTACTTATTTCTGTTTTCCCATTATTCTTATGAACATTTTCTTAATATTTTTGTTGTATTCAATTTTTTCATCACTAATATTAATGTTTTTCTTTTCCATGTGCATTTTTAACTGATTCTAGTGTCTAAATCAACCATTATGTGTGATGTATACTTAGTCAATCATCTTTTCTTAGTAATTATACTGGTAGCTTTTGTTTTTATTAATTCACATTGTCACATAATCACATAATCATCTAATCTGTATATAAGCATATAGTCTGTTTTAATCTTTTGACGTTTGCATTATTTTCTCTCTATATTTATACTAACAAGCACTTTCTAAATAATGCTAAAAATTAAAATACAATTGCAGTCTTTTTTCCCTTTGTTTTAATCATATAATTCTGTTTGAGTTATTTTTAAAAAATATTTTTCTTATGTTTAAGAATTTTCTCTGATTTCTTTTGACATATGTAACTATAAAACATGTATTTATTTTCAGGAATTATTGCTCAGTTTTATCAAATACTTTTTACTGATAACATACTTTTTAGAATTTGTCGTTTTCAAATGGTATGACTTTAAAATACAACTTATGTTTTTGAAATGTGCTATTATTCTTAAAGCAAATTATTTGATTGGAGGTTTACAAACTCTAGCTTTGTGAAATCTTAGTTTGATTATATTTGTTTTGGGTTTTGTTTTGTTTATTCTTAAAGGGTGCAGGCAGGAATGAAGATGAGCAGAGGTAGGCAGGCAGGAAGAAAGAGGAGGAAGGCACATTTGTTTATTTGTTCATCTGTTTGTTCCCTGGTCCCTGCAACACAAGCCCAGCCCTTGGGATGTTTGTGGACTCTGCCCCATTGCTACTCCACCAGAGCATGTCTGTCCATTATATTTTCTTCAATCCTTTTTACATATCTGTGTGACAATGTGTGACATTTTGTATTAAGTTTTAGGCATCATTGTTTAAAATAGCACTACGTAAAATGTTGTCATGGATCTGGAGTAAAATATTAGGTTTCTTTTATTTTTATGTTTCATGTTTTTCATGTCTCTACTCATTTCAGGAGACATATTTGTTCCTTCATATTATGGGTTTATTCTTTTAGTATTTTAAGAGATATAACTATATCATCTCATATAATGAACATATCATTCTGATGTGTATATATGTATATATTTTTTTCTTATCAATGCTTAATTGGGCAACACTAGCAGCAGCCATGACAGATTATATACCACTGGTTATTGAGCAACCTTATCATTTTTTGAATTTTCAAACAATGCTCAGTGTTTTACAATGATTATGACTTTTCAATTGAGATAGATAATTTATTATATTATTTTCATTTGGTTTCAAGGAACAAAAGGCCCAGTACACAAAGCTGCCACGTGTATGAAAATTATACATAGAAAATTGATGTGAAACTATAGTCTTTTGAGACCGTGTGTATCTTCCATGCTTGTCCTGATTTTTCTTTTTTGTCATCAACACCTGTTCTTCACTTTGCACATCTGACATGTGCTTCCACCATCCCTTTTCCCCAAAGGATAACCACAGTATCCTCTTGTGCAAAACCTGGGAAGAACTAAATAGCTGACTGAGCTTTTTACTATGACTACTATGGTTCAAAAGGAATTTTGACCAAGGCACATTAATTTGGGGCAGATGGAAATCTGATCCTGCATGAAGAGTCAGCTTGAATATTATCTTCTGTGCTGAAACTCTCGGCAGGTTGAGGGAAACTGGAATGGGAATTTGGCCATGACAAGCACCATGATTGCCTTGCCTAGTGTATCTGACAGTAATAGCATGATTATTTCTCTATACGTATACAATTTTATCAAACATGGGTTTTAGATTTTCTAGAATAAAATAGATGGCATGTAGCACCATTGCATTCTCTCTCTCTCTCTCTCTCTCTCTCTCTCTCTCTCTCTCTCTCTCTCTCTCTCTCTCTCTCTCTGAATCTCTGAACTCATATTTTGAAAATTCTTTATATAAACATCTTTGCCTTTTTTCCAGGAAAACAATCCAGTCATTCACAGTGTATTATTTTTTTAATGTAGTTCTAGGTTATTTTTGTACATATGTCAGAAAATATTACATATATGTGTAATTACATATATATTATATAGTTTTATAGTTTTTTAAAGAAAGGAAGGAAGGGGGGGAATACATCTTTTGAAGGAGCAAGGGAGAAAAAAGAAAGGGGAGGATGAAGAAGCATTTTAAAAGGAAGAGGGAAGGAGGGAGAGAGAGAAGGAACAGTATCTTTATTTAATTTTTCACCCCAGCCCTGAATCATGAACCCATGTCTGTGGGCTTTACATGGTCTGCATACCATGTAAATCTGCCTTCACCATTAGGGCATGCCTCTTATAATTTATTTTAAATTTTTAGCTGACCTTTTGCCTTTAATTTTATTGAAAGAACATTGCATCATAACATTATATGTTTAAGGTATGCATCATTATAAATCAATATCTGTATAAAATACATTAAGTTCACAACCACCATTCTACATCTTCCTGTGCCATTCAATTGAACAAGTTTTTAAACTGTAATGATCCACTTATGCTCAATTTTTTTGAAAGCACACAACAGATTAACAGCATTTATCAAGTCTAGTCTGTTTTTCCCCTAAACTGTTATTTTTGGTTGTTGTACTCCAGTAATATATATTCTTTTGGTTTTAAGGTTTGTATTTTTCCAACTAGAATAAAATTCTTTTTAACATATTTCCTCTTTTTTTGTAATGAAACATTCGAGGACATTCATATCAAGGATATTGTAGGATTTAGCTCTAATGGATAAAGGCTGGATGAGACTAGCTGGAATATTAAGGATTTGGCTCACCTTAAATTTAAAATGAAGTATCACTATACATATATTTTCATACATATATTTGTTTATATTCATATATATATTTTAAAGTAATATGTATTTTCATTCTTGTCTAAAAAGTCCATCTAAATAGTTAGATTACAAAGTATATTTAAGTGATTAATAATTTTTCATGCCTTAATATCTGCTTTACATTTTTATTTAATTATTTATTGAGGTGACTTTGATTTGCAAAATAATATAAATCTATATGTGCAGGTTCCCCATTCCTCAAATATATGACAGCACACCCTGCCCACCACCAAATTACCAAAAGTCCTTCACCATGGTCCTTTGGACCCCACCACCACTTACCCCCCACCACGCCTCTTTACCTAATGGTAATATCAATTCTACGGCTAGTGTCAAAGGGTTGCCTTTTGTTATGTCTGTTCCATTGCTTTGTTTCTTTATGTTCCACGTATCAGTGAGTCATACAGTAGTCTTTCTTCTGACTTATTTCATCTAGCATAGTACCTTCTAGTTCCATTCGTGTTGTTGGACAATTACATGATTTCATTTTTTCTAAGGATTGTGTAGTATTCCATTGTGTGTATATACCACATCTTTATCCATTCATTTGATGATGGTCAAGAAATAGGTAATTTCCAGTTCTTGATTATTGTAACTAATGCTGAACTAAACATGGGGATGCATATATCTCTGTGAATTAGTGGTTTTGTGTCTTTTGGGTAAATAGCCAGAAGTGGAATGAGATTTCCATTTTCAATTTCCATTTTCTTTTTTTTAGAGGACTCTCCATACTGCTTTCCATGGGAGTTACTCCAATTTGCACTCCCACCAATAGTGTAAAAGAGTTCCCTTTTCTCCACATCCTTGCCAGCCTAGGTTGCCTCAAGACTTAATAGTTAATCCCAGAGGTAACAGATGCGATCTCATTGTTGATTTGATTTGCCTCTCCCTAATAACAACTGAGAAAGACCATCTTTTGATATATCTGTTGGCCATGTATATATCTTCCTAGGAAAAATGTATATGCAATTCTTCTACCCATTTTTCAACTGAATTATTTGTTTTTCTGTCGATGAGTTTTATGGGTTCTTTGTATATTTTGGATATTAAGTCCTTTTTCAGATACATGAAATGCAAATATCTTCTCACAGTCATTAAATTGTCTTTTTGTTTTGTTTCTTTTACTGTGCAGAAGCTTTTTAGTTTGTTTTTTTGTTTTTGTTTTCGTTTCCCTTGCCACTGGAGTAGAGTCCTCAGAGATTTTATTCTCTCTAGCATAGTTTGCCTATAGAATCACAGTGTTTTTGTGCATTGATTTTGTAGCCTGCCACATTAATATACTGACTGATTAATTCTAGTCATTTTTAATGTCATTTTTAGGATTTTCTATATATATATTATCATTTCATCTTCAAATACTGATACTTTTACTTTCCCTTTCCAATTTCAATTCCTTTTATTTTTTCTTGTTGCCTTGTTGCTCTTGGTAAGATCTCTAGTACAATTTTAAATAGCAGAGATGAGAGTGCACAGCCTTGTCTTATTACTGATCTTAGAAGAAATATTTTGACTTTTTTCACCATTAAGTATGATGTTGGCTGTGGGTTTATCATGTATGGCCTTTATTATATTGACATATGTATCTTATATCCCCAATATATGTAGCTTTTTTATCATAAATTGGGTTGAATGTTGACAGAAGCTTTCTCTGCAATCTCTAACAATATGATCATATGATTTTTCTTCTTGCTCTTGTTGATGGATGTAGTATATGAATAGATTTGATTTACATATGTTGAACCATCCTTGCATCTCAAGGATAAATCCCACTTGGTCATGATGGATGATCCTTTTGATATCTTGTTGGATTTTGTTGAAAATATTTGCATCTATATATTTGCTTTTTAATGTGTACTGTGGTTTGGTTAGAAGACTTGTGTATAATCAACTTATGTTAATATTCACTCTTTTTGAAAAATTAATTAATTTGCTTTCTTAGAATATATGCATATGTATAGGAAAATCCTGCTACATTCATTATGTTTCTCAATATTCGTGTGCCCATACATTTAACTTGCCAACTTAAAAAGTTCTAGATTGGCAGAAGTCTTATAGAGTCTGCTATTACACTTGCATTTCTATCTCAGTTCTCTTGCCTTTTAATCATGTTGTAATTCTATAGCTTGGTGTCATTTTATTTAGTAAAATAATATTCATAAATATGTCATCCAATAATTTTGATTTGACGTGTTTCATCAGAATTTGCTGCCTTTTTATTTTATTAATTTTATTGAAAGAACATTGCATTATAACATTAAATAGATTTAAGGTATGCATCATAATAAATCAACATCTTTATAAAATACAGTAAGTCCATCATGTTTCAGTTTTTTGTTTATTATGCAATTAATACCTTTTACCCTTTTTGCCTGTTCCACCATCCCTATTCTCCTGTAACCATTGATTTGTTTTTTGGGTTTGTTTTTTTTGGCTAAAAGTCTATTGTTTGATTTAGGTTTTGTTTCTTAAGTCTAATTTTGTTTAGTTTATCCTTTTGTTTGATATCTCTATACACCACATATGAGTAATAATATATGATGTCTTTCTCTTTCTGGCTTATCTCATTAAGCAATATTCCCTCCAGGTCCATCCATGTTGCTGTAAATGGCAGGAGCTCGTCTTTTATGAATGAATACTATTCCATTATGTGTGTGTGTGTATACATATATATATATTATATATACTACATCTTATTTATTAAATCTTCTTTCAATGGTCATTTATGTTTTTTCCAGCTTTTGGGTATTGTAAATAACACGGCAAAGAACATGAGGATGCATTCGTATCTGAGAATAGTGTTGTATTTTTAGTATCCAATAGAAGAATAACAGGATCATAGGAGATTTCATTCTCAATTTTTTGAGCAATCTCCATACTGCTTTTCATAATGGTTGCATCATTTTACACTCCCACCAACAGTGTATAATAGTTCTCTTCTCTCCATATCCTCTCCAACACTTGCTGTTTTCATACTTTTGCATGATAGTCATTCTCACACGTGTGAGGCGATAGCTTGTTTTTATTTGTATTTCCTTGATGATGAGAAGTAGAACATCTTTTCACGTTGACTGCTGGCCATTTGTATGTCTATGAAGATAATCTGCCATTTTTATTTTGGATTGTTAGGTGTTGTTGAGTTATGCTTCTTCATGTGTTTTGGATATTAACCCCTTGTCAACTGATGAGCAGATATCTTCTCCAATTCACTAAGCTGTTTTTTGTTTTGATGAGAGTTTCTTTCACTGTGCAGAAGCTTCTTTGATGTAATCACATTTGTTTATTTTGGATTTTATTTTCCTTGCTATTGAATTCAGTTTCCCAGAAACATCTGTTAGGTCAATGTCCGGTAGTACTTTGATTCTGTTTTCTTCTATGTCGTTTATTGATTTTGGTCTTACTGTTTGTTTTTTTTTTCTGACAAGAACTCCATTTCCCGTTTGTTTTTATCTTTACTCATCCTCACTCATCCTTAATTCCTACATTTTTTTCTTATAAATAAGAGTTCTACTAGAAGTACATATTGATAATTTTTGCTTTTAGTGGTTGTATTTAAAATTTAAGTTTTATAATTGTCATATGATATATTTTATGCTTAAAATCTTTAATATACATTTCTCTTATAAACTTTTGAAAAAACATTAATTCATGAACCATGTCTTTCAAAAATATTTATCATTATTTCTATCCCAAATTTCCTGTATTTGTCAATATAATATGAAATTATAAATTTAGATGGTGATTCTTGTCAGGTTTTGTATGTTATATAATTATATACATATAATTGTGGATTTCCATATAGAAAATGTTAATCTTTTCTAATAGACCTTTTATTTCTTTTTCACTTTTAATAGCAGGGATTTCTTTCATTATTATATTATACTTATAAAATAAAAACATGAAGAAGTTGGAATTATGCATTTCTATTTACTTTATTATGAGACTATTTCAACATAAAGTGTTTTGGCATAGCCTAGCACCATAATCATTATTCTTAAACCTGCTCTCATTTTCATGTATTATTAGATGCATCTTTATGCTGATTTTTCTCTGTTTTTCACTGTAGTATGTTTTGATATTATTTGTACATGTTCAATTTTATGGTATTTTAATAGTCTTCCTATGAGATATACATTTCAGAAATTATAATGAACAAATCCTAATGGCACATCTTGATTTATTGTACTCTGTGTATATATAATTAAACATCAGGTAGATCAAAATAAAGACCAATTTGACACCCTAGAGGTGTCCTGATGCTTCTTTTTGGTTTATAAACACAATTCTCCACTTCAAGTTAGCCACTATTTTTACTTTTATCGCATCTGTTGATTTGATTGCCTTAAACATCATGTAATTAGAATAATACAATATGTAACCTTTGTGTCTGATCTCATTAGCTTAATATTATGTCTTGAACTACATATAAATGAAATGGCACAGTATATATTTCTTTGTATCAGTTTATTTTGCTCATCATATAGTAAATCCTCACTTAGCATTATTGGTAGGTCCATTGACCCAGACTTTAAGCAAAATGATGTATAACGATTGCAGATCCTCAAATAAATGTATTTGCATTCAACATTTTCTTCATTGTTGGTCATATTCAGACTTCATCTGAAAGGAAATTATTAGAAAGTCTGCTTTAATTATTGGAGATTTATGAGTATTATCGAGGAGGTTAATAGATTCTTTGTTGTTGCCAAATAGTATTTTGTTGTAGGAATGTAGCAACGTTTTTGTGTTATTTTATTAATAAACATTTGTTTAATCTAGATTAGGACTATTACAAATATTTCCACTGTGAAAATTCTGTATAACTTGTTTCATGGAATGATGCACTCATTTTTTTGAGCATATTTAGAAATGCTAGATCATAGGATAGGTGTATATTTATTATTGGCACTGTTCAATAATTTTTGAAGTTATAGATCATTTTACACTGCTTATAGTAATGCTTGAGAGTTCTAATACATCCTCTTCCACATTTCGTGCTTTTACAATTGTTTATTTCTGCTCAAATCTTTATTATTTCTTTTCTTCTGCCAGTCTTGAGCTTACTCTGTTCTTTTTGTAATTCCTTGAGGTATAATATTTGTTTATTTATTTGAGATCTTTCTTTTTTCTTAATGTGTTGTTATTATAGCTAAGAACTTCCTCTTAGAACTCCTCTTGTTTAATTCCACAAGTATTTATATGTTATGTTTCTACTTTTATTTATCTCAAGGTATTTTTGAATTTTCCTTTTGATTTCTTCTTTGAAACAATGGTTGTTCAGAATGCATTATTTCTTTATCACATATTCCTGAATTTTTCAGTATTGTTCCTGATATTGAGTTCTACTTTTCTACTATTATGTTTAAAAAGATACTTGATATGATTTCACTTTTATTGAATTAAAGACTTATTTTGTGGCATGACATATGGTCTTGCCTGGAGAATTTTCTGTGTACTTCACATGTATTCTATTGCTCCTGGATGTAATGCTCTACATATATATATACACATTTATATACACACATATACATATACATATAAATATGTATATATACACGTATGTATATATGTATATATTTATATATGCATATATGTAAAATATATGTGTATATATATGTCTTTTAGATTCATTTTGCCTATCATATTGTTCAAGTTAACTTTCTTTATTGAATTTCTATATAGATGCTCTATCCGTTTTGGTATTTGGAGCATTAAAGTCTCCTGATACATTAAATATATAATACGTATTTTATATATATGTGTGTATACACACATATGTATGTATATATATAATTTTCATTCAATAGATATTTGCTTTATATATTTTGAAGCGTTCAGTGTTAAACACATATTTATAATTGTTATATTTTCTTGATGAATTGACCCATTTATCATTACATAGTGATCTTCTTTGTCTCTCGTAACTATTTTTAACTTGTTTCTTTTGTCTCTTATAACTCTTTTTTGATTTCCATCTACTTGGCCTGCCTCTTCACTTTCTTTCATTTTCATCTTGTTCATGTCCTTAAAACTAATGTGACTATCTTGTTGGCAGTGTGTCCTTCAGGTAATGTGTCATTTTGCTGAATAATTTTATCCATTCATATTTAAAATAACTAATGGTAAGTAGGGTCTTACTATTTTCACATTGTTAATTTTACTCTATTTTGTAAGTCATTTTTTTTCTCCCTCTCTTGCTGTCTTCCTTTGTGGTTTGATGATTTTTTTTTTTTGGTTTGGTGGTATGTTTCATTCCTTTATCACAATATTTTTTAATGTCTACTATATTTTTCTTTTATGTAGTTACTCTGGGACTTAAATAAAATACCTTACTATATATGTACTATTTTAATCTAATAACAACTTAACTTTGTTATTATATAGAAATTAAACCTTTTTCTCTCCTTCACATCTTAGGTATTGCTATTACAATTTACATCTTTTAATATTGTTCAGCCAATAACAATTTATTGTAATTTATACTCATTTTAATACTTTATTTCAATTGTTAAACTAAAATTAAAAGTTATCTATGCAACATCATTATAATACTAGCAACTGTGGCTTTGATAATATATTTACTTTAATGGTGATTTCTACACTTTCAAATATTTTTATGTATGCTTTGTACTGTGTCTTTAAAATTCTATCTTTGACTTCTGATAATTTATTTATCCTGGTATAAATCTTTCCAGGTTTAGCCTACTGGGGATATTTGGGTTTTGTTCAGGATGTCAAATTTTCTTCACACATTTTGGAAGTTTTCAGCCATTACTTTTTAAATTCTCTCCTCTTTCTTTGGGGATTCTCATCATGCATGCATTGTTTCTTTTGATGTTATCCCCTGTATACATAGGCTTTCTTTCCTCTTTTCAATCCTTGCTCCTCTTATTTTTTTTAATTTTAAAGGATTTGTCTTAAAATTCACTGATTCTTCATTGCTTTGTGATATTTGATGTTGAAGTTCTCTGTAAAATTTTTTATTTCAGTCACTGTACTCTTCAGCTTAATGATTTCTGTTTGGAAATTGGATTTTTTTTATGGTTTCTATTTCTTAAACATCTTTTGTTCATGGATCATTTGTCAAATTTATTCAGCTGTCTAATGTGCTTTAGTTGATCTTTTGAAGAGATTATTCTGGATTCTTTGTGCAGTTTATAGATATCTGTTTCTTTAGAACCAGCTATTGAATCTTTATTAGTTTATTTTGAAGCTGTTTGGTTTAATTGATTGTGATACCTTTATACCCTTGCATTGGTATTGTATATTTGAGGAAGCTGTCTTCTCTTCCAGCATTTACTATTTCCTATTAGCAGAGAAAGACCATCAGCAGTCAACTCAGTTTAAGGCTCTTTATTGTCAAGTGGTAATATCTGCAGGCATATGAGACTTGCTGTCATGGTCTTTCATTGTGCATGGTCACAGCCATCCTAAGAGATCAGGAGTAGGTGTGGTGACTGGGCTTCACATTCAAGAAGGAACACTGACTGGATGGGCTCTCTGGTGAACCAGGATTGCTGATTAGGATCCACCATCAGATAGGAACACTACCTGGGCACTGCAGTCATCTGGCACTGGACAGGGTCACAAGCTATTTCTCTAATGGGAAGTGCTGTTTGTACTGAACAATTGAGCAGGGTTGCTGGCTAGACTGCCTGCCTGAGTGAAGTCACAAGAGATATGTAGCAATAGGGAAGGGTTCTGTTACCAGGTGGGGAGATATTGTAGAATGGGTTTCACGACTGTCAGTGGTCATTATCAGGTTCCTTAATCAGATTGGGTCAAAATTTATGACCCATAATTTGGTAGGGTTGTTGACTTGGCTCTCTGCCAAGGCTGCCATTGGATGGGCTCCAAGGTTGACTGGAGTCTCTGGCAAGACTTTCTGATTGAGTTGAACTGAAGGCTATGCTCAACAGTTGGTCAAGGCTACTGACTTACTTCACTATCATGGTGGAGATCTGAAATGGGTTCAGAATGACTGGGAACCCAAACCAGATAGAACTGTTGGTCAAGCTTCCTGCTCCATAGGGCTTACAAGTTCAGCTATACATATAAGCAGAGCTTATGGATGACCTCTCTGCTTGGATACCACTACCAGAAAAACAAACAAATAAGCATGGTCTTCCAAGATCCATGCACTGGTTGTAGTGAGCCCCATCTTATTCTCCATCACTAGCTGAGTCTTCCTAGAGGGTGATTCCCCATGTAACAAAACATAAGTGGGCCTTCTAGGAAGCATACCATAATAATGGGGAATTTAGATGCCCCCTTGGGCTCTCTTTTACCACCTGGAGAAACAGTAGGCCTAAGGAAACCCTCTGAATGTAGTGCTGTGGCAGCATGGGGGAGAGGTTGTGTGTTCAAAGTGAAAATAATTATCTTAGCCTCCCAGTGCAGCTTTTCTTAAAATTACCTTGTCTATGGATAGTTGCTCATTTTTTTTGGTGAGGGAAGGGGATTTAAATTGAAAACTTCCTATTCTACCATCTTACTGATATCACTTCGTGTTTTATTATTGGCTTAAATGTATTTATACATTCTAGATGTTAATCCTTTATCAGATATTTATTATGAATCTTTTCTCCAAAACTGTAGTTTATCTTTTTAACTTTGTTACAATAGTTTGTTTTGTTATTTTTATAGGAAATTTTAGTTTGATGATGTCCAATTTATTGTTTTATAGTTAATACTTATTTTGCAAGATCATAAATGCAGTTTCCTATATATTCTAAAATTGTATAGGTTTATTTTTTACATTTTGATATATTGTCCATTTCCAATTATTTTTGTGTGTATGTAACATGGTTTAGGAGTGAATTAGGTTGGATATTTCCAAAGTTGGATCCTGACACAATAATTCAAGCATGTGCTTTATTACAAATATTCAATAAATAAAGAGAGAGAATAAATAAAGAACAATAAAGTAGTGGGGAAGCATAATTGAAAATGGAAAGAGTTGAGAAAGGGTGACAGTTCGTATGAAGTCCCAATTGAGCCTGATCTTGAAAGTAGTTTTGGAGCATAATTATACCACAGAGTTGTTTCTTTTGAGACAAAGGAACTTGGCTCATGTCCCTTGTCACTATAGTCATTCAGCAGTTACAGGCTGCCTTTTGGGAGTGAATATTAAGTCTTGTAGGTGCTTTTGATTCTCCTTAGCATATCAAAAAAGTAGGATAAATGTCCAACTGTAATTATCTGGAGTCTCAAGTACAAGTCATTGGTAGGGGAACATACACAAGCAGAAAAAGAGTGATCCCACCTGGTAGAAATATACAAAGGAATCTGGCTGAATACCAAGAGTATGTGCAGTAGGATGAAAACTTCCCTGTCTCATACAAATAGTTTCTCTAGCATCATTTATTGAAGAGGCCTTCTTTTTTCTCATGTTGAATTGTAGTTCCCATTGAATTATCATCAAATGAACAGCTATATGTTTTTATTTTTGTAGACTCTATTCCGTTAGCTATTTATCTTTCCACACACCAATATCATATCTTCTTAATTACTGTAGATTCAATGTAAGGATTGAAATCTGGTATATAACTTACTTATTTATTTAAAATTCTTCAAGATTTTCATAGGTATTCTCTGTCCTTTGCATTACAATATAAATTTTAGTATTGTAAATTTGTACCCACAATCCTAATATATTTTCTTGATATTTCATAGAATCTGTAGATTAATCTGTAGAGGATTTATATCTTATGAATCACTTTCCAATCTATGAACATGGTATATCTATATATTTTTAAGATCTTTCTTTCAGTAATGTTTTGTAGTTTTCAATATGGAAGTCCTGCTTATCTTAATTTATTACTTCTCTTTCATGTTTTTTTGGCACTATAACTGAATCTATTTTAATTTTCCCGTTGTTGGCTGCTACTGTAAATATATTCATTAATTTTTAAACAATAACCTCTATGTCGTAAGTGGACTAAATTCACTAGTGCTAAAATTGTTCTTTTTTTCCTGGGGAAAACACTGTCTTTCCTATCTTCTTGATCTGGACTCTTTTTCTTATGATATTTTATCACTGTAACATACATCATGGCATCCAAAGTTCAAGTCCTCCCCTTTGCTATATACTACATACTTCTTTATGTATTCCAAAGTAACAATATTTAATTACATGAAAGAAATATTAAAATAGCACACCTGCTTATTTTATTTATCTGTATGTCCAAGTTTCTCCTTCATGCACCCTATATTCTCATGAGAAGTAGTATGAGAATAACATTGTAGTGTATTTTATAGGTTTGGTCATACTTCCTATCATATTTATAGCATGTGGTCAGTTAAGCAGTCCTAATGCCAGCACATCCTAACAATCAATAAATAAACACTTTCTCAAAGATGTGAGAGTGGTATAATATGTACAAATACTTCCTGATTTCTAAACTTTTGTTTTCTTGTTTGTATAATTCCAAGACAATTCCTGTCTAGCTTAAACCTTTTTTCCAATATTAGTCCAGAAAAGTTAATTACAGATTTATTTTGCTGGCTTGGGTTTGAAAGTACTCAACTTTCACTTTAAAGTAAAATGAACTATCTTTTATAGATAAGCTAGTTTTTCTTTTTGCTGATTTTTCTTGGGGAAGAATGAGATTCTAAAAACATTTATATATTATATACATAAATTTTCACTTGTGACAATGAAGATATAGAGAATGTTATCTAGATAGATTGATATAGAAATATCACAAGTCAATTATTAGAAACAAATCTTCTTAAAATAATGTCATTTATTCCAAATTTCTGTACATGAAGATTATATTGGGGATCCATTTAACGTTTTAATTCATATGACTAAGTACTGAGTGCAATCTTTATACTGCTTCTATATTTCATGGTATTTTGAATTATATATATTTATTTTTTTCTAGTCGTTAAGAAACTCATGTTCTCAGTGAAGAAAAAAATTATGCTGTGGCAAACCAGAGAATAATGCCAAAAAGTCAAATATATTTTCAAATTTTATCTTTTTATGGGCATAGAAGAAATGAGATTATTGTAAATCTGAGAGATTGAGAAAGAAAGGCACATAGTAAGTCATATATATTGCAAGCATTGGAGAACACATAGAAATTAACCAAACATAGGCCAAAAACATGAATATGCACTGGATGATATGAATCTTTCAGAAACAGTGCAGAAACTCTTACTTCAAGTACAGCGTAGCTATTAACACACTGTAGGGACTCAAATTGGGGCAGAGACTAAGGTCTTGAATGGAAGATTAAGGGATTATTTTTGAATTATCAGCCTATAGAATTAGTATGTTTCGAAAACTTCACACCTCCCAAAACTTCCATGAAAGATATTTCTTTAACTGCTCTTCATTTAGCTATGTATTCAAATGTCTTCCGATTGCACAGGAAACGAAACTTTTGCCAATATAGTTAATTCTATTCTGATCAAGAATCAGGCATTTCTAATTCTATCTCCACATGAATTTACTTTTATGCAAGTTGATAAATTGAAATGACTTCAAGTAAATAAAGTGAATTGACTCCAATTAAATTAATCAGAGAACACACATGAGTTAATGTGAGAGTTTCACTGAGTCTCTGCCATATATTATTTCTCTTACCTTTTTTTTTCTTTTTGTCTTCTTGCTCTTCTTTGCTTCCTCTCCTCTCCCTCTTCTAGCTGCTCCCCTCCCCTCCCTTTTCCCCTTCTCTTTCTCCTTCGCTTACTATTCCTGCTGTGTCTCCTAACTTTTTCTTATTCCGCTTCAAATTTATAGTACTGTGTGGCCACTTTCTATGGTCTAGTACCAGTGGATTGATAATAGCCTTTACTCCTCTGTTACTATGTATTTCATATTAATTTCAGCAGGTTGAAATTAGATAATAAAACAAGATGATCAGGTATAAACTTCAGAGATGCTGGCAAATTCTCATTGCCATAGAAATAATAGAATATAAGGATACAAAAACATTTTTATTGGTTTCATAAATACTTAAGCTATTGTGCAGTATTTTACAAAACAAAATAAAATGGAATACTTGAGAACTAATATTTCTGGTAGCTCTGGCTTCAAAATCATGGATATGAGGTAATATGGTGTGTGAGTCTGAGATTTTCTTAAAATGGAATTTAGTATATTGGAAGTGCCTAATGTTAGCGGCAATTTAATATTTAATCTGAGCTCAACTTTGAAAAGTTAAATTTAGTGGTAATTATTAAAACAGCAAAATTTTTGACATACATATTATCCTCCATGTACCTCCCTGCCACATACAATCACCAGAAAAAATATTGAAAGAGAATGAAACGAGATTTTTCAGAATGTGTATATGAGTGCTAAGGAAATAAAATTATTGTAAATATTTACTTCATTTGCAGCTTCACATATGCATATATACATACACACATGTATTTTTGTGTGTGTGTATATCATAACCATACTTTGAGGAATTTGGAACAGATATGATTATGTTCATATTGTAGTTGAGATCACAAGATTAAGCATTAGTCAAAGAGTACAACAGCCAGGTAGTTCCCAAAACTAACTCATTCTGATTAATTTGTTAAGGACTTACGAAAAATATTGCAGTAGATTTTTAATAAAGAGTAACAGCAAATTTATTTTCATTAATAAGCAAAACTTTTTGACTTTTGCTCTGTTTTTCTCCTACTCAGACATTTCCTTTTCTAGAAAAATAGTAATTAGGATTATTTTGTTGAGATAATTCATCCTTAAACTTTAGTCCCATTGAGAATATTTAAAAAATAATATGCTGAAATTTTTGTTGGATAACTTTTTGCAATAGATAATTTTTGTAACTAATGTAGCAAATTACTATTGCCATGGATAATTGAATGAAACATGGAAATAGTTTATTGGATTCAATCTTGGTTATAATGGCTTTTAGAAAAATAATGGGCTTTTGCTTATATTATCAAACATCTGTATAATTGAGTTATGGTTTCCTGGCTTCAAATAGTCTTAGACTATGAAACTCTCTCATGTCCATCAGGCCTCAGGACAAGTTCTCTCAGTGCTTAGAAACGGCTTTCTTTCTTGCATCTAAAATATATCAGCTCTCTGAGCAAACTGTCAAACTCAGTTACTAATGCAAGATGTTCCCACGTGCAAAAGAGAAAGAATACTGTTGTTTTATAAAGGTGTGGTTGTTAGTAGATATATTATCACTATACTAGAATTACCTGGGAATTATAGAAGGGTTGGTTTCTACTTTATAGTCAGTATAGTCACAAGGAATAACTTGACCAATGGCAGACTGAGAGAATATGTAGTTAGATAAACTGGAGGCAACATCAAAAATAAAGGACAAAAAGTCAAGGAAATCTATTATGTTTCAAGCTCATAATATATTCCATTTTCTAAAAGTTAATTGTCTAAATTGGTAAAAGAACAATATTCTAAGACCTACAAAAGTTACACAGTTTGGACACTTACAGATTAATTCTTTTAAATTCGGATTGTGCTATGTATGAGCAGGAAATTGGCTATTAGAATTATAATTAAGCTATCTGAATCTAGAGATGTAGTCTTCACTTTTCATATCAATGACTCATTTATGTAAATATACCCCAAAGAGTTACTGAGGGAAATAAGTGATAGAATATGTTAAAGCTCTTGAGAAGTTAGTGTGGGATTCCCTATCTTAATTCTCTTGCTCCCTCAGTCTCTTCCCAGTTCCCATCTCTTCTTTCCCTGCTTTCTTTTTTATCTTTTTGCTCTTCACCTCATCTCCAAGCTGTGCATATGCATATGCAAATGCAAATGCATATATTTTTATAAAGAATGCAGAGGAACCTAGAACATCATTTTTGTCTCAATGTGGATAGAATACAAGTAAGACAAATGATATAGTAGTCAGCCAGATGGTACATTTGCTAGACAGCCGCCAAATATGCTAAGAGGTTCTCAGAATATTGAAATGTATCATGCTGTTAATTCTATCAAATCTAGAATATGGGTTCAGGAATAAAAAATGATTTTCTTTTTCATGCTATAGTAAAATGTTAGCAAAGAAAGTAGATTATCATTCAGAATCCAAATGACTTCATCAGTCACAGGTTCTGCCATGTGTTCCAGACCTGTTCACTAATTCATGGAATAAGTGCTTACAGGCAAGCTCGTGAGCATTTACATTGGCTTGTATAGTAAGTTAGGATGTGAGCATTTATTAGACAGTTATAACTGTTCAAAACCCACTAGAGATGCATTCACTTTAGTTTAAGGGTTGCACATTTCCCCATAAATGACTCGTTGTGAATAATGTAAATGTGCATCCCTAAGAATAAATTAAATACATTTCCTGTGGTTGTTAATATGTTAGAACAGTTGTACCATAAATCACTTGAACAGCATTTATAGATTACCTTACTCTATCTAGGCCAAGCTTGTAAATATCTGTGTAACTCGTAATTCAATGATTTGCAACCCTCTAAAGAAAACGTTAGAGATTTTTCTCTTGTTTTTTTTTCTCATATGATATCGACGAACATCTAATTCAAAGAAATTCATACTGAATGCTTTCATAAAGCTTTACTTTTTAATAGAAGGTAGAGAATTTAATGTATGACAAGAAGGAATCAACAAAAAGCATATGGAGTACTCTCACTGCACAAAGGAGGGTCATCACTGATGGATCCTTTTTCCATTCCCTATCAAATCACTCTTCCTGGAAAACTCGGGAATTCCCTTCAGACTGGTGGCCACAGGGACCATTTTCCAATGCCTTTGTGAGCTCCTTTGTGCTCCCCTTTCTCTGCTTTCCTTTCCCCTCCCACTTTCTCTTTCCCTAGCATATGCATACACACACACACTTGCTCTCTTGCTCACTCACTCACTGTCATGCACAAACTAATGCAGGCACATTTTGTCTATTCCTGGCTCTATCAATTTTATAGAATTTAGGGTGCTTCGGAAGCAAAGTAGGCTTATTTTGGATGTATTGACCATTGGTTCTAGTATATCCATGGAACCATTCTACTAAATAAAAGAACTAAAAACAAACAAACAAAAATGAATGTTTCCCTGGGCTAGGCATTTTGTATGTTCTGTCACTTAATACAATATAGCATTACTAGTCTCCCTTTTTTTGTTGTGAAGAAAATGAAAGATACATAAGTTAAATAATCAGATTCATAATACCTGAGCTTACAAGAACAGAGTTTGAAATTAAGAATAATGCAAAAGTTGATGTCTGTATTCTCTCAGTTTAACCTATTTGTTCATAACTACTGTAGTCTATCCAAACTTTATGAAAAATTTTCATGTGTATCTAATAGAATGCTCTGAAATTTGACCTCTGTGTCTGAGACCTGCTCCCTCCATTCAATTATGTTGCTTTATTTGTCTTACTCTGGTTACCCTGGGTCTCAAGTTTAAGAGAATGCCACACTTTCAGGGAATACACTTCAATTATCCTTTAAATGAATTATTTATTCTGAGTCTATGTCATTAATGAGTAGAAAATCCTTGCACTGGGAAATTCTGTCTGCCATACAGCTGTGTCTATGCTCCCCAAAGATCCTGCTTCAGCAATCATTGGCCCCCCTCAAGTTCACTAACTTGCATTCTAGAATCTGACTGTCATCTATTTTGTGCTCCACCAATTTTCAATTTGTTTCTGGTGACACTTGATTGAGTGGTTCCAATTCTCAGATAATTGGTGATGAGTTGGAGCTTGATGGCTCATAGTTTTCATTTAGATGATGCTTTGTTGAGCTCTGTCTCATGGCTCAGTCCAGCATGAACTCTTCCCCTTGTCTGAATGTCCCATAACTACAATATGGGCACCACCACTAGCATTTGTAGAATGCTGTTTGTTCTTCTAAGTGCTGTCAGGATTATTTCATTTTAGTGACTTCAGTGTGAATTATATAAGGTAAATCTATAAATGAAGAAATAACCTATTTGGGGCAATGACTTTGATTTTCTATGTAAAAAAATTTTTACTAAATACCACTTTTGTAATCACATTCTGCTAAAATAAATTCTTGAAATACTGACCTTTCTTTTTGGAATCGTTTGGGCATAAGGACATCTAGGTAATTGGAAGGTATTAGTCACTCATGTATTTTAGAATGGAAAATAAAGACTCACTAACTACTGTTACAATAATAAAATTATATTTCTTGCTATTTAATTGATATTGGTATAACATTATTCATAAAACAGGCATTATTCATAAATACAGTACTTGACACAGTACCTGACATTCAAGAAGACAGCAAGAAGGAATATGAAGAGTCTGGTTTTTGTTTCACTTACGCTGTATGAATTTGACAGATTGCTGACACTCTTTAAAGCTCAGTTTATTGATCTATAAGTTTAATAATCACCACTTAGGTATATTGAATATTTTTATTTGAACCATAAATGCATCAAAAGTTAATAACGAAAATTAAAAATATCAACAGACAATATTTACTTATAATATTTCTAATTACTTATAGTTTTCCAAGGTAAGTAGAACTTTCTTCATGAAGTATGAAAAGAGTGAATATTTCAACTTTGTAAAATAGTGGAAAATAAAATTTAATTGTTTGAAATGACTCAGTTCCTCATTTTGATCTCTGTGAGATATGTCATTGTCCATTATATTTCATTATTATGTGACTTTTATTAAAATTTTAGTATCAAGCTATTATATACCACTAGTTTGAACTCAGTTTTGTGATCTATATTCTATTTTACTTATGATTTTTCTTTGCCAGCTGTAATATGTGTTTCATGTCCAAGAAGAAAAGGCCAGGTTTTCACTTTGAATCTTAAACATGTGTTTACAGTATGTGAAGGTTATCCTACTAGTCATTCTTTGCATCACTTCAATCCCCTGAGTTGTTTATATGGAAAAAGAATGCGAAAGTACATTTACCTCTGTGGTATACTACAGAACTGATTACTAGGAACCACTCCATAAAATTGCATGTCTAATGAGTCTTAGGAACAAAGAGATCTCTTTCTGATGTTTGTACACTCTTAACCTTTTTAAAATTTGAGTGTCTCTCCACATCGTAACCTCCTTTCCATTTTGGTTACTATACACATATTACCTTGAAAATAATCTATGAATAATTCTAAGTAAACTATGGATTCTTAAAGAAGGCTACAATGTGTTTGGCTGTATTTGATTTGTCATATCACACTAGTATTATTCATATTTATCTGAAAGTATTTTGGTTGTTTTGAAATTTTAAACTACATTTATTATACAGTAGCATTAGAAAAAATTATAACTCTATGGGCATTTTTACCGTCAAGTTTGTAATTATGGTTTTTATGGAGATCATCTTCTCATCCCTTAGAATGTTTCCTGTTCCGAAGACACCCTGATATAATGGACCATCTTAATTTGGTTGCATTTCTTATTTTGTAGATGCCAGTGTCCATGGTAAAAGGCAAGTAGTAGGTACATATAAATGTTGAGAACAATTGCTCAAGATAAGCTTGAGATTTAGAATATGTACCAGTGCATTGTATTAATTTTTATCCATATCTGTCTTATTTACAAGGAAATTTGGGCAAGTTTTTAACCACAATTAGTCAGGAAAATTGGAATAATAGCAAATAATTCTGAAGTTAGACTCGATTGATACATGTAAGTAATTTAGCACAGTGTCTAGCATATAAATATAAAAATAAATCATATACATTATATATTCAGTCAATATTAAATGTTGCCTGAGACACAAATGCTAGACTTTGGGGCTATGACAATGAGGATTCCTTGTTTTCAAAGAGCCTACAGTCTAAGGAGGAATGAAAAAAATTTCCTATAAATGTCAACAAAATAGCAGGTGTATAAAAGAAAATGCAAGGGTGCCACGAAAGCATGTACTGGCCCATTTTCTAACCCCTGGGAGATCAGCGATGTTTTTTCCAGGTAGTAAATATTCACATGGGAACCTCAGATTCAAGTAAGGTTTATTTAAGCAAAATACAGTGGGACAATGATGATACAGGAAAAAATAAATTCATTGTGAATGAAATCCTTGAACAGTGGTTTGACTGGAAAGAATAAATCCCCAGATCAGGGTCCCATATGTCAACACCCTCTGTTTTTCTAGCCTTATGTGTAAAACTGAGTAACAGTTTTCTAGCAGTTCAAGAGACTTTGGCCATCCAAGGAGAGGATCCTTCTGAGATGAAATGCGTTCAGTAATCTGATGGAGAGTGCAATCCCAGATACATTTTAGACACATTCTTTAACTCATTTTATTTGCTTTAATGTTAGAAACTTGGAATGAATCTCAGACATCAAAATAAAAATACTACAGAACAGAATCTCTTGTTGTATTTGGTCTAATGAGGGCCCAGCTCTCTTCCACTGCTGGAGACAGCAACATTTTTGTCCTGGGTTCTTATTTCAATCAGCAGATTGTAGACCACCCAGGCTAGGAGCCCAGTGCAGTGTAGTACTTATTTTGGCTGGACTTTTCATTGGGTACTTGAAGGATTCTTGCTCAGAGTGAAGAAAATAGTAAGCAGTACATGGAAATTGAAAGGAGAAAAAGAAATAAAAGAGTGGGAGAGTGATTGATATTTAGAGCTTGCATGCCCAAAATTCAAATAGTAGTTGTAATCTAAAGATCCTCTGGGTGGAATTTAGTTAGTTATGAATGCATGCTTCATGTATGACATTCATTAAATTTTCCTTAATCTTCGTATGCTAGTATCACTGTAGTGCTCTCTTATTGAAATCTCTCTTTTGAAATAATTTTAAATGGATGGAAAGTATGCACCATCACTTTTTAGATTTGCCACGTTTTCTCACTTCCCCCATTTACATAAACATGCACTCATACCAGTCTTTCACACACTTACTTGCTCGTATCTCTATCCTCAAACATACACAAATAATTATATGTGTCTGTGTGTTTGTACTTGTGTATACCCAATACATTTTCCTGAAACTCTGAGCAAATATTTAAGGTATCAAGCCCTTTTAGCTGTTAATATTGATAATTCAGTATGAATTTCCTAAATATAAGGATATTCTCTAAAAAAAAAATCACAGCATAATTAGCAAATTCAGTGAATATAATATTGATGTAATACTTATAACTATTATATAGACAATATTCCCTTGTTTTCAGTGTTCCCATATGGCCCACTATAGCATTTATATTTTATAATTTTTGATGGCAGCTTCCATATCATATTGCATTTATCATATCTCTTTAAAATCTTCATATGCCTTTATTTCAATACTTTGACATTTTTGAGGTGTACAGGCCAGTATTTTGACTTTTAGTTAAGTTATTCTTTTTACTTCATTCCAGTAATAATCTTACAGCCTCAGATTCTCTGACTGGATATGCCAAATATCATTCCTCTGTTCCAAGGCTTCTCATTGGATATTAAATATGCACCTTCATAGCACTTTATGTCATATAATACCTGCTGGAAAGACTATTTAGAGATATCCCTAGCAGTGTAAAATCTTCACCCAAACATCTTAGCTAAGCAACATTCTGTTGATATTTATGCATCTTCTTAACTTTCTCTTAACATTAGACCAGCAAAGCCTTACCAGACACATTATATCATCTTGATGATATCATAGCTTTTCCCCTGCTTTTGTCAGTCCCATTACACTGAAGCATGTGTCTGGCATTCCTTCTTCCAATTAACTCCCTAAATCTGACAAGCAACCCCTGGACTGGGAGCGTCTTTAATGAACCATGAGCTCAATGACAGGCAGCAAGCCTTATTCATTATTCTATCTCTAGCTCGACTCTCCCATTGTTCAGGCTGTGATTTACCTTGGTTTTTGGTTACTTTAGAGTCATGGGCTTTGTGTCTGTTCTCTCCTTTTCCATTTCTAATTAAAATTGCCAGTACTAAATGCTTTCTTGCTTAAAATAACTAGCAGTTGCAATAATGATAATCACGGTGCAGCTCTGTGATGCACTGTTTTATCAATTGCCTCCCCTCATATTCCTAGGCTGATGATGTGTTCTTGAGACAAACATGGGACATTGAGATGGCAAAAACAGGACCAGGTTATGTAATGGTGACTATGGGAAGGAGGGAAGGTGGCGCAATCTAAGAAGGAGCAGACAGCCAGGCCAGCAACAAGTAAGCACTTTGTGATTCTGATTGGCCATTGCATAGTAATGTGCGGTCCAATGAAACTTCATACACAGGGCTGTACAAGGAATTTTGGCACTGTAATTGAAAACCAAATTTGGTGCCTCTCTAAGCTCCACTCTTAAAGATCCTGCCTAAATCACACACCACTGAAACCATCCCAGTGCCAGAACAACACCCCACCGTACTCACCTCTGGCTAAACCATACTAGGGTGTTCTGCTCCCTTTGAAGAAATAGATGCTTGCGAGTGTTGGGGCATCATATTCCTGGGGTGTCCTGTTTCCTCACATGGAATGGGAATAGCAGTAGTGTCAGTGATCCACTTAAATCAGCACCAGCAAAGGCTGTTTTTAACTTAAAGGGGACAGATGCTTTGGGGCCCCCTCAGCAGACCAGGCCTGGGGAAACTCCATGACCTCTTCGTTCCCACACTAAAGATGACGCTGCTTTATTAAAAATGGGACAAAATTGATATTTATATTAAAACAACAGGACAATTGGGAAATATGAAAAAAATGGTATTGTCCCATTTAAAACATTGTATATGGTACACGTACACTTTCTATTCCTTTGTTGTTTCAGAATGCTTCATTCATTAATCTAACTAAATTCATGTCACATCACAAAGTCCTAGCAAGGTTTAGTAGTCAGTGTTCTGTTTGTGCCTATGCAAAGACCAGAGCGCTCTTGCAAGGTTTGGATTGCTGCTTTCAAATAATCAAAATTTATTTATTGAGTATCTCTTATAGGCCAGGGTTGTGAATATCAGCGATCAAAAAGATCAAGCCCCATCCTGCATGGAGCTTACCTTCTTGTAGAGAGAAGAGTTCTGATTAAAAATAAAACACATCAAAAATACCACTGTAATAGATAAAATGTCAAGTAGTATAAATAGCAGGAAAAATAATATATATATATATATATAAATATTGATTAATGAAAAGTCATCTGGAGAAGTTGCTGATATTTTTATATAACATGGTCAAAAAAGTCCTTTCTAAAAGGGAAGAATCTGAGTAGGAACCTGAAGGAAATAAGAGAACAAATCAGACAAGTACTGGAGGGAGAGCATTGCAGGCAGAGGGAACAGCAATAGCAGAAGCCCTGAGATGAAGGGATGCTTGATTTCTGCAAGAATGCTTAGGAGACCAGAGTGGTGAATGGAGCTTTGTGCAGGCAAAATAAGAGGCTCTGAGAAAGCAGACATAGTTTAGGGCCCGATTGTGTAGAATTTTGTAGTTCATAGAAAAGGACATGAATGTATATGCACACATATATGTATATACATAACATGTGTACATAGGTATAGACATATATGTGAAGAGAGAGAAAAAAAGTCTTGAAATAATTCTCACCCCAAGTATATGAAGATATTTTTGATACTGTGCTCTATCAGTTTTAAAAGTGCTGATTTTGACCCATCCAATTGAGAACGAAGATGGTATAGCTAAAAAAGTAATCTCTGCTATAGGCTGATGAGCTTGGAATCTTAACTCATCCCTTTGCTAACTGTGATCTTGATTAAGTTACTTAACCTCTCTATGCCATCCATAAATAGGAAAAATATGTGTATTTATCAATATATCTCATAAAGCTATTCTGAGAATTAAATGAATCAATTTAAAACTTTGGAATAGTGACCAGCACATAATGAACACTATAACTGTGTTAGTTATTAGCATTGTATTTACTTTCTCTAATTTGTCTTTCCTTGAAGTCTGAAAATACACTGCCTTGAATGACTAAGACTGACCTCACTCTGCCACCTCACTTTCCAACCCATATAAATTAGAGAAAAATCCAAGAGGGAGAATGAAATAACTATTTCCTTTTAAACTCTCAACATCTTTTTTTTTTTTTTATGTAATTGTTAGTCTGTTAGGGAGATAAGGTATGATCTCTTGAAAATCCAGAGTATAAAGGGAAAATCCTCCTTAAGATGATGTTTTATTCATTGGTACAGTGCATTGCATTAAATACATGTTAAGGAATTATTTAAGTGAGCAGAACTCTGAATAGAAGTTTTAAAGAGCATAGTTGATTCATAAAGATAATAAATTGATAGTTTTATAATTAACAAAGAATTTCACATTCATTTACATCTTTAAGTCTGTGAGTCCATGTTTCCCAAGATGTATGCTGAATGCTAAATCAATAAAAGCTGAAGACTCCTGGAGAGTTACAATGTACAGTGTAGTAGTTATAGATGATTTGCAAAGACAGATCACCCCAAACTATAATGACTCAAATGGAATGTAATTTTCTTTATCTCTCATTACACAATCCTAAGTAAAACTTCCAGGTAGGGAGTAAATAATGTATCATGCTATCCTTCTGGGACACAGGCTAAAGGAGTGTCTGCCATGTTCCAGCTTGACTTTCTTTCTAGTTATTACCATTCCAGCTCACTAGAGAGGGCAGCAAGCAGGGAGGAGGACACGTAGGAGGTTTTAAGGTTAGATGTGGGGGTTCACACATAGGCTGCTAAGTATTTTTCGTTTGTCAAAACTCACACACATCAGCATAACTAACTGCAAAAAAGGCTAGGATATGGTCTTGTCCTGTGCCCAAGAAGAAAGAGAAGAGATTGTGAGGACTCTGGTAAACATAGTAAGCATCTATTGTGAAAATTCAGAGCTATTTAGAATGTTTTTTTTCTCTTGGTACCTATTAACACACTGTAGACAATATGCTTTGGAGAAGACTGCCATCAGGAGACCATCAGATCCCATAATGACAAAAAAAACTAAATTTTTCAAGGATAATGAGATAAAGATTTTTTAACTTTTCAAAATATTTAACACAAATAGAAACCCACATAAAATAAATGTATGCTGATCAGGCAAACACCCTGGAAACCATCTTCCAGGTTAGGAGATAGACACTTGTCAACTATCTGCAAAGAATTTAAGATATTTAACCCCCTCATGTCTCTCAAAAGTAAACCCTCTACTGAATACTATGGTCATCTTTTTCTTATAGATCTATAGTCTGAATGATATTAGAGCTTGGTTATACCTGTTTATACAAATTACTCTAAATTTCTTCTCATCTTGCTTCTTCTCTTCTTTCTTATTTTTTCCACTAAAGAGGGAAGAGACACCTTTCCAATAGGATTTTCCATTCTGTCTAGTCAATTTCCCTATGGTGAGGCTTAACAGAAGCTTAACAGACAGAGACTTTCTCTGTCTGAATTTCCAAGAAATTGGGAGGTGGATATAGACAATCAGATTAGGTTTGATGACTTTGGCAAGACTTCTTTATGGAATCTGCTCATTTTCAGGAATCGCATAATATATGATTATCTCCTTTGTGAATTTGTTCTCAGTGATGGCTATTGTCTAACTCTTAGGCACAAAAATGGCATCATTCCAATTTAATCATCCTTTCTCATTTATGGAACTCCTCTGTAAGGAGAAAATTTTTTCCAACTGCTCTTTAATTATCTACTGATCCATTCTATGTGGAAAAGGCAAAGAGAATGCTAGTTGCCATTTACTTAAATTTTTTCAAAATACAGTTGTTTTCCTTGCATCTTTCACTACATATGATCAGTTTTTGTGTCGTTATGAAATCATAGATTTAAATAAACTTGAGGTCTTTTAATCATTTTGTTATCACCACTATTGATGCTGAGATTCATCTAGTTTTAATCTTTTAAACTTTGTTTCTGACAATTTTTATATAGACCATGGTGACCTTTGTTAGTTTCCTTGCTATCTGGTACAGAAAATTGTTTGAGATTCATCTGGTACATTTCCTTCTGCAGACTTGGAATCGCTTTTCTATAAAAATCTGCTTCCTTTAGTGGAAATAACTCTTTGATGCCATAAGGAGAACTTTAGGGAAGCTCACACTCATTGCGCTCCACTGTTTCTAGGCCTTTTCGGTAAGCAGAGCTTTGAAATACATACTATGATTTCTTTAATTTTGAAGATGAATACTTAGTTTGTTCATACTGATAAATTATAGGTGTGCACTGAAATTCCATAATATTCTGTATACCTTTTGTTTCTTACTAGGAATCCAGTTTTTCAATAACACTGGTGATAAAAAAGAACATATCACAATTTCAAATTTGCTCTATTCTACATAACACAAAAAATATTCTCAGAATCACAAGATCTGCACCACCACCAACATGAGCACCTGAAAATTTTAATGTTTTATATAAAACCTCCTCATTCTTTTGCATTTGTAATATGTGTCTTCAGATTATATATATATATACACATGTATAAAATTATATACATATGGAGAGAGAGAAACTATAGGTAAGTTACCTATGTAAAGTTCTCTCATCATGAATTTTTATACTGATGTTTTTCCAGCTATTTTTGGATGTCTAAAACCCAGTCTCCAGTAAATTCCTAAGAAGGGCTCATAGAAACAATATTCTTTAAGTTTTGTATGCTGTATTGTCTTTCAATTCAAAGTCAGTTTTGTTGAATATAAATTTTGCATCATGATTTGGTTCTGTGTTTCTGGTTTTTTTAAAAAAATGCTATATTTACTATAGTTTTACAATTTTTCTAGAAATGTTTTCCTCTACAAACATCTACCATCCATCTCATTTTATTTTCCTTATAAATTACCAGGTATTCTTGCCTAGATTCTCAAGGAATATTTTTCTTTAAAGCTTAGTAATTTTAAAAGAGTTGTCTCAGTATTGGTGTATCTGATATACCCTGCAAAATCTTTATTTTTTTTTAATTTCCTTGAATAAATTCCCTGTGTCAATTTCTAGTCTCTGTTTTTTAGGTTTTTTTTTCTTACAAACTTACATATATGCAGCATCTGTATGTGTCACTTTGTCAACATTTTTCATTCTCTTAATCTCTCTATATTTTTTTCTTTGATTTCAATTTCTTTCCTTTTTGTTCTTATTAAAATATCTTTGTTGTATGTTTTTATTATTGTACTTCCTAGTTTCATCTTTATCTGTGAAAATGATTTTTATTTCTACCTACCTAGATCCTTCAATTAAGTTCTGAGTTTTTCTAATTCTTATTTACATTGTATTTGTATATGTTTGTGGCATTTCCTAAATGATTGTGATCTCATTTTGAAATAGTTGTTTTCATATTTCCATGACTTTTCTTGCTGTACTTTCTTATCTTTAGGGATAGTGTTTTGCACTGTATTCTCTTTTACAATTTAATATGATTTTGTGGCTTTTGTATTTGATCCATTTCTTTCCTTATTTTTCTGTGAATCAGGGTTTGTGAACTGTTAAAAGGATATGTGGTTGAGGATTGTTTCTTTCATTACTTTTAGAACTCAGGATTCTCTCTTCAAAATACACTAGCTTATGTTGTGAAATGTACTTACTGGCTCTTATTTTTTCCCCCACCTTATTTGTTTACTGGTCCTTTCAGTTTTGTTCAATTAGGACACGGTTTCCACCAGTTTTTCTCCAATGCAAGACATTGTCCTAAGGGAGTTATGGCTTGTTAATGTTGAGATTCCTTTGTACCCAAGAGTATCCAACTCCAAAACCTTCCCATGAGAACTTAGATTCACCTGTATTTGAAGCATCCAAAGTCCTCATAATCTCAGGTTTAATTTTCAGTTTTGGTGCTGTTAGGTATGTTAGTTGTTTCGTTTTTACCTCTCTTTTCTCCTATTTGATGCTGATAGCACACAAGCCCTGCAACTTTCGTCCCTGATTCTTTCCTGTTCATAGTTTGCTGTTTCTGGACATAACTTGTCATTTAAATTCACTGGGCATATTGTTAATGTTTCTTTGTTTTGTTCTTTATTTTACACTATCATATGCAAAGAGCTTGGATTTTTTTCTCTTCTATAAATATGACCTCAGAATCTGAGATTTATTTTTAATTAAGAAAGGCATGAGTGACAATTTTTCATCCTAGACTTTTCTTATCCCCTACAGAATTTTTCATCCCATTTCAATCTTTGAAAGTCAGGGTATAATTTTGTTAATATTTTCGTTTCAAAGCATTGTAGTGGTATTTTGTGTATCTTTTTGCCTTAGTTTCCCAAATAAGCTCATAAAATATATATCCATTTTTGCCTTATAAAAGACAAGAGGAAGAGCAGAGCTACTGATGGTCAGCTAAGCAGTTAAACAAGGGAGAGACCATCTCAGAAAATGTCACATAAACCCTCTAACAGAATAAAGGTGTTGAATTTCTACATGTGATAGGAGCTGACAAGAACAGAACCTGGAGTCATACTCATCTCCAGGCAAAAAAAAATTCTGTAGAGTGAGTTAAATTCACAAATACCTGGACTTACAAAATTATGATCACTAATAGTTTTGTATTAACTAGTGAAAAAAATATATTATATATCCTTAATTTTATTTAAAATATCTGTTTATCTTTTATGTGAAAAATTAACATATTCATTGAAGGTTTTATTAATTTAATGATGGACTCTATTATTCTGAGAAACATAGAAGTTTATAGAAAATTATGAGAATTAGGGAAATCTCTATATTCTTGTTTTACCGGAAATAAAGACCTCAGGGTAACCCTTAAATAAAGACAGTATAATCACAGTCCACGACTGACCATTTGTCTGCTAATGACAGCTAACAAAAAATGTAGTCTTACTACCCACGAAGAATCAAATTATCCTATATAACACATATTTATTATTCACTACTCTATGCCAAACACAGAACAAACCTCTTGTGTTCAAGAATCTTAGGGCATGGACTTACTCTTCAAATAACCACAGAAGGAATTTACACAGGAATTTTCATCCCTAAATACACATGTGTTGCGGAGATGTTTGCTAGAGGAGATTATTCCATTTTTAGGTGCAAGGAAGCCAGTAGAGACTCAGAGGCGATATCTGATGTAATTTTGATGTATTCATACAAATATTCAGGTTAGGCCTGAGGGTAAGGGCTTTGTTGCTAGAGAGAACAAAAGGTGTGAAGGTACAGTGTCATAAGGAAGGATTGAACTTTAAGTAAGCGCTGGTTTTCATAGATATAAGAGAGAAAATCACATAAAGAGGTTTATGTACTAGAGACTCACTGGTTATTATTGATTATTTCCTTCCCTAGCAAATAACCATTAGCTACATAACCTTGACCTTTGTAATGAGACTGCTCCAAAGATTATTTTGAGTTAATTACCCACACATCACTGTTTTACTCCTCTAGTTAGGGAATGGATAATATTTCTTTATATAATAGACTGGAGGAAAGGCAATTCAAATTTGTATAGGAAGAGTCAGGTGTGATAAATCATCCAGATGTAAACCTTCTTTTCCATTCCTTTTTTTCTTTCTCCCACCCCTATCTCTCTTGTGACCAATCATATGTTTTATGAAACTCACAAATAGCTAAGAAGAAAGAAGGAAAAAAGAAACACCAACTCATCTATTTCTTGTTAACTGTGCCAGGACAATTTTTATGAAGTGGAACTTAAAAATATCATCTAAGATTAGATTGGATTTCAGGTACCACACTCCCCTCTTTGCTGTGTCTCTACAGATAAAGAGTAGATCGAAGAGTTAGCTGCAGTGTTTATTTATAACATATTAACTTATAAAAAGTGACTATCAAAGTCTACATGGTTACAAACAAAGGATTCAGCAAAAGAGGATTTTTAAAAGCCATATCCATGAATCTTAAATACTGTAGTACTGTGAGGTTTGAGGGAGGGAATTCTTACATATCATTAAAGTGCATCCTTTTCCCTAGACTTCCCTCACACCCAAGTTTTGACGAGGATCTAAGGTACAGAGTGTGTAAGTGAGTTGTTCAAGGTTATGTAGTAATTTGATTTATGTGTGCATGTTTGTATATATGTGTATTATTTACTCTGGCTTTATTTGATAACCTAGACAAAGTCCTTACATATACTCACTTGGTCAGATATTGATTTTTTTATCAAGTAGAAAAACAGTAAACCACTAATCAGGATTATCTACCAAGATACTTTTATTTTCTTTCATTGACAAATCATTTAAGTTATTGTTCTTCCTCATGAGAACAAATTATCAAATTGATTTGTGAACTAGTAATAAATTATTGATAAGATTTAGCATTAAGTTCATTTTCAGATAATGAAGAATAATTACTTGGTTTCAGGATTTTGATCATCTAGAAATAGTTTAATATAATTAAAATGTAGAATTACTTTTGACTATTGAAAGATTATTCGAGTATAAATTCATGTGAACAGTATAAGTATTTCAATGGCTCCAAACATTTAAAATTAGAGCAAAAATTTGTGGCATTTTTTCTGCATATTTTAGTGCAACCTACAGTATTATTTTGATTGATAATTAGTATTCTGCTTATAGATTTGGTTCTTGTTACAATACCTGAAAAGGTAAAATGAATAAAAAATAAAACTTTACAAAATGGGAAATTATAATTTAAGTATCTCAATTCAAAGACTTTAACTGTGATTTAGGCATCAATGTGCCTCTTTAGATTTTGAGGTCTAAAATTGTGTTATTGTGACCATATTTAAACAAAACAATTGCAAAACAATTGCACAAAATTAGATACAAAATTTTTTAGAAGGTGACATGGAAAGTTGAAATCATGATCTATAAATACCTTCAAAGAGTTTATAAAGAAAAAAAGGAGTCAGTGTATTAAAGAAACAAAAATGGCGATCTAAGGACAGGCACTGTGTGTGTGTGTGTGTGTGTGTGTGTGTGTGTGTGTGTGTGTGTGTGTGTGTGTGTGTGTGTGTGTGTTTAGAAGCAAATTCTAGAGAAAAAATTCCTAAGCATGGGTGGAAGGTTGCTCTGGAAGGAAAAGAATATGTTGTTATTTAAGATCGTCAAGAGGAAGCATTGATTAGAGTTCTGAAAGAGGGATAGATAGGCTATAGGCCTGTGAAAGGAGATTATTCTAGCAGGAGAAACTGGAAGGTTCAATGTGCGCGGAGCAGTTGGCTGAGGTGAGGCAGGCTAGCGTACCTGGCTTAAGGGCATTATAGGAGTTGAAGCAACAAGAGGACAATGGACCCAGGGGGAAAGCAGTATTTGTAAGAGACTTCCTGAAGTTCATATTTACAGACTTACTTTTCTGAAGGGCAGCAGCATGTAGTCACATGTTCCCTGTAGAGCAGAGGGCCTCCCAAGAAAGAAGAAAGTTCTGGTATATTGGAAACATTTTCATAATTTCCTTTCTGTACCTGTTGGTTCAGGATTTTTTTAATGTATTAAAATATTGTGTGGTTATTTTTATTGGGCCAGACTATCTGAAGGAAGAGGATAATGCTTTTGTTTGTTTTTTTTTTCCATTCATTTAAGCATTCAGGATGCATCACTCTCCTGCTACATGGCAGACTATTTGAGAATGCAAAGTGAGCTTAATTGATGAAAATAGTTTCCAGCTGCTTAATTATATATAGACGATAGAAATACAAGCTTCACCGTAAGTTAGGGAAAAAAAAAGCTATTCGATGGAAAAAAAAAAAGACCTAAAAACTATTTACAGTGAATCATAGGATGTTTTATTGTCTAAATATTATATTCAACACTAACGCATCTCCTCTCTCTGTAGTTGTTATACATGTACTACATGTATACAGATAATTGTATATAATATATCAGTGAAGGATCCTTTCTGATTCTGCTTCTTGATTTTCAGTCATGTGACCCACACACAATGCAGAGACGAACCCGTCATCTGCTGAGACCCTCACTGAGCTCCAGGACATGTGCTGAAGACTCACAGATGCGACCTTGCCTTCTCAATGAAAATTGCTTCCAGTTTCAGTACAATCTAACAGGTACAGTTGAAATCCATGATCTTGCCATTTTCCCTGTACATTGACTAATGGTGTGATGATTGGGTGGTTTTCATTTTTGGACTGAAAGAATGTGGAAATATCGTCCTTGAAAGGCTGGTGACTTGACACTGCCATTGTCCTTTCACAGAAAGAAATGCCCACTTTTGACTTGGGGAACCAGTAGGACCACTTGGAATCTCTAAATTAAGAGAATCTTAGATAGACTTGGCAAAATTTCAGAATAAAATTGAATTAAGTTGTGGTACACTGAAGCAACAGAAATAAGTATGTAGCAGATAAGAACAGAATCATACTGTTATAGAGACCCGCTCTATCATGACCTTTAATATTTCAAGAAGTTTCAGTTTATGATATGCTTGCTCCATAGAACTCATTAAGGATGGATATAATAATAGATAGTTGTTCTAGGCAGAAATGTTTCAAAGGTTCTGGGAATCACATTAGGCTCATTATTCAGTCACTGTTTAGGTTTTTCCTGGACAATCACTGCTCAGTGTCTGATACCAAAGAACTGTTTGGTCACACTAATCTACTATCTGCCATTCCCTGAAGCAGCAGTATCCCAGATGCTGTAAAATGTAGAACCATGGCAAGTCTCAGCATTGAATTCACTACTAGCAAGCAAAACGCCTTATGCCAGCAGAGAGTTGCCAATAGCCTTTTCTAAAAATGAGAAAACAAACAAACAACAAAAAAATCCTCACTGAGGTCACAATGGCCCTGCTGAGATTTCTAAAAGAAAACTTCCTCGTGAATTCCTGGGATATCTGATTGTCTTTATAGGTGAAGGATGACCGACCGAGTGTCTCAGGTACTTTATAGTAATTTTTCAGAAATATAATGAAATTTGCTTTACTGAAAGAACATATCTTTAAAATAATGATTATACTATACATGTGTCTCCTATTCCTATTAAGCTCTTAGATCATCTGCTACATATCAAAAACCCTTTAAAGATGTCCTTGCTCTTATAGGATAGCCATCTTTCTGTCTACTCATACCAACCAGAAGAGTTTTTAAGAATCACCTAACTTTTGGGATAATTTATTCTTACACCAAGTTGTGGAGTTATTAATGCAACTAATCAAATCTATAAAAGTTTTTCTCATGGGAGAAAATTGTGAATAGAGTATCTTTCATAGTCATATAGTTTTGTATATTATGCCCTCTTTCTTTTCCTCCTAGTATCTTTCTTGTTGACTCCACTGTACCAACTAGTTTAGATGATTGGATTTATTCCTCGAAAAACAAGTTCACATCACACATTAGCATGATTTCTGGGTTCCTTTTTCTCTGGGTTATCCCCTGCAAATCGATGATCCCATACTGATTTTTCTTTGCTATCCTAGTGAATTTCTTTCCTATTCCAGCCAACTATGTGTTGGTTTCCAACAAAGAATTTGGTCTTTGACCTCAAGAAAGTAAGCTAAATAAAGCGGCTCACTTTTATTTGTGTATTTGTGTGTTTGTTTTGAATGAAATAATACTCCTTGAAACCACCTAGGAATGATTTTAGGGTTATGTGCACACTATCGTTCTCCACTGAAGCAGATAATCAAAGGATTATTGTATTTTGCTCACAAGACCATCATTTTGAAATTCATTGTGGTGGTTTTCTGCCTGCAGAGTGGAGCACGTGCCAGTTGAGTGAAAATGCCACCTGTGGGCAAGGTGTCAGGACCCGCCTTCTGAGCTGTGTGCGCAGTGATGGCAGAGCAGTCAGCATGCACCAATGTGAGCAGGTAATTTGTTTATATTGACATCTCACATTCTAAGTCTTGTCTTTATTAATATTTGTCTGCAGACTCCACAAGGCTTGATATCAACAAGAGACTCATTTCTTACCACAACTTAGGTTCAGTAAGAGTAAGAAGTACCAGCATAGTATAGTTATACCTCACTAGTTAGAACTCAAAACAACCAGGAGAGGTCATTTTGCCCTGGAAAATCAGTTCATTGAAAAGTGATTTTCATTACTCTTAAGAGCGTATTTAATGTACTTTTTACTAACAAACTGCTGACTTTGGGTGATTTTAATATTTAGATACATCTCTTTGTATTAGGCAGGGACTGTATTTACATATCTAGTAAAAACTGTCCCTTGTATATAAGATAGATGCTGACACTTGCTATTAAAATAGTCTGCTAATACGCTTAGCCACTGCTGGTTACATAAATAGCTCATTTGTACTTTTTCCCCTTAAATCTAAGTTAAAATATTTCCTTTCTAAGTTTCAAATTAGTAGATTCTGAATTTTTGTACTGTTCTGTTCTTTTTTACTCTCTTACAAACTATGGAGTTTGAACAAAAGCTGTAGTCAAACCTTTTCCAAGGTACCTATTTTCTTCCCAATGTGAAAAGCACTGTGGGAGCAGTTTAACAGAAATAAAGTTGAATATATGCTTTAAATATATAGAAAAAATTTTGAAATAAATTGAAAATAGGGGGCCCATTAACTCTAGTTTTCACAGAAACTTCTTTAGAAAACTAGCAAAGTGAACATGAGTACTATTTCTTCTAAAAAATGTGAAGTCCACAAGTGAAATTAAAATCGAAACAAAATCATCCTCACCTACTCTGACTTAAATGTGTTGTGTTGTCAGAATATGATCTTTAAACCATCAGGATAGCCATAGGCCTATAGCAACCCTAAGACCAGACCATCTGAAATTGATTACCCCATTAATGAAATTATGAAACTGTCTAATAGAGGGTACAGTTATACCTACCAAGTTTCAGGGACCTAATATTTTGTTTCACTTGATTTACCTCACAAGAAATTGGCTACTTTAGGAAAAATAAGTCCCCAATTTATATCAAGTCCAAATAATTGAAAATGTTATATTCAACATATGTAATAAATATTTTCTTTGAATGCAAAGAGAGATATGAACTATTCATTAATAGAAAGGACAGTTTCTCTGCATTTCAAATTCCATAGCCCCCAAATTATTGCACTAACAAAATTATCCATTTATCGTGAGTGAGTCATAGATCTTATGAGGTAGTTTCTATTTTACCACTTAATAAGTAATCATTAGCTGTTCATTAGCTTTAGCTTGGTGTGAACATTGCAAACATTTAACATATGTTGAATGTCTAAGTTTTCCTAAATAAGCATACATGATTATGTGACTCCTATAACAGAAATTTTTATTATTTGTTCTGTTCTTAGATAATTTATACTTTCACTAAAACATCTTATACCCTGGCCATTAGAAAATGTGTAGACTTTGCCTATATGCTAGTTTCACAGAAGACAAGAGAAAAATAAACTATCACCAACTTTTCCCATGACTAAGGCCATGATTATGTTTTTTGTCTAATTGGGCTTTTTATGAATTTTTGTGAAATATTTATCTTAGGCCAAATAAAATAAGAATAAAGCCATCTGTTTATTTTGAGTTCTCTATGAATACTATTGGTCCATCCAGAAGGTATCAGAATTTTGCACTAAAGTATCCTCCTGGTTCCTTGCTGACTGAGTGACAGGACAGATCTCTGTGTTACATAAGTGTCTCCTTTCTCAGTGCCCTAATTTCAGGTCTAGACAAGAGCTGCAGATTTTATAAAAAGAAAGTTGAGTTGACAAATTTCTATTTTGTAAAATAAGGGCAGTCATTTTCTATGATTTTCACCAATTTATTTAACAAAGGATACATTTTTTTTTGCTATCAAAAAATGTTGAAAGATTCTCATGAAGGAAAGACAGTCTTTTCCATTAAAGGGTACTGATTTGATTGGGCAGTGATTGCTTTCTCTGGTAAAATTCTATTTCATTTCCATCTGCAGCATAATTTGGAGAAGCCCCAGAGAATGAGCACTCAGTGCCTGGTGGAATGTGTAGTCAACTGTCAGCTCTCAGGGTGGACAGCTTGGACGGACTGTTCAGACACTTGTGGCCATGGAGGTATCTGGGTTTTCTGTACTTTTGTTCTCGCTGAACAGTTTAGTTTTTCAATATCCTTCAGTATGTCATAGCCTGACAAATAGTGATGGAGCATGCTGGCAACTGGAGACAGCTTAGATTGACCCAGAGTAGTTGAGATTGAACCGGGCCTCATACCCACCCCTGACAACAAGGCAGAGAATGCAGAACTGACTTATACCGATGGTAGCCTCCAGAGCAGCTGCTCATCATATGGCACAGTGTTTATTCCAAAGGTCATAAGCTCAACCAATTCCCAAAAAATGTTGGCTTCCATCATTTTGGGAAGAAATATGTATTATATAAGTAAGGCTGACTCCTGTGTCAGTCACATCCCAGATCACAGTGGCTTAACATCATAAACTAGAGACTAATTTTTCAGTCAAGTAAAGGAAGGAGTTGTTTCTGCTTCAAAGAATCAATCAAAGACACAGGGAGATGGACGTTCTGCCATGTTAACATTAACACAAGTTTCTCTGCCTTTGTGGAGGTTTTTATGGGCCAGGTTGGGAAGTAGTCTATTTCTAGCTCATCTCTCTTCTATTAGACAAAATTTGGCCCCATCATCACCAGCTTAATGAAAGATTGTAGGGGAGGAAATATAGTTTCGAAGGGACCAGTGACTTCTCTGCAACAGTGTTAAGTTGTGGAGGAAAGGAAATATGAATCTTGGGTGAACAGACAGTAGTCACTACCATAAGCTCCGAGATCTCAGTTGGTAAGTAATGCACAGTGACAAGGAGTGCAGAAGGCAATCGATGCTCAGAATGTAGGCAAATGGAAATATAGATGGCATTTCAGTCACCAGGCTGACTAAGGGACTAAGAAGAGTGTCTCTGGAAGATACAGCAACAACATCATACCGGTGGTTATGATAGGACTCTGGTTCTGACACAGAATTAAAATTTATCACAAAGTAAATATCAGAATTTGGAATAAGGATTGAGAGAAATTATGTTAAATGGTTAAGCATCAAGCAGTAGAGGGAAAGGGAAGAAAAATTAGAAGTTAGAGGTATCATAGAATTGGAGTACAAGACCTTGAACTATTGCTAATCAATGGAGTCAATTCTCTAGAAGTTCTGTGACCACACCACTGGCACTAGGATATGGATTCATTTCTCACCTACTCACAAAGGAATGTGCTGGGTTTTTGATAATTTTCTGTCTTAGTTTGAATTATCTGAGGAAGTAAGGCAGGATTCAGCATGGAAAGGGGCCATCTGTGACCTCAACTGTAAGATGCTGGAGAAGTCTGAAAACAGTACCCAGGCGATATGTATCTATATATCTATATCTTTATATGTAGATGTACATATACATAAACATACACAAATGTGGGCATATATATGTATATGTGTTCATATATATTAGGAAAATATGACTAAGGAAATTGAAACCTACTGTTGCAAAAATGAAAATATAAGAATCACAGTGACTATTAAGAACATGTCAGTTGAGAGTTTGCAAAAACCTCTGGAAATTCAATGATGAAGTCTTAGAATCAAAATTTCAATAATTGACCTGTAGTTACTCAGATCTTCTGACTGGCAGCATGGCATAGTTTCTAGTTGAGTAACCATTTTAAAGTTGGGTAAATCTAGGTTCAAACTGCATCTGTTCAGGCAAGTCACTTCATCTTTAAATCCAAGCTTCTTCTTTTTTAAAATGTAATTCATGTACCTATTAGAGGTTTTGCTTTTGATTTGAGAATCATATGATATGAAGTATATGAAGGCACCCCATGCAGTAACTGAAATATCCTGGGTATTTAGTATATGCTGTTGATTTCATCTCCGTCTTGCTAACCATTGGCAGTAGAGAGGGTCATTAGAGATTCGTTAAGGTCTTTTAAAGATTATTCCATAGACTTAGTCATTTCAACTCCTACTCTCATATCTCATCCTTTGACCACACTCAAAATCTGTTCACTATGGTCAAAGCCTAAGTGATATTTTTAAACGTAAATATTAACAAGCATTTTCCTACTGACTTGTGTCATTCACCAGTTCACTTATCCAGTAAACAGATACCTCTGTATGAGTTATAGTTTGAAACATTGGGGATATAGCAGTCGAAGGGAAAACCAATGTCCCTATCCTCATGGCACATAATCTAATTAAGGAGCAATAGCTAGTAAACAAATAAATAGATAATATTGCAAGTCAGTGTGTTCACTAGAGACTCACACAAATGAGAGATATTATACACTTTAGTGACATCATTCATCAAAACAATTGGTTGCTCTTCTGTCCAGTGGTGCCCTATTGGTTTCCCCACAGCCATAGGCCCTGAGTCTTGTCCTCATGGACCTCTATGGGGATCTGTGATTCACACTGGTAAAGGGTAGAATGAAAAAGTAGAGAAAGCATACAGTCCTGTATTGTGAGCTTGGCCCATGAAGATCTACAGGATTTCATCATGGCTGTCTCTTCATCTCATCACCCTTCACTGTCCTATTGGCTGTCTCTGTTCTAATACAGCACCTTTCAATCACATCCTTGAGTGCATGCTTCATTCTACCTTGGCACATTTCCTCACATGGAAAATGTCATCATCACCCCTACTCCATCCTCCTCCTACTTTTTAATCATGTAAGAATTGAATCAGTTTTAATGTCTGTCTATCAAAGGGGTCAGAGAACTGTTTGGATCCTTTATTGATGAGTTCCCAGTTTCTGTGAAGCACAGTACATAACACATCACAGGAATTTCAGTTAATTTTGTCCACATGATTCTAGGCCCTAGGGAAAGGCTCACGGGGGAAGAACTTGCAGATTGGATCCAGAGTCCAAAGGCAGCCAGCCCCTACCAGTGTTTTTTTTCCTCCCTCTCTAATCAAATATTTAAAGTGTTTGGTACCATTACTCCAAATTGTGTTCAGTGCAAGGAGACAGAAGACCTGTTCATTATTATTGCCTGAGAGTCCTCATCTGCCATTGTACCAAGTCCCTGAAACACAACAGTTCTCTATGTTATGCTAACACACAGCCTTTAAAAATAAGATGCCAAATTGCAGATTTAATATTTAAAAAAATATAACTTTTTATTTTTGAATATAATTTTCGATCTGTTGTTTTAACATGTTATGGACTCATCAGACATATAGCACTCTGCTAGAAAAAAAATCTTTCCAAATCTGTATCCCAACATGGGAATTCTAGGCAGTTATAGCTTGAACTGGAATTTACCTTTCCTAAACCTTAAACCAATAAACAAAGACAAGCAAATAATCAAAGAAATATTTCCTAAGAAAGTCATTGTGTGAACTAAGGCCCAGCAAGACTAGGGAAGGAATATTATCTTCTTGGAGAAATCAAGTGGTAAAAGGTACTTGGAAATAATCTAAATAGTATCCCTTCGCACATAAATGTGGAACTAGCTATAAATCACCTGTAACTAGTTTACAATGAAGGTCTAGTGATAATATCTCAGGCATATTTTCTTGACCTTAATATGCCTGACATCCTCAAGTGTCAGATGTAGTAATGTCTTTTGAAAATCCTGGTATCTGATGTAACTTTCAGTTTTCTAAATGTTTATATACTCCATTGTTTAATTCATTCAACAAAGATTTATAAAGTGTATGCCTACTATCCAGCCATGATGGTATCCTTTTTCATTGTCAAAAGTGGCAGTATGTAAAATAAATTACTTAATAACAGGTATTTTGGGTTCTACTTTTGAAGACAGGACAGTAGACGTTCATTCATATATTGCACAAATACTCATTGGTTGCTTTCTAAGTACCCAGCATTCTCCCAAGAGCTGAGGCTTACACTGTGTTTAGAACAGATAAGATCCTAGGCAAACAAGGTCCCCTGACTTTATAAAACTTAATATCCTAGTGGAAAATTGTGGGGTAATGACAAGACAGAGAGATAATAAGTAAATATATAAACACAGAAATAATAAATGCTGTTAAATGCTATGATGAAACAAAAATAGGTCAGAAGATGAAGAATAACAACATTCTTACCAAGGAGTGAGGGATGGGGCAAGACAGATGCCCAAGGAGGTAATATTTATGTCAAAATGAAATGACCATAGCTCCTATAACTGGTATCATCTTTACTAAGCTGCTCAGTATTCCACTGCACATTTTTTTGACCATCTATTGAATTCAAGCCTCTCATCTACAGACAAAACTATAAACATGAGTATTTTGCTAATTATATTATGCCTGACCTCAATTTAAAAAAGTAATAAATTGAGGATTTAACATGTGGGCCCTTGAAACTTTTTGCACCTACCCTCAGGACACAGCAAAGAGGAGAGTTATTGGGGTCAGATCATCACCGCCAACCTCCATCCCACTCCTACAGCACAGGTCTCCTCCCATCAACACTCCCTGGCAGATAAGTGTTTTCCCCCCAAGAGATAATTCTGCATGTAATTCATGCCTTAATACTCATGCAGCAAACCTACAAACAGTGAACAGTGATCAACAAAAGGACTGTACAGCACCAGTGAACCAAGTTCTTAAGAGAGACTGAACATTGGAGCTGAAACTCTTGACACATCAATGCTTTGGCTCCCTGGAGACAGTGTGCTAGCAGCTGTCTTTTGTAGAGTCACTTTCTTTTTATCCAACCGGTTGTGGCACTGGGGCAGAGACCACAAGAGGAGACAGAGTTTATTTAGTCACATTAAAGTGGGCAAGCAAGTTGCAGGGGAGTTCAACTCCAGCACCTGCGGCTCCTGGCTGACTTCTTTATCAAAGGCAGAAGTTCACGTAATTGTCTGTTTATGAATTCACTGGATTGCCGGGCAAAATCTGGTGTGCCTGATGTCCTAGATGTTTCCCCATGAGCCATACTTTACTATCAAACCCATAGAACTACACTGATCTGAGGGCAAATTTAGAAATGAGCTCTTCCTTTCTTTTCCCCCAGGCATCTGAATTGCCTCTTTAATGTACACCTGATGCTTAGCATATACTTTCTGATTGTGTTAAAGATTTCAAGGTCAGAGCAGTTTGAATCCAATTTATTTCCACATTCAAGAGACACTGATTCTAGGCTTCCACTGAGGGATCTTTTTAGATAGATTTCAAAGATCAAAGCTTGTAATAGAAGAGCTTAATATTTGGATTAGTCATGTTCTTTGTTGAATTTTCATCAGTTCAGTGGAATGTAGAACTCCCTGCATTTAGCATATCATGAATTATTAATAATTATTATTTAACTGATAAGATACTATGAATGTCATTAATCCTAGACTATGATTTTTTTCTATTTCACTTTTTTAATGTATGAGTTTATATTTTTCAATACTATAAGACCCACATTACCCTTGTGTTTCCCATATGTATATAAACATCAATTTTAGCCCATAATGAAAATATAATTTTGTTTTTTGACCATTTTTATTGAAGGAAGATTACACTATAACATGTTATCAGTTTAAGGTGTGCATCACAGTAAATCCGTATCTGTATATATTAAGTTCACTACATCATTTCAATTCTTCCTTCACTATACACCTGACCCACTCTACCCAATTTGCCCACCTTCTCCCCCTTCCTTCCTTCCTTCAAGCACTGATTTGTTCTTATTGACTAAATGTCTATTTTTTATTTGATTTAGTTTGTTTGCTTCATTTCTCTATATAATTACATGAGGAATATCATTTGATATCTGTCTTTCTCCTTTGGACGCATCTTACAAAACATAATTCCCTCTAGGTCCATCCAAGCCCCTGTAAATGGCAGGATTTCATCTTCTTTTGATAGCTGAATATTATCCTACTCTGTGTGTGTGTATTTATATATACACACACACATATATAGCATACCTTCTTTGTCCACTTATCTGTGAATGGACACTTGAGTTGTTGCGAACTCTTGGTGATTTTAAATAACTCTGTAGTGAACATAAGGTTGTATATATCTCTACAAATTCATGGTTTTGTGTTTTAGAGTTAAATACTCATAGTAGGATAACTTGATAATATACAATTTCCATTCTCAATTGTTTGAGGAACCTCCATACTGCTTTCCATAATGGCTGTACCCTTTTTCACTCCACCTACAGTGTATGTGATTCCTTTTCTCCACATCTTTGCCAATATTTGTTGTTTCTAGTCTTTTGGATAATTATCATTCCCACAGGTGTGATGTAGCATCTTGATGTGTTTTGATTTTCATTTTCCTAAAAGACATCTTTTATGTGCCTATTGACCATCAGTATGCTTTCTTTGGAGAAGTATCTATTAATATTTTCTTGGATTATTTTTCTATTTTGAGTTGTATATTTATATATTTTGTATATTAATCCATTTTCTGGTATATGAGGTGCAATATCTTCTTGTATTCAATAGGATGTCTTCTTGTTTTTATGAGCGTTTGTTTTGCTATGTAGAAGCACAGTTTGATGGAATCCCATTTGTTTGTTTGGATTTTATTTTCCTTGACACTGGAGTTGAGTTCCCAAAGACATCTCATAGGTCTGTGTCAGGGAGTTTTTTTTACCTGTTGTCTTCTATGTATTTTTTGGTTTTAGGCCTTACATCTAAATTTTTAATCCATGTGGAACTGATTAATTAATGCCATTTATTCATTAGACTGCCCTTGCCCCATTGTACATCATGGGCTCCTTTGTTATCACTGAATTAGCCATATATCTGTAGGTTTATTTCCAGGATTTCAAATCTATTCCATAAATCTGTATGTCTGTTTTTATTCCAATACTATGTTGACTTCATTACTATTGCTTTGCTGTATAGTTTGAAGTAAGGAAGCATGACACCTCCACTATTCTTTTGAGAATTAATTTTATATCAGATCTAGAATACCACAATTTTGTCATTTCAAGCTTTTTTTTTTTTTAGATTTCAAAGGCAACCTTCATTTTTTCTCTCTGTGGTAAAATTTGATCAGTGTGGTACACTAGGTCAGACACAGTCCAATGGTTAAAACAATTCAAACTTATTTACTATAACAAGTACTTAGTTCCTATGACAAGAGATCAAGACATTAACTAGTAGAATCAGAGAAAAAGACTAGATAAGAAACACAAAGATCTGAGTTTTAGACATGTTTTTTCCAGTGGCACATTTTGTAGGGCCGTGAGCTAGTCCTAGCAGAAGTCACTTGCACTGTTTTTGATCTGTAAAATGATAAAATATCAGTCATTACTTTCTAATATTTTTGGTTAAAGCCACAACTGTTGTCATCAGGAGCATTTCAGTAGATCTTTACAAGAGGGCTCTGAAGTATAGTTGAGGTGATAGGCAATTAACTCACTCAAGAACATGGAGCCTGCCAGCTGTGCAGAAAAATTTGAACCTAGTACAGATGTCTCCAACGCCCCACAGGTTTCACTGTGTCCCCTTTGCATCAAACACTGTACTTGACAATGTTCCTGCTATGTACATGACCCTGGCGTGACTGCTGTATTACTTTACAAAATCACCATAATTCATAGGTATATTTAAGAATAGTTGAGGAAATGGACCTCAGATTGAAATACAGTGATAGTAAGTGCTTTAATAAATCCCTTTTAATTTTAAGCTTTCTAGATGTATGCTTGTTTTATAATCAATAAGGTTGCACATTATCTAGTCCATCCAATTGGAATGCAGCTTAGGGGAGCCAATCTTACAGGTAGGGAATGTGTAAAGTTGCCAAAATCGCTCTGACTGTCCCATTCTGGGTCCCATGAGTAGCTCCTTATTTGGGTTTTTCTGATATGTATGAATATTTGCAATGGCCCACCAATTTTTTTTTATTTAATGGGACTGAACTTTGATTGTTGAGACTGGAAATGGATGTAAGTAGTTAGAACACGTATACACACACAACCACAGAGAAGTCTGGAGTTCTTCATTTTCAAGCAAAGCCAAAGGTACCTAATCTTCTGTCCTTAAAAGACCTCTCAACCTCCTTGTTACTCCTTTGCTTAATGGATCTCACACCCCAGATATGAGGTCATGACTGAGTCTAATCTATCTTACTCTGAAAAATAAAAGGAATCTTTATCTTGTCTAAAGGGAGTGTTCTCTGGGATGAAAGATATCTGAGCACCTGAAGCATTTTCATACAAGCCAAGGAATCCCTCTACAGGGAAAAACTATCCTGTGGCTCTGAGTGGAGAATCATTACTGCATCTTCCACCTCTAACAATGCTAACTAACTATATGAGGAAAATTAGTCTTTAGCTTACAGATCAGGCCCATAATTTTTCTTCATTCTGTTGCATTAGAAAGTAACTTGGATCCAAATCCATATCCACCAGAGTGTACACTTAAAACAAATTTTACACTTAAACTTGTATAAAAGATCTAAATATTTAAGAGAAATAGAATATACAGTTCCAATCAGTAGATTTCTAGCATAAAGAGCTGTTTGAAATTAACTGAGTATTTGCTAAATACATAATCTTTCCCCTGCTCTCAGAAATATACAAATACTCAAAAGCAAATCAAGTTATTATAGTGAAAAGTATTAACACCATAATTGTTTTAAACTAAAGGAAAATATAAAGTGTATGTATTTACTGCAGAGAGTAGATCTAACTACACTTCTCAAATTTTTTAAAGTGGCCTAAAAACTATTATTTAACATCTGATAACTATGACTGAGACCAGATGAGACTTGTAGGAAAACATGTCTTGATTTACACAAACGTTGTGTCAATCCTTTTGGCTGTATGATTTAGAAAAAAATTATTCAACTTCTTTGAATTTTTGTTTGCTATGTATAGAAAGACAATATTAATAACTATATCTGAAGCAGAATCTGAGACTGAGATTCTTGTTGAAGTGATTTGAAGGATTGGAGATGACAGATTTTCTTAGCTAAAGGGAGTGAAGAGTGCAAAATACGAAAGGGAAATGGAAAAAGAAAGAATATGCTCTATCATCTTCATGACATACTACATTTATTTACTCAATTAATTTAGTCCCTCATACCATACTAGGATTGCTTTTATAATAATAAAAGATAATTTTATAATAGATTGACTTAATCACAGACAGTTGTGATTACAATTAATGGACTGACATGATCAGCTAATGAGTTTTATGTGCATATCAATTTGCTTCATTTTTATTTATTGTTTTGCATGCTAATATTTGCTACTAATATTAAGTAAAAGGTACCAAAAGCTTAAGAATACATTAGTAAGATGGGATATTGATAAGTGGAAACACTTATTGAGTAACCTAATTTTGGGGAACACCTCAGGAATTACCAACATCATTTGATGTTAGCGACTTTGAACCCCATTCTGTATAGTGCACTTTGGTCAACCCCTTGGAAGACCCTCTGTTGTGCATATGAATTGAAAATTCAACTCATATTCAAAAGAAATAATGACAATGTGGAAAGTAAACCAGTAATTATAATTTCTAATAACATCCTCATTGTCACTCCATATTACTGTCATATATTTTATTTAATGAACACTTTAAAATAAAGTATATTTTTCATTGTTCTGTTTTTTGTATTTTCTTTTCCATTTTCTCATGTAAGAATACTTTGCATTGCTTGTCTGGGTCATTAAATAGCTATCAAAATATAATTTTTAGTTGAATACCCATATGTCAGGGCCATAAATGAATCAGCTTTTAAAGCATGCTATTGTAAAGGTACATGGTGGCTGGGTATTTGGATCTGAAAATGTGGTCAGAACAGGGAACCATTGCATTTGACTTAATTTCCTTTTATGAATGTATAAATTGATATTTATACATTCCAGTAACCTGTTTTAAAGCTTTTAACTGTTTAAAACTACCCCCACTGGCTCCTTTGAGTTTGACTGCTGTTGAGTTCAGATGGAGTGTGATGTGATTCAGTATGCTTTAAACCTTTATGCAGGTACAAGTATTGGCTTCTGTCTGGTGGGTGTGTATTTACGTTTACAACTAGTATGCTTCCTTGTCTGTGTTTTTCTGGCAGTCATAAAATGCAATCCTTTTTCCTTCATTGCAAGTAATTATTGCTAATTTAATAGTAGACCCAGTATCACTGTTGCTTGTAATGAGTTCCCAATATTCCTCTAGGGAAGAGAGGAAAAGACTCAAAGAGAATTGCTAGCAAACTTATTCTACCACAATTTTCTTTATTAAGTTGGTGACATTTGGTTAGGATTATCTTTCTCTTTTATAACTTGAAATGTAGATGAATAGTTAATTTCTATACTTACATCTCATTGATGTAACATGTTGTTATATTATTAAACGTGTTGTTCATATCTACTATTTAATTCAGGTTCTAAATAGATTATTAGTCCTGTGTCTTACGCTTTTATTGAAAATGAAACCCAAGCGAGAGTAATCCAGAGCATTTCCAAGAAAATTCTCCTACTCAGATTAGAAGGAACAGGACATGCTTGGCAACCAGCGTCACTCTTACTCCAAGGACAGACGGGAGTCCAGGTCAGGGTGTAATGGATTTGGTGGGTTAGGACCAGAGTGAATCATTATCAATATCATAGTTGTGTGAATTTAATTATAAACCCAGAAGAATACAGGTGGCATGTTTAATGCCCACTATGGGTTTGTCCCCAGATCAGTTCTAGGAATTGATATGAAATAGTAGTTGTTAAAATTTATGCTTAAAAATATTAAAATTTTTAACAAGCTCTTAGTGTACTTTAGGTATAGCGTAAGATGGTTTATGTGATATTTTTATTCCTATCACCAATGTGAGATAAGTCCTCATCATTTGTCTATCACCTGAATCCCCATAATTGTGAGTTCTATGGGTAGCAAAATACTTCAGTATTTCAGAGTACTCACTAATGACCTGACCACTTCTAAAGCTCACCTCTTCCAATGACACTCTATCATCGCATCAGATTTTTAGCCAGACTGTAGTTGCAAGTGGAATGTGTACTCTCACAAAGGGGTTTCAAAATGGAGCCCTCTGTACACCAAAGATTAAAGGAAGCACTTGAGAAAACTTCTGAAAAGTGACACAAAGATCTGAAAGACTGTGAGCAATCTATAAAAACCAGTCATGAAAAGAATGTATTTTTATTATGGCGTAAGCTCAATTTTTATGAGAAATATCAATGGCCGATTTATTTTTGTTGTTGTTTGAATGAGTCTGTAGTTGCAACTGTGTCCTAGTAGTTGATATTAAATAAAATAAACTTGCTTACTTTTTAGTTCAAGAAAAAAAAAAATTTGTTTAAAACAAATTTCAACTGTTTAATTAAAAATAAAGGGCAGAAGATTAACTTATTTATTTTTTTATTTTTGAATATTTTTACTGAAGTAACATTTCATTGCAACTATTACAGTTTCAGCTGTTCATCATCCTAAGTTTACTACTAACAGATAAATTCTATTTTCAACATATAATTGATTCCATTTCACCTGATTTTCCCCCTCCACACTTCCCTTCTAGTAACTGCTAATTTGGTTTTATAAAATAAAAGTTTCTTTTTATTTTATTTGGCTTCTTGTCATTTTAAACAGATTCCCTTTTAAGTGGCATTTTTTCCTAGCATGAATTATTCTCAGATAATAAGGACTTTCTATAGCCTTGATTTTTACATAATGGGAGAGGACATTAATGCTCAGAAGAGTTAAGACACTTCCAAGCAGCTACATCATTTACTAGCTGTTCATTTGAAAGACCTGTTTCCAGAGAGAGGATTTCGATGCCAAATCCAAGTTTCTTTTCATCATACATCAGCAGTTTTTAAATTCGCTTTCTCAGATTCCATACCATCATACATTTATATGTTTGACCACATCCTCCATTGTTCTTCCCTTATATAAAAATTCACTGTTACCAGAACAATTCCTTAGACTCCTGACATTAGGGTTCCACATAGAATCATTATTTCTGAGAAATAGTCGCTATTTGAATATCCCATCCGGTTTGATGTTTGGAATCCTAGGAAGTATTTGTCCAACACTAATGGCAATGACAGACCACCTCTGTCATTTAGCTGGATGTTATATTACAGCCTTAGGATTTGTAAAAAGAGTACCTAATTTGAAGCATACGTTCTCTGATTAATTTATACAAGCAATCTCTGAGTTAAAAATAAAACATGTAAATTGACATCAAGTAACACAGAGAAATGCCAGGTCCAGTAGTTTCCTTTTACATCTCACAACCTTATTAGCACAGTATTTCTGATTGAACTTTAATATTAGATAATATGACAATATACTTTTAAGTATAGATTCATTATATGCTACTTGGTTTAAAAATGTATTCTTTGTAATAATTGGCAATGTTTGTAAACTCATGTATTTTGTTTGGCTAACACAAGGCAGAAAAATCATAGATCTGAGCTTTCTGTGAATGCTTTTAAGACTTCCTTACTTCAAAAAAATATTAGCCTCACTTTTTTGTTTTCTCTGTTGAAGCCATTAGGTTCCCCACACCTCTATGTCCAACAGAAGATATCTGTCACTTTAATGGAAGTAACTAAAAGGGTTCTAATGTAATAGTCGTATACATTCCATAATTCAAGAATAAGCTTGAAGTTACTTGGTTATGATGAAACAGAGCCTCTTTAGCTGTGATAAAGGAAACACTGCATTGTCATTATTCTTACAAAGTTGGATAGAACAGAATGCAATTATAATGACATTAGGGTAATAGCCATTGAGATCAAGAGAATAAACATAAAGATTATTGTAATTTGAAATCTCAAGCCAAATGTGTTCTCAGTCAGGGACATCATTTCATAAGATGAACTGATACACGACCTGTGTGGCTTTGAGTGGTGCTGTGCAGACATCTGTTTAAATACACATGTACCACACAGGATCTCAGTGCCCAAGGATGCATAGTGGGAAGTTTCTATTATTCACCACACCCATGTTATCCTTGACAAGACTTTGCCACCATTCAAAGTCTTTTATGTTTGCCATTAGAGACCTAGATAATGTAGCTATCCTTGCTCCCTTGCCTAGTTCTACCTAGCATTGGGGTTAATACAGCACCCACTAGACTAAACTTTCAGAATTTGAATATTGTTCTACAACATAGTAATTTTTTTAAAGGAAAGGTGCAGGCAAGAATGAAGGTGAGCAGGCAGGCACACGGGAAGAGAGAGGAGGAAGTAACACTTTATATTTTTATTTAGTTGCTCATCTTGGTTGTTCCAGGCCCCTGTCCTGACTGGGTCTTAAACCTGGGTCCATAGGATGTACGTGGACTATGTCCATTTATCCATTGGCCTTATCTGCTAGGATACCATAATATGCCACAACTTAGTGATTTTTTTGACCTTATACAGGTGATTTAAACTTTCCGTGGTTCATTTTCCTCATATAAACATAGGAAAAAATAGGATTTTCCTCTGGGGTTTTTATGATTATTAACTGAATTTTACATATAATGTACTTACAATTTTTACTGGAATGTGGTTCCTGTACAATAATTGTTTTTGCTATTATATCATCACACATTTTCAGATAACAGATAATATTATTATAAAATTTATGTATTAAACAAATATTCAATTAGTGCTTAATATATATGTAGTAACATGTAAAGATGAAAAGTACCACACTTCAAAAAATTAAGAATACAATAGAAGTAAAACTTCCTATTCTTCAAGGGTCTTCTCAGAATTGTTTTACCACCAAATCTATGATAATTAGCTGGTGGCCATTAACAGAGGTCTAGTCCTCTGAACTTGAGTGCATCTGAGATTTATTCCCACCCAGGTATTTTAAGTGAATTCTATATATTAAGTTCCCATTTCTGTTAAGAAGTAAATGTAGACTCTAAAATCAACTCAAAGACCCAATTTTTAATAACTTTAACAAAATATCTTTAACCTGTTCTTCCCTGAGCTGTCTCTTTTCTAGCCACATTGGCCTTCTAGTCAGGTCCTCAAATATATGCTAGGCCTTTGTGTTTCATAATCTCTTGATATATATTTTTGTTTTTCAATGTGGAACACTCTATGTACACCACATATAACTTCATGGCCCCTTGATATTTCTGCTTAGAGCTCAGAAGCTCGGGGAGGTTCTGACCCCTTCCCAAACTAGGCTATATCCTTATAGCATTCACTATAGAACCTTCTGGTTTTTTTTTCTGTAACTTTTATCACAAATGCAATTGTATCATTAATTGTATACAAGGGAAGAGGATAATATTCATAGATGACATAATAAGATTGTATACACTTAGAGCTTCATCGGTGAGAGTTATTGCTCTAAAGAGAGATAAGCATTTAAATCCCATCCGCTGTTCCAGTCAGTATGCTTATAACCTAATACTTAAAATCCCATCCGCTGTTCCACTCAGTATGCTTATAACCTAATACTTAGGAGTGGGCAAAAGATGGCATGGAAGCTTCACTCTTTCCTCAATTATTCTTAGTCATCGGGTTTGTTTTTCCCCAATATGAAATGGGAAACCAGTATTTGAACATGTTTTTCAAGCATCATAGATCTTTCATACAAATCAGTAACATTATCTTATGCTCAGAAACAAAAATAAATTGGTTCTTAACACTAGGAAAATTGACCATGTCTAATTAATTGAGACACTACCAGGAAGTTGGGGGTACCTTCCTAGGGAATTTCCTAGTGTTATTTGGGATATATATCTCTCTAGGGATGGATATATATCTGTATATTTTTTTTAATTTTTTTTTTAAACCTGGCTTGCTAATTTAGAAACTTCAATAGACAAACAGAAGGCAACTCTGGTTTTGTTTTGTATTTTCCATCCTGACCTAGAACATAAGGTCTATGAGGGCAGAAAGTACATCTGGTAATTTCTTCAGTGTGTCCCTCACATAAAGCAAAATACCTGGATAATATTAGAACTTAATAAATAAATATTAGTTGAATGAAGTAACTTTCTGTTTATATTCACCAGCTCATTCTACTTGGCCCCAATGCAAAGTTTGGAATTAGGAAGACTAAAGTAGGAGAAGACAAACAGAATTTCATATCTTTAAGCTTTATCCAGACTTTACATAACCTGTGTCTGCAGAAATGTAAAACTGCCAAAATCTGAAAGCTGGACATGACAAAGTCCAGTGTGTTTTAATGAAACTTACATATGGAAAGAAGTTCTGTCAATTCCCTTTATAAGCCAAACTCTTCCAACAAGCTGACACCTTCCTTACTATTTTAGGTCAAATGAGCCGGACTCGGTTTATCACCATGCCAACCCAAGGAGAAGGCCGGCCTTGCCCCACAGAACTCACCCAGCAGAAAACCTGCCCAGTGACTCCCTGTTACAGCTGGGTCCTCGGCAACTGGTCTGCATGTCAATTGGAGGTAGGTCATGTAATGACACTTGGAGAAATGTTTCTCAGTAGGTTCAGAGCACTTGTGTGATCAAAGCTCTGTGCTGATGGAATAAATTTCACAGCACCATAGGCCTGGCACAATGCATTTTTATACAATTGAAAACAGAAAAATACAACCAAATGATTTAATCTCATAAAGAGAGGTATAGTCAGGAAAATAAATAACCATTCATTGGGCACTGATTATAATAGACATGGTCATGAAATTTTCCATCTTTTTATCATCCTCAAGAATTGTTATTTTTTTGACTTGTTGGAAATATCAAAAAATTATTTAATTAGAAAAAAACATGCTATGGAAATGCAGTTTTCTGTAGACTGTATTTCTTAAAGAAACACTTTTAGACTGACACAAAATCTTGCATGTGGGCAGAAAACCAAAAGTCTGTGAAAGTTATATTTTAACATTATTACACGAACCAAGGTTACTACATTTTCCTCAATGATTACTTTTTTATTGGCCTGAAATATAAATTCTTGGCAACATTATAATATATCACATACCCAGAGCTTTTGCTAGATCATCAAAGATCCTCTACAGAATTTTTTCTCTGGCTTCTTGCAGAAGAAAAAGCACATTGATTTTCCCTATTTTCCTAGTTCATCCTTCAGTTTATATTCCAAAGCATATTTTAATTAGGTAACAATAATTTTGATTATGCATTTAGAAATCTGCAGAGTATTTTCATTGAATGTTTAGTGTTCCTGTCAAGATGACATTGTCAAGCAGCATTATTATCTTGCATAAGTTAAATGGCCATGTATTTTAATAAGTCTCCAAGGAACAAAAATGTGTGGTACATTTGTTCAGTCTTCTTCTTACAGAAAATAAGGCAACCAGGATAATTAATTCAATGCTAACCTAATGGCTCCAAATATGTCTTTGTCTGCTAATCTAAAATCTTCTTTCTAAATCTTCAGCAATTTTGAAATGCTGCTTATAATCACAATTAAGAAAAGGGAAGGAATATGTCTCCTTATAAAAGTGATAGCTGTTGACAGAGTAAATAAGTCAAGGAATTCAGGGACCTATTGCAGCAGAAGAGAAAATAATTCAGGAAGAAGTGAAGGAAGGTGGAGAGAGATGGAGGAATGGAGCACTGGCAAACTCCAGGCTTCAGGTCTTACCCCAGGCTTATAGCAGCTACTGTTTTGCTTTTTCTTTTATCTTCTCAGGTGTCAGGAATCTTTGATAGGTCTATCAGACCGCCCCACAGGAACATTATAGGGACACGCCCAATGTTATATTTTGTTTTGCTGTGATGTATTGAGATTTTGCCTGAACCACAGGGACCAAGTCGGGACTTACGACTATTCCCTGGAGCAGCCATGGTAGGACTTGGGAGATTGTAGCATCTGTTGGAGAGGTCCTATGAGCATGGTCGTTTGTTATCCAGAAACTCCAGAGCTTCCTCAGATATCTAGATGAGGCCAATCCTGCTCACTGACAGTCAGGAGGAAACTCTAGCAGTGGTTGTTCTTACTGAAGGCTGTCGTTAATCTGGAGTGGAGACCTTACCCAAGTGGGAACAATCAACGCCTAAATTTTGGGAATGGAATTGAAGCTGTTCAGAGATTCAGAAACTCTTAGCTGCTACATTTTCCCCATCTTAAATTATTAATTAAATCATCAGTCTCACACAGGAGGAAAACAAAGGAGATAGTATAAAGAAAATCAGAGGCAAAAGTGAAAGGGAAACATGATGCTATTTGAATTGAATTTTTCCTGAGTTCCAAATACTTTTCTGCACTCTTCGTGACATCACAGTATCTTTCCAGTGAGTTCCCTTAAATTGCTAGTGGAGTTTGCCCAACAAAGGAAGAGCTCTGCCCTCCCAGCGGTATTTTTGTTTCTCCTCTGGTATCCTAACCTGCCAAATCCCGGGTCCCAGCTCATTGACTGTGGTGTTGATGATATTTAAATGGTTGATTGCTATCAAGAAGTATCAAACCAAAGAGAAGCTCACACAGAACCCAGTGGATCTGCCAAATTCTGCCACAATCTTCTATGGAATGAAATTAGCAAAAGTAAGTTTATCCACAGGGCTCTCTTTTAAGTGTTTCCTAAGTTTCTCAGTTGATAACATGCATCCATCCATGTTGCTAAATCTGCTATTGAAGCTCAGACTCTGGACAACAGCAGGCCTCCTTTTGGTCAGTTCTGCCAGATACTAGCTCTGCAATTTCTGCCAAGTCTCTGAACTTCCCATGTCTACTTTCTTATCTGTATCATTGGGTTTGCATCAGCACCTATTTTGCCGGGTTGTTTTTTGTTTTTTCTTTTAGACATAGTTCTTAGCGTAGTACCTGACATAATTTAAGAGGCCCAAAAGTTGTATGTGATACATAATTTTGATTTATACTGTGAGTATTATCGTTAGTACCAGCTGCCTGGCCACCTCTGGTGAAGAGGTTGCTTCAGGGTGGACGAAGCAGCTGTTAGTGATCTGGACAGTGGAGACTTAGAGAATTCTTTCTGTTACTAATCTTGCTCTAAGAATCCCAGGTCTGTTTTTACTCCCTATCGTGTAAAAGTCTCATGAGTGAGGGAGAGTGAATTCTTAGCTCCTTAATGACATTTTTGGATACTGATTTCTCTTTATAGTGTGGCTTTTGTCATAGGTATAAGAAATTAAGGTTGAATATGGATGCTTATTAGGAGCGTATTGTTTGTCTTGGTTTTTAAAATGATCCCTGATATGTAGACTTGTTTTCTGTCATTGCTTCACATTCCACCTCCTGGAATGTGAAAACTCTAACCAATTATCTCTTCTTTACTTGAGGCTTCAGAGACAAATAATTTTATACATTTTGCAGTATCTTCAGATGCTTCTCTCTATATGCACAAAGTCTGTATAGCAAAACACACACTTAGGCAATTCTGCAATCATAAATTGTAAGAGATAATACATACCCCCAAAGAAATATGGATTATACTAGTTGTTCTCTATTTTAGGAAGTAAACATTAACTGGAACATTTGCTTTGAATGAATCTGCTATAAGTTGATGAACCCACTTATTTCCAAAAAACAATAGACTGAGCAAAATTAGGGTGTGTTTTGGACAATTTTACAACAGTGTTGGAAATGATTAGAGCAGTTATAAGGTTTTTATAAATCATAATTCTTCTTAAAGCATGTCTAGAAGATGATGTAATGGCATCAATGTATGTGCCTACTTTGAGTCTTTAGACTTTAAGTAGATATACCTACGACCTCCTTCCTGCATGTGGTGCCTTTTCTTCCTTGCAAGTATGTCTTTTGAGTCACAACTTTTTCTCATGTCAAGAATGTTTCCAGCAGACACTCTGTATGATCCTACACCACCCACCCCTAGTCGTCAAGCCACGACCCACCCTTGACTCTCAGCAGCTGCTGCCACCGTGCCTTGACTTGGCTGCTGCTGAGCAGGCCCTTTAAGCTCCGGATCGCTGTCATGACTGCTTAGGTGACCACCTTGTCCTCTTTTACTCCTGCCACAGCTACAGCTCCAAGGACTCAGCAATGCAGCTTCTGGATCCTGCAAAAAAAGAGGGAAAAATAAGCAAAAGAGGAAACTCAGTTTAGCAGTACAGAGAAACTGCCAGCATGTTATCTAATACAGGTGTAGTGTGTTGTATTGCTCACTGTGGCAACGAGTACAAAGCCCTGCTTTCCCTCCCCGCCCATCAGCAGTAGTCATGAGGATGTTAGCTCTTCCACATATTTCTGAACTTAGTAGCAGCTCTGGAAGTATAGAGAATTAATCTTCGACTGGATGGAGGTTGATCAAGGAGAACTGAATCTGAGGAGGAGCTGACATTTAAATGCCTTGTCCATCCATCTCCTGCTCTTGACACCATATGGCCTCTACAGAAGACGTTTTCATGAAACAAGAAAACAACTGTGTTTAGACTGGTGAAGTTGAAGCCAGCTTGGTAATACATAATGTTAAATGACTTCCATCCATTTCCACTTCAGTTCTTTTATCTTCATTTTATCTGCCTTGGATTTTACCTCCGCCTAATAAAAGCATTGCAGCTACCTAGCATTTCGCAAGGTATTTATGCAAAAAGAGACTATCACTAAAATGATCTACATATTCAGTGGACTTTACTGTGAAGTATAAACATCTGCTTAAATTAAGAAAATACTCATCTCATGAGTATCTGCCAAAACATACAGAAGGAAACCTTTCATTAGGCAGATGTTTGAACCATATCACCTACTAAGATTATATCTAATTCTATGCTTCTGTTTCTGGGAGACACTGCACAAAGTTTTTCTAATTGCCTAGAATAATCTGAATAGAATTTATAGGAAATATCTTCAAAGAACATTCATTATTCAGCCTAGAAGACATGCTGGGAAAACAACTTCTTGTGGTAATAGAGAAAAACACTGTTTTACTTGAAACCCCAACCTAATCCATAGGAGAAAGAACAAAATTCCCTATAAAAGAAAAACAAGCCAATTAAAAGAGAAATTTATGCCCTTTGGCTGTACATGCTCTCTTGGGAAGTGATTATGGATTAGGACATTTTATCACATATACCTAGACAAATTATGTTGGGTTGTTTTATTTTTTTAATCAGTCCTGGCTGAGTTCCAAATGAATCATCATGCTCCACTTACGTAAATTCTGTGGCATAAATTTGAATTTTTACTTCAGCTTCTCTATCAGCTCTAGAAGAATTGCTCAGCGATGGTCAACAGTTGAAAAATAATTCCCAAGAGGAGGAAGATGCTAAAATATGTAATCAGGATTTTCTTGGGCAACAGGAGGCAGGGGACAAAATGCTAATTATTTGGAATTCTGAAGGTGCCCTTCACTCTCACAGGGTGGTGACTGTGGGGAAGGAATCCAGACACGTAGTCTTTCCTGCATGGTCCACAATGGCTTAGTCTCTCACGCACCTGTACATGTCGATGATGCGCTGTGTGGAGAAATGCCCTTTCCAGACAGCAGCCGGAAGCAGTCCTGCTCTGTGCCTTGTCCAGGTCTGTAATTTTAGACTGTGAATGTGTTCTCAGATGATCTTTTTATTTTCTTAATTATTTTTTCTGGAGAAGCTCTGCTTCATCAAACTTGAATTGTATAAATGAATTCAGGTTAGTTGAATTGTGGGTATCACTTTGTAATATATCCACAACCTCAATGGAAACAAAGTAGTCAAGAGAAGGAAAAGCACTGGACTTGGAAATTTAAGATCTAAGTTAGAATCTTGACACATGACCTACCTTGAACCCTTTGAGTAATGGTGGTTTCATCTAGGATTGGTGTAAATAATACCTTACCTGATGACGGCATCTAGCACATTGGCCAGTGTTTAAAAAAAAAAAATGTTGATTGAATTCGTGAGTAGATGAATCCCATGGCAGAGTGGGAATATGTAAGACTAGATTTATGTTACAGGTTTGTGAAAATACTTGGCTAAATTTTTCAGGTTCTGTGTGACTGTTATGTTCATTAACAGTTACATAAAATCTCTTTATTTTAACCCTGATATTGCAACTTAGTTTGTATTGAATAAGTTGAAAGTGGCTTAATTTATCCTTATAACACATAACACATCAGTGTGTAAACACATATACATGCATATAAATATATATTTAGACTATTACATGTTCTTTAGACCCTGAGATATTCGACTTCAGTAACTGACATTCCCTTTATATGGTTTCTAAGAATATCCATTTTAGGATGTCATGCTGCTCTTTGAAAACTGAGTTACTACATATAATCTTTATATCTAAGTTTTAAAATTTTTATTATCACTAGCAGATACACATTATTCTAAAATGACTATAATTTGAAGCAAAGTAATGGCAATCTCATTTCTGGCACTCTCTTGCTAAATTAGATTAAACCGTACATTACTTTATCTCAGTAGTTTCTAATTGGAAAATTGGTCAAAGTAGAAAGTGTAGCATTAGAACCAGCCCATGTCATTGACACCACACCAGTCTCACTGTGAACCCTATTCATGTGAATATTGTCAAGTCCCGGTTTTCCTGTTGTTTCTCTGCTCTGCACTGCACATCACCCAGGAGACTGCCATTTGACAAAATGGTCAGCGTGGAGCACGTGTGAATTAACCTGCATTGATGGAAGAAGCTTCGAGACAGTGGGCCACCAATCTAGGTCAAGGACATTTATAATTCAGTCTTTTGAAAACCAAGACAACTGCCCCCAGCAAGTCCTAGAAACACGCCCTTGTACAGGTACTAAGAGCACTTTTTAATTCTTAACCTTGATTGATCAATGCTTTTCCTGTTTTTATGTGCAGTATAAAGGAATCACTGTTATCCTACTTACTTGCAGGAGGCAAATGTTATCACTACACATGGAAAGCAAGTCTTTGGAACAATAATGAACGAACTGTATGGTGCCAGCGTTCGGATGGCATTAATGTCACAGGTATCCCTGGTTAAGAGTCATGTGGGCACTTCAAAAAGATCCCCAAGTGTTCCTGTTTCTGAGAATAATTAGCTTACAAATTACAAGCAAGAGAAGACTGAGAAGGTGGCTTTAGATGGTCTTCATAGCAAATTGTCATTAGACTTTTACATCTCAGAAAGCAAACTATGCTATGTGAAGACCCATAACATATCAGACAGCTTAAAGTAATGAGCTGAAGCCATAAATCTCTTTAAATATCATGATCAGAGACAAAGATCAAAAAGACCCAAGCTCTTTTATAGCATTATCTCTAAAATTTTAAATGTTGTAATTTCTTAGTAAAAAGTTTTGAGGACATATCATATTCTGTGCTATTATGCTAATATACATATAAAATCTGCACAGAAATTTAAAATAAAAGGACTGATAAAGAAGTAATATAAAAATAATTGCTAATGGTATCAAACTATTTCATGGGAAATGATAAATACATATGTTCCTGCATTAGAATCTTAGATTTTTTTTAATATTGTCCTAATCATGACTATTATTTATTATCTAATATAGGCAGGGAAGGGTTCCTCATCATAGTAGGTACAATTTGATTCTACATATGATACTCAATAACTGTAAGGCATAGGGTTTTTTGTTTTATTTTTTTTCTGGCGAATTCCTACCAGAAAAAAGAAAATTATAATTGTTTTTATTTAGTACTGTAGCTGACAAAGTTTATCACAGGAGAGGAAGAAATTCCATTCTTATATAAGAATAGAGGAATGATTAGCTAGGCCTTTTTTTGTTTATCTGTTTTGGTGTTAAACCATACTTTACCCATTCAGTAATTTACTTCTATTTTGTAAGTTATCATAAAAACTAAATATAGTATAAATCCAGCTAACCAGGACACAGAAAGTCTCCCAGTACAATATGCTGAGAGTTAAACTGGGTGGGTTGCATTATCAAGATTTCCACACCAATATTACATGCAACAGCATATAACACTTGGCATATAACATTTGTTAAAATAAGTTCAGGTTACTGCTATCTTTTGCTAAGTATTATTAGACCTTAATTTCATGCTTAAGTTTTAAACAAAAATGCTATGTGAACTCTGCAAAATTTAATATTTTCTTTCCACTTCCCAAGTGATCCCTCTCCCAGGGGTGTACACACTAGTTTAAAGAGTGAAAAATGTATCCTCTAAATGCTATTGGTTGCAACAGGACTGTGTGATTATTTCTACTGACACCCAAATTATCAGTTTCACACCTAGATGCTAATTATGGGTTGTGGGATTTTTTTTCTCTATGTGGATAATTTGTTTTCTTCTTCAGATAACAGTGAAAATGAAGTGAGTTGCTTCATTCCCAGGGAAAACATGAAGAACTGTTTCCTACAGTGCCTAAGCCCCAACCTTTTTACTAGCTGCAAAAACCATACACTAAAATTGGTTGTCAATTATAGTAATACAAACTCTAGAACCTATAAATGCGACCAATTTTATATAGTTTACATAGTTCCCTCAATAATGTTAGCTGAGTGCTTTAAATCCAGGAAGACACAACTAATATATAAATGATTTTCAGATTGTAGAGTCATTATTTCATCCATGTCTCAATTATATACTGAGCAGCTACAAGGGCTGTGTCAGCATTATGATTGCCCATCCTGGAGCTTATAGATGTAAAATTAAAAATAGGTGTGTAGATGTGTATGTGACTGTGTGTGTATTCTGGTTGAAATAAATTAAAATATTACATGTAGATGTTGATTTACAATGATGCATACCTTTACACTATCTGTTAGAGTGCAATAATAAAAAAAGAGGTGGGAGAACCTGGAGCCAGCCAAAAAAAAAAAAAAAAAATGAAATGTTATTGAACTATTTGATTCTATTGTCCCACAAATGGATAGGAGTATTCTTTTAGCATTTGGTTGTTGGGAATCAGTATTCAAACTGGAGAAAAGTATATGCAGAATGAATATTTAAGCAGATATATTTTCTGCTCCTGAACTTAAATTGAGATTTCATTAATTATTGTTCTATCCCTGGCACTCATAGACTACCCACAAGTTTAGCCAAAGAGAGAATATTTTGCTAATGAACAGATACAAAAATGATTCTAAACATCTTCTATTATCAGAGCCTCCCATCTCAGTTCACTCTGGATTAATCATTAAAATAAGATTGGGTCGCAGAATATATATATACAATCTTTCAAAAATACATTGTTGAAAAATTTCCAGTGTCAGAGAGGCAAAAATAATTTAATGGTTATCATAGAAAAAATCTACAAATCATGGTGGGATTTCCTTTATAGGAGGCTGCTCCCCTCAGGCCCGTCCTGTTGCTATTCGTCAGTGTAATCCAGCCTGCAGAAAACCATTTTCCTACTGTACACAGGTGAGTCATGTGCAGATGTCTACAAGTATTCTAATTGTCATGTTACACATAGGCTGTCAGATGTTTCCCAGTATGTAACAGTCTAAACAGCAGTTCTGTGTGTCCATGATACCATCTAGAGGCATTTCCAGGTATAAATAAAGCTATTAAGAATTTTTTCCAGTTCCCATGTTAAGGAAAGTATTTTCCTAGAAATCTATCTGCAGCCAAACCTTTCCTTTTCTAATTTATATTGGATCTATTTATCAATAAATGTTCTCATTTGATTTATTTTTCAATTTCTAGCCTTTCATAGACCTAAACTATTTTGAAAGCATAATAAATGAGTGTTCATATTTGCTAATTATTTAGTAAAATTGGCTATACTATGATTACTATCATGTGAGTAAATTTATAATTCATTTAAAATAAGTTGCATATGTGCCTATGTATAATAATTATGTATATGTGCACTATATACATAATCTTTAGTGTCTTTTCCCCCTCAAAATAATATATTCAAGTCATTAATTGTTTAAATAAATCTGGCTAAATGATAAGGATTGACTTGAGTGACTACCAGAGGGTAAAGGCTGTTAAGAAAATGTCAGAGAAACAATTTTAGGTAAGGAGCCTTAATGGCAAAGTCATAGAGATTCACAATCTCTATGTTTTTAATTTTGTTTTTAATTTTCTGTTTGCTAAAAGAAGATAAAAACAATTATTTTTGGCTTCACTTCCAGAGAGAGATCTTTTTCCATTATACCTCATCATAGTCAATTTCTTGGTGTATTGTACATGAAAGTGACCAGGAATTCAGGGGCAAACATGAAAGAAGCATTGTTACAATGTGAACTAGGGATGTGATGCTGTGAATGTGGTATGATATTCAGTTACTACAAGGAAGGATACATATATACATAATTTCCTCTTTTAGACATATGCGAGTATATTTTTTCCTACTTGAATAGTCTTTCTCAAGAGTAGAACCAAGTCTAAGTAGAGTGGTAGTTCACACTAGTTAGGAATCAAAGGTAGAAGGTAATAGAAGTATTCAGCACATGGAGTAACAACAGACCTCAAGAAAATATTCACATAATTTCTGTTGCTTTACTTTTCAGTATCGGCGCAGGTTGGACTGGACAGAAATCTGAAAGAGCTGAAGAATGGGTTATTAATTTTATTATTACAAATTATGTAGTTAATGCCTGCTATTGACAAAGAACTTTTTTTTTTTCATATGTGGAAGGTATGACTAAAAATAAAAACTGATAATTTATTGAAGGGTTGACTTGAATTCAGAAAGGTGAACTATTTATTGTATTTTCATTTCTTTGACAAGGCTTGCTAAAAACTGGAAAGTATTCATTACATATTCTGCAAATATGCAGTGATTTCAACATTTAAATTCTTTTTTCATCTTCACAACTCATTGTAACCATAAAAATATGCTTTATGCCATAGGAAGGAGTCTGTGGTTGTGAGAAAGGCTATACAGAGATAATGAGATCAAATGGTTTCCTGGATTACTGCATGAAAGTACCTGGCTCAGAGGATAAAAAAGCTGATGTAAAAAACCTTGCTGGGAAAAACAGGCCGGTTAATTCAAAGATACATGATATTTTTAAAGGATGGTCTCTTCAACCCCTGGAGCCAGGTATGTGTCAGCTATGCATAAGAAATGTAAACTTTCTCATGAAGGATTAGGGTTTACATTGTTGCAACTTCTTATAATGGAAGGAATAGAGGAGAAAGGACAAAAGAAGGAAGAGCAGTATGTTCTTCGTTTAGCATTTCCCTGGCACTCCCTAGTGGAGTAGCTGTTAGGTCTGCTGCCTCTGGCCAAGTGTAGTTCCCATCATCCCAAGGACCTGGGTTTGCAGCCTGGGTCCAAGGTAACAACCAAGATGAACAAGTAAATAAAATAAAAATTCTTCCTTCTCTCTCTTCCTACCTGTCTACCTGCCTTCACTCCTGCCTCTACCTTTCCTTTAAAACAAACAGAAAAGATTTCTCAGATTTGAGTATGATATTATGCATAGTTGAGGATAAATCTATTATCCTAGTCTATGTCACACAGCATTAGGTAACCAAAATATTAATCTTTAAAAATATCTTTTAAGGACTTTATATAGTATTGGTCTCTGCTGCCCATTTACATTTTCTGAAGAGGGCAGAAAATTAAAGCTGGATTCTCTGTGTTTATCCTACATACCTCTTACAGGAAACAAAATATACAAGTGATTAAGTGTCGGGTTGCTTGATGGGGAAAAGGGAAAGAGCAGACAAATCTCAGGCAAAATGTATCCTGGAAACTTTTCTCCCAAATCCTAGGCCTTTGCAGCTACAAAAGTGCCTTGAGGGTGTGCTTAAATGAAACACAACATGTAAGCCTAGCTCAAAGAACCCTAGTTCTGTCGGAAGAAACAAGGCACACATGCTTCAACTAACTTTTAAAATAACCACAATGGCGGCCCCATTGAAATAGGTCTGGGCACAGTCCTCATACATCCTAAGGTCCTGGGTATACATCCTAAGGTCCTGGGTTCACATCCCAAGATCAGTGGGACCAACCAAGATAAACAATGAAATAAAAATGTAAAATAAAAATGTTTCTTCCTCCTGCACTTTTCCTTAAAAAAATGACCACAATGTCTTGTTCAACTTATGATTCTCCTATATGTTTGTGCATGCCATAGATATTTTCAAACATTCATTTTGTGTCTAAACTAGCTATAATCAGGTTATTCCACTGCTTGTAAATCCTATTTCAGGAAGAAAATTACAGTGAAATGTCTCTTGAAATCCATAATTGTGGTCCATAATCTTCCTGTGGAGAGGAGGGTCTAACTAAATCATTCACAATATCATGTGTTACATGATATATGTATGTTATGAATATATGTATATATATAAACATTATAGCATGTATGTGTGTATATATACATTCTGGGAAAAGAGTTCATAACACCCACCCTTTCATTAGATTCTCACGGTAAGAATGCTAATTGCAGCAACTTCCCAGGAGAACAATTAGGCTGTATCTATTGTACATTTCGACCTAAAACTTCTCTCCTGGGATTTTATTGTGTAACTATATACGTATATACTAGGATTGTTTGTCATAATAGCAAGTGAGAGGAAATGACCTGCATATCTATAAATAGAATAATGGAAAAAACAAAAGTATGATACAACTGTGCAATATATCTTACAGATATTAGAAAGTATGTGATAGGCCTTACTTTATGAACTAACATGGAAATAGTTCCAACATATTTTGAGTGAAAATAGAAAGCATCAAAGTGAATAATATACAGCATTTGTGTCTTAAAAAGGTGTGTGCTTCTCTATGTACTCATATGGTAGCATGTACAGACCAAACTATGAAATATTCACAAGGAACTGGTAACAGTGGTAACTGCTTGATAGATTGCTGAGAAGGTGCCAGGAAGTTTGTTTGTTTTTCATTAAATATAATTTTTAACTTTGATAATATCTGTTAAATTATTAGAAAAGTTACATTAACTCTTCTTTAAGTAATATAGCTTAAAGGCCATGGACCACATACCTCTATACTGAGAATTTAAAAGCATTGCATCCTTCTAATATTTTTCTTTACGAGGTTTAGGGTAACAGGATGAAAGGTGTGTTCTCACTTAGGTTGACTTTATTGCTGTATGTGGAAAAAAAAAAAAAAAAATCCCTGAATAGGGATTTTCATCATTAGTGTTTCAAAGAGATCAGAATCAAAGCTTTGTTAAAAGTTTTATGATGATAGAAAAATTATTACTATATTGAAACTTCATTCTAAAATCTGAGGCTTGAAAGTGTCTTGTAAGCAAAAACACTATAATAGGTAGTCAGAATATAATTGAAAGTAATTGTGATTTCATTGCAAACAAGTGTTGTTTATAATAGATTTTGATTGTTTTGCATCCCAAGGAAGCTTTTAGAATAAGATGTCGATATGTGGTTTTGGGGCCCACAGTTAGTTATATTCATGTCACATAATGAACCTTCTACATACATCTACCTTTCAGAAAGGAATGCAGTTCCTTTGGCAGGCAAGGATATTGCCTTTGTTCAATTCTAAATTTAGTTAACTGTGTGCTCATGTAAAACCAAGAAAATCCATTAGTTATTTTCATAAATAACTTTTTTTTTTAATAGTGAAAAAGCATACATATACTCAAGTTATAACTTACATAATAGATATCACATAATAGAGTAGACTTTGGTTCTATTTTTCTTAACTCTAGCATATCTAAAATCCAATCTAATGTATACTTGTATACATGTGCTTCTAATTTTATAGTAACAGTGAATTGATTATAACTTGTTTGGTCTGTAGTTTTTGTTCATTCATTAGGCAGCAGATCCACCAAAAATGTTCAGTTTTCTTTGAGTGCAGGATCGTCCGTCTTTTAATTAGGACTTTTTCTTTGTTCTATTTATGTTGTCAAAATGTTTTGCAATACTTTTAGTACATGAATAAGACTATACACACATCAAAATTAATTCAAAATAGCCTGTCAATTGTGAGAGTTTATGTAACAATTGCCAATGTTTGCTTACCACTGTGAAAAATTTGTTAGATTTTACATTTTACATTTTCACTTTTTTTTGACATTTGATAGCTGTCACATATGAGTATTTCCACTTACGATTTATGTGAGTCTCAGAATTCAGATGATTAAAAAAAAAATCTTTTTAATGCTAAGCTTGTTATTTTATCTCTTTTAAACAGATGGCCGAGTTAAAATGTGGGTTTATGGCGTTTCGGGAGGCAGTTTTCTTATCATGATTTTCCTAATATTTACATCCTACCTTGTTTGGTGAGTACCACATTTATATTCAGTATTTTTATAGATGGCATATTATACCAAAGAACACTTCTCTCAGGATCATTGACCATTATAACAAGAATACTGAACCCACAAATATCACCAGCTGTAGAATTGTTGTATAGTTTAAATGGGAGATCATCATCATTATCGTCCTCATTTGAAATATTTTTTATTTGGTTTTCAAATAACAGACTATCAAAAAAGACAAATCATTAGGACTTTCCCATTCTAGTATCTTGGTTTAAATTGGTAGTTTTCGGCTTTCACTTCACATTGGCATCTCATGGCACCTCCTAGGGACTGATTCTTGGGTCCGAGCCTCAAAGATTCTGATATATTACTTTTGCATGCAGCCAGGTTCTCTGGGTGTTTAAAAATACCTCCCCTCCACCACACACACACACCCCCAACATAATTCTAATATGCTACAAAAGCTGAACACCATTAGTCTCAATAATTCTAGTTTTTATATTACCCTATTTTAACATCTTGTAGTACCTTTTAAATGGCATGGCCCCCTGTTTAGCTACATTAACCAGCTATCAAAGAAAATTTAGCTGTCCATTCCAGAAATCCCATTTTATAAGTTACTGGACCCTGAAAATTTGTTTTCAGAAAATGAAGATTAGTTTATAGCATAGACTATATTTCAGTTGATGAGCTTCTCTTGAAACCAGACAGAAGTAAATACGTTTGAATGTTTGCAAGTGTGTTGGGAACATTATATTAGCTTCCTAAGATGAATTTTCAAAATCAAAGTATGGCTTCACCTTTTTCTCCAAATCAAGATATTTATAGTCATCATCTTTCTCATTGACGATTCCCCTGAGAAATTTTACTCAAGTTTTAATCTTAATTCATCAAGTCTTCATATATTTAGCCTCCAAATGTATTTCCAAGGTTTTAAGATTTTTAAATCTTTCCTCTTGATCAATGAAAGTTAGTGAAGAAATTTAAATGGCTTTAATTTTTTCCATCTCCTGTTGTGAGAGCAATGAAATCTCTAGAAATTGGATTTCTATACAAGTAATGGTGCCACCGTATTATAGTCAAATGATACCTTTAGTTAATCATTCCACAGTTAAATGCTTTGACCAATTGTTGTTTGACTTGATCACTTTTTTTAAACTATTGCCAAAATTCTATCTTAATGACCAAATATGAAGCTGAAAGCCTTATCTGAGGTTCAGAGTGTTAAAAGGCATTCACCACAAGGGGAAAAAAAATAGTAAAAGGGGAAAAGTTCAAATTACAACAAAGGACATGAAGTTTGACAGAGAACTTTGCTTTCTCAGAGCAGTGGTCCAGTACAGTGCAAAATAAGCATGTAGTCTATTTATTTAAAAAAGACTGGTTGTTAATAACAGCGTTCCCAGTTCCAGATACTTTGATTCCCTTGTCCCTTGAATTTCTAAGAGACCAGAAATTAACATTTAGTAATACTCATAAATTTTCCTTTTGACATTTCTCTCCAATTTAAAATTGTATTACTCTTAATCCATCGCTTTAGGCTTTTGGGATTAGATACATCTTTGAATTCTGGGTACAGATATAGTTCTTAAGAAAATTTTCAGTCTAAAAGATCAGTAGAATTTCCTCTTTTCAGTAACCGAATTCCATAAATGTTTATGTATATTATTTTTCATATAGATTTTTATTCTGATCTTGATACACCTTTTAGCATTAGTACCGTAGTTGAACTTATTATAGATGTTTCTTTCTGCAGTCTTCCTGAAACTTAGCCAGGTGATCATTCCCTCTTCTACTCAGATCCCCAAAATGGCTTCCCATTGACAGAAAAAGCAACTCATGTTTACTGACTAGCCAGTCATCTAAAGTCTCCTACAATTTGAGCCTAAACAAACTTCTATTCCCCATGCCTTGGACAGTGCTGTGTGTTCTGTAGACCCAAATATATTTATGTCCTCATTCTCTCATTGAAGAAAATTATTTTTTTTCCTTTGTTCATTATTTGATTTAGATAAATATTCAGATAGTACGTTTCCAATTTTAATCTGTGTGTATTTATTTTCTCCCAAAAAGTGTCATTCAAAGGTCACATCTGTCTTTTCAGATTGATCATTTTCTCACTGATTTAATCACAATCAAATTTAGTCTTTCAAGCTTACCGTATTCATCTCCATTCAAATTATTTGGGATATAGCACTTGTTTGAATCTGTTTCTGTTGTTTCAGATATTATATTCTCAGACCCAAGTACCTTTCACCTCCTTTAGGGAAGTTTGCCACTTTTTTCTGGTCCTGTCTGATCTGCATTACATTTTTTTGTTTTGTTTTGTAAGTCAACACTCAATGTGAAAGATGTATCCATCAAATATAAGGCTAACAAACCCTGAAGAATATTTTGGGGGAGATTCAGTTTACACTAGGGTTCACAGGTAGTACATTCTAGTTCCACAAGGAGACTTAGCTTCCACAATTTACTCTTTACTTTCTGTTTATTTAGAATAAATGTATTGCCATAGCTATAAGCATTCCATTAGTTCTTCCCAGTAAAACTCAAATGCCAACATTTTCCTTGTCAAACAGTCTGCAATAATGTGTCCATGCCTCCTCCTCAGTGACATTTTACTCCATGCTAGTATTGTAGTTATTTGTACAAATATTTCTCCTCTACCAAACCGAAAGGACTTGAGGAGGAGAAAGAAGTATAATGATTATGTCTTGATATTTTTTTAAACACAAGTTTTATATTTATCAAACAAAAAAGCTTATGAATAAATGAATGTTACTGCTCACAGTGCACAAGGGAGGAGAAAAATCTACTCATACATAGGACTTTAGATCAGTAATAATCATTATTATCACCAATCATTTAATGATGCATTTCTATTATTCTCAAAAATGAAGAGAAACTAAGTGGTCTTTGAAAAGTTACATATTTTATAGACGGCCAGTAGCCTGGTAAAATCAACTTCACTTAACCCTAGAAGTACACACTAGTCTACAACTTTCACAGTTTTTCATGCTCTCTGTTTTCCAATTAAATAAATTATTAGATTAAGAACAAGCCTATTGATATCAAAACACATGCCATTTACTGTTATAAAGAGCTGTCCATAGAATCCAAACAGATATTTTCACAGCATCTACTGCTATTAAATAGCTTGTGAAAGAGCTAAAGGATGACAGTTCTGAAAATTTTATTTTCCTCTGTGAAATAAAAGGCTTAGAAAAGAAAGGAAAAGGCTTAGAACAAGGAAACTGCTATAATATGTCAGGTCTTAGGTATTCTCTAGATGAAAATGATTTATGATAAAACTCTGAAATGCTTTTGAAAAAATATAGAAAAATTGTCTTGTTACAGACCACTTTATCCACATACAACTCTTTGTGAGTCTGCCATTAGTGTTCAGAGTTTTTTAAATATTACAGATGCCCCAGCACCCCTGGCAATAAAGATCCATGAGGCAATTTAGTAAGGACAGCCACTAGGTGAGCTTGTAGTTAATCTAGACATAGTGCCTAGGAGTTACTCACTCTGGATATCAGCATCCATTCTATCCGGCCCACAGCAGCTAGAAAAAGAGCTCTCATTCTGCCGAATTTGAGAGTGGTACCCCCACTTCCTGCAAGTAGCTGCCTAAAAAAAGACAGTCCTGTTCCCATCAAACAATTTCTCTTCTCACCTGGGGATGGGTCCTTGCAGCTTGATTTCAAGGGTGCTGGAAGGTACCAGCAGCTTGCCTTTCCATTCATAATGGGTCAGTTTTCTGACTTAATGGGTTTATCCTTTGCTAAAATGCAAACAACTGTCAGAGGTCACTCTAAAATGTCTCAATGGTCTCTTACAGTCAGCTGCATAATGGTTTCATCCCTTGTGCTGACTGTAAAGGTGGCGGTGGCTGTCAAGAGCGCTCCATTAGGAAGAGTTACGGGCCTACACTTCCACTCAACAGGAAGGAAGAGTGTGATGAATTAGATATGTCTACTGTGGGTGCAGATGACTGGTGGTAGTGGCAGATTTTGTGCCAGGAATTTGTGGGTCCTAATTCGGTATGAGTGGAGTGATTACAGACTTTCAGATATTTGAGTTGAAGAGAAATGTGATTGCTAAAAATTTCTTACTACCAGTAAGAGATAAAGGAAATGGAGCTGTGGCCTAAGGATAATACTCCTAGTTGCTGGCTTTTCCAAGGGCAGACCTGCCACTCAGCTCCTCAGATATATTATTTGTAAAGTCGCAGCTACCCCAAAACCACCTTGTTCAGCCATCACCAACATTTAACAACTCTGAAAGTGTTAACTCTATGAAAGTTCTCAAATTTCACACATTCAAGTTGGGATTTTAATATTTGAAATATTGAGAAGTTAAAGATTCATATAAAGCGGTCTTCATCACAATGATTCCCAATATGCCCCAAAGCCTAAATATTAGAATTTTCCCCTTCCCCTTCTCCCTTTTCCCCCAGAGGTAGACAAAAAGGTTTAAAATTCCATATGTGTAAATGGGCATAAACATACTTCTAATATTTTAAGCAGATTTTTCCAGGCCCAAGTCACAGAGACTGGACAAGTTAAGTGATCTCCTATGCACTATTATCCTTGCTTTATAAAGAGCCAGCCATCGATCCTCCCACTTCTCCCTTCTCCCATTTTTTTTTGTTGAATGACCCTTAGCAAGTATAATTAAGATTATATTGCTATAAACTCTGGAAACACATTCCAACACCCCCACCCCAAAGTAAAAAAACCCAGGAAATATAGGAGTGGGGAAAACTGACATCAGTTCATATAAACTTCCTTGCATTCTATTTTGGTACTTGGACCACCCTCACTATCACCACCTGCCACCACCAGATTAGATGTACAATCTAATTGTCCTAAAGCACTTTTAACTGCTACAGATTAGCATGCGCTATTCATATTTGAAGCTGGATTTATTCTCCATGCACAAGCCTGGGCCCAGCAAAATGTCTAGTGCCACCAGAATATACTTATCCCTTATTATAGATAATATCAAAATGAATGTTATTCATATAATTATGCAGTAAGAACCCTTCTGAGAAATGAAAAGGATATGAGACATAGGAAATCAGCTACCGAGGATCGCCTTGTAGAGGGTTCCACAGTACGCCTCTGCCCTTCTCAGCCCCTCTGGTTGAAAGGTGCTTGCCTGTAGCTATTGTACAGCATCAATGCGCCATCATTTGAGCATGCCACCAAGGTGGGGGTGCTGATAGGATCTGTGGTTTTTCCTTTTAGTAGCTACTTTTTTTAAGCATTTTAAATTTATCCCTTTAACGTCTATAATTTCCTCAAACATCAAACCAAAAAATAAGCTTTTCCTCTTTGAATTAGAACTCAGGCATTCTAAACTAGGAGATTCTCAAACTACACACACTTTATCAAACATCTTTGTGGAAAAACTACATGCCAAAATTCTCCATTTTAACCATGAAATAAAAGACCAAATAAAACACATGTAACTTGATTCCATTGATATGAACTCTTCACAATGGGCAAATCCATGTAGGCAGAAAGTAGGTAAATAGTTGCCAGAGGCTAGACATTGCTTAGTGAGTATAGAGTTTCTTTGAGGTGATAAAAATGTTCTGAAACTAGACAGAGGTGAGAGACAACTTTGTGAATCCTCTAAATGCCATTGAATTTTATGTTAAGATGATTGTTTTTAATTTAAGTAGAGTATAAAATCAATTTATATGCAATACAAAAAAGTTGCACTTAGCAAATACTAAATTAGTGACACGTGTATGGGGAAAATGTACTGAGAGGTTAAAAGCATGGATGTGTTAAACTTGCTTAGAAACAAGGCTCTGGCACCCACTCGATGACTTTAGGAAGGAATGACAGTGATCTCCCTAGTTGTTCTTTGTAGCAATAATTTTCAATCAATACCATAATAACCCTGAGAGAGAGAGATGTATTTTATGTTATATGCCAGAACAGAGTTTGTTGAAATTCAGTATGTATCCAATTAATAGATGATACTATGAAATAATACAGGTATTTGGCATGTCAACTCCAACTGGCACAGTCCATACATACCCTCAGGATTCAGGTTCACATCCTGGCATCAGGCAGAGCAATTAAATAAAATAAATGCTTCAAACAATAATAATATAGGTTTTCGGAGATAGGGAGGGAGATAGCTCCCTGCTGGTGAAGATAACTCAAAACAAAATCGAACTCCAAAAGCATGACAAAGACACTGAAGAAGAGAGAGAAAGAGGTTATAACATGATGTTAGAATTCACTAGAAAGCTCATAAACATAAATTAATGACCTGCCTTTGAAGCCATCCTCGCACCTACTGGTATATAATCTTGTTCAAATTAATTTGCACTACCAGTTTCAGATTTCTAATCTTTAGATGGGGAATAATAGCATTCTCCTTAAGTTACAAAATGTAATGAGATGATTTATAAACTCTAATAGCCCAGAACTACAGAGTACACAGAAGCATTGGATAATTTTCATTCTTGCCCTTAGGAATCATCAATTTCCGATCCCTACAGGCCTGGCACTGTGTTAATATCCACTAGGGGCGAATGACTTTGCCTGGGGGCAGAATCAGTGACATTTTCCAGGCAGACTGGTGACATGGCAGCTAAATGTCAGATTTCTGGCTAGAACAGAAGTATATTTACTTAAAATCAAACCGGGGTAAGGCACCAGAGTCTGGCAGCCCCAGCTGTTGATGAGGTTAAATAGCTGTGACCAGCAGATCACAGCAGGTTAGGAATAAGTGAGCAGGTGATCAAATGACTGTAAAAACAAGAAAGTAGTTCTCTACCAAGATAATTGTTTCCAATAAAACCATTTTAAGATCTTTAAAAAATGATAGCTCCTAATAGCAAAGTTACAGTATACAAGTACTCAAAAAAAAAAAAAAAAAACCACAAGTTCAGAGAAATGAATCTTGTCATTTAATCACTTGAATTTCTATACTGTACAATTGACTTTGACAAATAAAACAGCTCTGTGATCTTTATTTAATCTGAGAATTCCTTTCCCTTTGCAGCAAGAAGCCAGAACCGCATCACAGCACAGCTCCCCACCAGAAGCCTCTGACCTTAGCCTATGATGGAGACTTAGACATGTAACCTGAAAATGAAATCCAAATGTAGACATCAACTGCCTTAATCGCTTTCTCTTTTGTAGCTCTCAGACTTCTCAGTTTTTTGAGGAATCTCATGATATGATATACTGGGCAGAATACATATATTGCAAAGTAATATTGCCTCAACTTCATTTGGATATGGAGTCAAGGATTATTGTTAAGTCTGCCATTGTGCTTTCAAGTTGTTTGTGGGTATGAGTGCTTAATTTTTTGATTTTCCAAAGGGACCTGAAAAACCCTTCTCTTCCTGTTTGGGAACGGGAGGAAGAAAACATGATGGCATTCCCACAGACTTGAGTAAACTTTATCTTCAGCAGCATGATGACAATCCAGAGGAAAGTCAAATTAAAGCATTTACTGTAAATGATGAGTCTGACACTGCATTGTTACGCACTATATTAGTGCAGGTCTTTATTCTTCCCATCCTTCAACACTGAGTTTTCTAGAGTTTACATTGGTTCAAAGACTTTCAGATCGGATTGCCTGTTTTCATGAAAACAGAGAGAATGGGTTACCATTTCAGAAATTCTCTGAGTTTGTACCTTTAAATATTGTATTTTGTTTTGTAGCCAGGGGATGATGGCACTTCTTAGGTTGCAGCTATTGAAAAAAATGGAGTGTGAATAATTGCCGGACTAGATGAGAGCTAGGTGGTTTCTGAGTGAAATGTGTATTGAATGTTGGGGTGTACAAATGGAATAAGTAGTCATGTTGGAGAGTGAGCTAGATTATTTGATTACTAAAACGTATTTTAACAACAAAATGTAACCATGTAGATATAGAATCAACCACACCCAGTTGTAATTTAGTTTAATGATGATAAATTCTGCTTTTGTAATTCCAATTTTCTTATCTAATATTTATAATTTTTTTTCAAATTTAATTATCTGACCTCATTTAATATGCATCTAACACCAATCCTATTTGTAGTAAGTCTTGCTTTTATAAGTTTTAAATATCTTAAACAACACATTAAAAGCTGAAACCATTTTATGAAGATAATTGTTTGTAATTTTAGATGTTGAAAGTAAGAAGGTGCCATCTTGTGGTAATGACTTGTATTTATAGCAAATAAAGTGCTCATGAGACAGAAATATTGGCTATTTTATTCACTTCTAAAGAGCCTTTGCTTTAAACAAATTGTTTTTAATAAGTTTCCCTGTGTTTCTGCTTTAGAAGTTGATATCTCAAGTCACTGATATAAAAAAGGAATATTTTCCTACATTCTCAGCTTAAAACACTGATGGAGAAAAGTATTCTTAGCCTGAATTCTCTATTGGATACAGTATGAAATGGAGCAAAGCACAGTTATATGCAGTAGCTTTTAGGAAATATTTAAAACTTGGTTAATGTCAGAACGAAAACTTTAATAGTTAAACACATTGATATGCAAATGACCTAAGAAAATGTTAGAAAAATGATAAATGAATTGTCATTTATACTATGACTTACATGGTTTAAAAAGAAAAAAAAAAAACACTTGTATTTAAATTAATTTATCCCAATAGTGTGGTTAAGGAAATAATTCCTAGCATTGTCCTTTGATTAGTTAACTTTAGCTAAAACTTAATAGTCTCCACAATAATTCAAGAGGTTTTGCTACAGAGATCAAATACTAGCTGTGCCCTTTACCACCTGTTTGCTACAAATGTTTGTGTCACAGAACTAATTTGTCATGAGTGAATTTCGCCATAAAAGAGGAAATAACTGGCAATTTGGTTTCTTTTTCTATACATTTTATTTAAATATATTTTACATATCACATTGTGTAAACTGAAGGTATACAGCCTGCTAATTTGATACACATGTATATATTGATATCACAGTCATGTTAGTCATATTAGCACTTTTATCACATTGTATATTTTTAATTTTATTGAAGGAATGTTGCTATTTAGTTTCAACTGATGCAAGACTCCCTTTTTTATATTGTAAAAACATAGTAATATACTGATTGTGTGAAGTAAGTGTAGAGCTGGATTACATACGACACTAGGAAATGACACTGTGTCAGTCTGCAAATCCTTCAGTAAGCAAAGCCATCCCTCCCACTCATCAACACCAAACTTTTACCAGGTTGTAGTTAATATAAGAGGTGGGTTGCAAGTCATCAGCTCTTTGGCTACCTCAGCTTCTTCTCTCCTGATGTATTTACCAGATTTATCATACAATATTAGAAGCTGGAGGCAAAAGAAAATTCAGAAACTCTCCGATCCACCAGCCCCCTCGACAGGTTTTACATGATTCTTAATGTGTGTAAGTCCCTTGAAAATACTGAAAAGATTTGCTATTTGATAGTGGAGAGCATGATTCAGAAGGAATTTGAGAATTTGTCACAGAATCTGACTTAGATGATTTGTTGAAATATAAAAACTGGGAACATGACAGTAAATTGAAATGCACCACAGATATGTACTATGTATACTACACATTACATATAATGATTAGAAATAGCATTAGAGTAAGAAGCATCAGAGGAGGTGATAGAGGAGGCAGCAGTGTACGGCTGTGTGTTCTATGGTGTGGCTCCTCAAGGGCTAAGTGAGGACTTGAAAGTGGGTGAAGGAAAAGCTAAAACAGTCTCCCTCTATGAGAGCTTCTAATCTGCTTTACAGCACTTGCCTGGCTTCAGGAACCTAGATCTCTCTCCCGGGGACACTTGGATCACCAACCCTGCCCTGGGAAAGTGTGGGGCAGTGTCTGCACAGCTTCAGGGAGCTCTCCTGACTTCAGCCCTTCAGTGAACCTACACCTCTGCTCCCTGACGCCAGCCCTGTCCCGCAGAGGCCTGGATCAATGCCTACCCAGCTTCACCACGCTCACCGCTGCAGATAGGCAAACCCATTTCCCCAGCCCTGCCACAGCCTGGAAGCAGGCTATGATAGGCTTCAGGTTCCGGGGGCCCACAGGACACAACCCCTAGCCCTGCCCTACCGTGTAACCCACAGCCACCGTGTGCTAGACTGCAGAGCCACTGACCCTTAATCTGCACCACTAGAAGGGAAACAGTGCTCCCTAGACCCATGGGTTGTCAACCCCCACCCTACTCAGTAGCTGCCAGGAGCAAGTGCTGCTAGACCTCAGGACCTGAGGAAACCCATGCTACCTCCACCCAGACCCAGATGTAGAGATCCCAAAATATGTAAGTGGGCTTACCAGAGAGCTGTATCCTTCAGCTGTGTCTGGGCTGCCTAAGAACCTCCCTGGAGCTACAAAACCTGCAATCACAACCTGAAAAAGCATCAGTGTCCCACCACAAGAGGGCATCCTTGAGAGGACAACTGGCCCCACCTCCAGTGAAATCAAGGGACTGGCACCTACCACATCATCATACATGTAGGAGGAAATCTAAAGTGAAAGGAAGATAATGACACTGCTAAATTCAAGGCAGCCAGAAAAAAAAAAGTCATGACAAAAATCTAAGTTACAAAAAAAAAAAAAAAGGAAAAAAACCACCACCACAAATGGTCCCAAAAGAGGAAGATGCCAGGAGCTCCTAGAGAAGAATTCTACTGATATGGAATGGGACAAATTAACAGATAAAGAATTCAAATGATAGTTCAAAAAAAAAAAAAAAAAAAGCTGAATGAGATGCAGGAGGTACACACTACCACTCAAAGGAAATTAGAAGACCTCAGAAAAAGAAGGGACATATCATAGGAAATATGTCACCAAGTAAGTAGATCAAGGCCATGAAGAAAGTCCTGGAAGAAATGCCTGAGATGAAAGATACAGTCAAGGTGTTGCAGATACACATGGAAGACTCTATAAACAGTCTCAACCTCACAGAAGAACAATATCAGAAATGGAAGACAAGGTAACAGAGGCAACCCTCTTGGTAGAGGAGAGAGAAACAAGATTGAGGATAAATGAAGAAACTATAACAAATATCAGACAGTACGAGAACAAACATAAGGGTAATAGATGTCCCACAGGGACAAAGGAGCACAAAACCTATTTAAAGGAGTAATAGCAAAGACTTTACCATACCCATTACAAAATCTCTTAGCTAGAGACTAGATTGGTGTTTACCAGAAGGGAATGGAGTTTTGGGGGATTGGATAAAAGAGGTAAAGTTGGTCATTTGTATGGTAATGATGCAAACTAGAAAATTCACCAAATCATTTACCCCATGAATACTTATGTAGCACATGTTCTAAACAACTAGTTTACAGAAATATTTAGTTCGGCTTTCAAAGGGTTTTATACTTTTATTAGTTTTAGTCATTTAAAACTGATTTATGCAGAAACTTGGATTTCTACCTTCTTTTGACAACTTAGACGACCTGGTAACAAATGCCTAAATCTTACAAGAGAAAATTTTGCTAGAATGAAATATTGGTTGCACTTTAAAAGTGACATTCGCTCTCCACTCACTTGCATAAGAACAATTTACTGAATCTTTTCTATGTGCCAGGCTACTTTAGGTTCTGAGCAAACAGAGCCCAGCTCACTCAACCCAAGAAACTTGCATACTTATAGGGTGGGATAGAAAAAATACTTGCCAACAATTTCACAAAAATAACATGCCATGGTGGTAATTAATACTACAATTAAAACTATACAGGAAAATGGGTAACTTTGAGTAACTTTGCTCAAATCCTACCATTTCTCAATAAGATATACCTCCTACTCCAGTGACGATTTCATACTGTAATTTGGCATTCCTCAAACTATGGTCCGTCAGCCAAATCATGACAACTGCTTTTTCTGTCAACATTTTTTTAGGGCACTGCCATGCATATTCATTAACATGTTATCTATAGATCACTTTGAGCTACAAGGATATAGTTGAGCAGTTACAACAGAAGACCTATGACCTGCCAAGTCTAAAATAATATCTAGTCCTTAACAGTTAAAAAAAGAGATCATTATAGTCCTTCTAGTGCTCTCAATCCCCTCTAAATTCCCCAACCTTTCTTTTTCCTTAGCTCTATTAGCTCTAAAATTCTATTTATTATATGTATTTTCATAGTGTATTGTCTGTTTTCTCCCTCATTTTAAGATGTCACAAGGCAAGGATCTCTGTAACATTCATATATATATCTATCTATCTATAGATAGATAGATAGATATATAGATATATATTCCAGATGTTTGGAATATGGTTGGAACTCAATGAATGTTTGTAGAATGATTGAATGAGGTTACAGAATGAGCATTACAGTGCATATAATGAAGCTGGATTTTATTTTAAATTTATGAGAACTTACAGGAAAATTTTAAACGGTGAAGTGACATATGATCCAGACAACAGTAGTGTCATGAATTCCTACACTTTTTACCCTGAGTTGACGAGGCTCTTTCAGCTGTGTTACTTGCCTACCCTGTGTTACAGTCTTTAGTCCAGGAAATACTCTATGATTTAGACATAAATTATATGACTATCTCAGAACAGTCCTATGTGAGCAGAAATCCCAGGAAGAGATATATACTGACAAACTCTGTACAGCTTTTCAATTAACACTAAATATCATACTCAATAATTTTGTGGGAACTTTGTAAGCTTACTAAGTTATGTTTGTTCTAATGCTTCTAAGTTGTTTTCTGAGAAATTTGTACAAATATATAATTATAACCAAAATATGCTAAAGCCCAGCTTATCAAAAATCAATATTACAGAGTTGGCAAATATGCCATAGCGAATTACCTATGAACTGAAATACTAATTCCCCTTCACCTTGGGGGCAGGGGTATCACAGCCCCTCCCTCTCTCAATCAGTCATGGCCTCATTCAGTTATTTAGATATGTTATGGAATTATCATCATTTAATATGACTGCCATAAAGTTACCAGGTCCTTGAATGGTCTGTAGAAGAAGAAAGCCTCACCCCCAGTTTCTAGCCAGCTGTGAAGGCCACCAAGCAATCAGGTGCCTTGCAGTCTGGGCTGGCTGGAAGCTACTGGCCAGATAAAAGGACTTTTCTTTATCGCCTGAAAATAGAGGCCTTTGTGCATTTTTGCAATTATGCGAATCCTGTGTGTTGCCCATTTGAGGAATTTGCAAATGACCAACTTGTGTTCCATTTGTAATTCCTATTCTGATTTACACCTGCCCCTCTCCCTCTATAAAATTGTACCCCAAATTTGCTTGGGTCTCGGATTATGATATCTGGGCCCACGTGTAATAAAGCTGCCTTCATCACTTCTAAAAGAGCACACGTTTGGCATAATTTGTTAATGGCATTTGTTTTCCAGAAGAGAAGAAAATTAAGTTTGTGACTACTGTTAAGATAATGAGGTGTAGTAGGATAATTTTACAACATTTTCCTGAGTACATTTCTATTTTTAAATAACTGTAAAACTTACAGAAGCATATATAAACAATAAGGAACAGTGACATTAATGGGAGACAAGGAAAACTTAATTTCATTTGGGGGATTCATAATTATAATCACTCATTATAATTAAGAAATTATAAATTGACTTACACACCAAAGTGAAGATTTCTGGTAAGTTAGTGACAAATGTGATTGCAAACTGAATCTGTATTGCTGCTCTAGGGACTTAAGGTAATTTATAAATTCCTTGGAGTTGTTACAGCTCTCTCTCAACCGACTAATCCAAACAGTGCTCTTTTAGAAGTAGTGAAGACAGCTTTATTACGCATGGGCCAGATATAGAATCTGAGCCCTGAAATACTTTTGGGGTACACATTTTTATTGGTGAGGGAGAGGGGGAGGTATAAATTAGAATAGGAATTACAAACAATTCAATTATTCATTCGTGAATTCCTCACACAGGTATAAAACATAGGATTGCAAAATGCACATAGGGCTCCATTTTCAGGTGAAAAGAAAAAGTCCTTTTATCTAGTCAGTAGCTTCCAGCCAGTCTAGACTGCCAGGCGCCTGATGGCTTGGTGGTCACCATTAGTCCACAGCAGCTGGAAACTGGGGTTGGGGCTTCCTTCCTTCTATATTCTCCCTTTTTTTTTTTTTGGTTTCAAACTGCTGATAATTAGCTTTGAAAGTTCATAGATGGGGAACTGGGGCGTTGACTTGATCTTGCTACTTCCTCCTGAATGGGGCTGTAGTGGGGGTGCAGCACCTTGGACCATCTGAATATAGAACAGAACATAGTTGGCATTCTTGTTCATCATCGGCGGGGTACTGTGTTATATTGCCAAGCCAGCAAGACATGTTTTGCTGTGACCTTTTGAACAACTGTGTTTATGGTAGATTGAGTCAAGCTTATTATGACAGGCAGAAGACAAGGAAGCAATATGCAAATTCTCAAAATGAGTCCCATAATTCCCAACAAAGTGTTGAATCCTCCAGCCCAGGAGAACCAAGAGAGCCATTTAGAGTCGAAGAGGGAGTCTCATTTCTGGACTGGGACATGGGCTATTTTCCGCATGCCTCTGGCAATATCCATAAGTATCTTTCCATTGGCATCTATTTGCAGGCAGCAGTTTGTCAGATTGAACTTAGCACAAATTCCTCTGTCCATTGCTAATAAGTAATCTAAGGCTAGTCAGTTCTGGAGGATGGCAGCTCATCTGGGTAGCCTGATCTGCCAATAAGTCTAGTGCAGTAGTTGTTTGATTGGTAATTATCTCTACTACTGCTTGTTACCTTATCAATTGATTCAGGAGATAGATGGGAGTTCGGTACCCCCAACTGCCATCTCGAGCCCAAGTGGCAGGGCAACAGACTTGAATTATTCTTTCAGGAGGCCATTCATTGCCCCATCCATTGGCATCACCAGTCAAAGTAAGACCAGTATCTATACTTTGCTTTGGTCTCTATATCTCATCATAAACTCTAATTCCCAATGTTTTTCCTATAGTCTCTCCTAGGAGGAAGAAATGAGGCCTAATTATACCAATGTAACAAGTGCCTGTCCAACCTTGGGGTAGGCAGGTAAATGCCGTCTCACCACAGATCCAATAGTGACCCTTTAATGCACAAGCTGTGGTTTCAAAGATCTGCTCCTGGTCATGGAGTCTCAGATTTGGATAATAGTAATTGTCTAAGCTTCCCAAGGGTGATCCCAGGATTGGTGAGACACTATAGATGCCACAGGTTAGTTCCACAGGTTAGAGCTAGGATGCCAAGTACAGTTCTTATACTAGTGGGTTCAATTCCAATACCAAGTGAATCCAGGACTATCCTCACCATTGGAGTTGCTTCAAGCCCATTGGTAAGATACACAATGGCTGATGCCTGTCTCACTGCACTATTTACAGGGTAATACTGTTTCAAGGAAAAACATTTGAGTGTTGGTATTATTAGATGGTTTCTACCTGACTACCTTACTACAAAAAGTTTCCTTATTTTTAGGATCTGTCACCTGGCATGGGGTCTGGATGCCATTAATCAAGATACCGGATTTGTCCCATTTCCCTTCTGCAGGTGCAGAGTCGAGGTGAACTGCCTTCCTGGCATATGTCCAACTGCAATGACTGTGGCCAAGGAAGATTTCTGACTTTGAAGTAGTCTGTTTTAGTCAAAATATTCCAGGGGTGTTCTACCAGTGGCCAATCATGGTTTGTCTCTGGGTTCCACCAACCTGTCCTATGATGGACCTCAGAGAGGTTACTCAGAATCCACTCAAGGTGAAGGGGGTGCAGAGACCCAGGGCTAGTTTCTTTTTGGCCCTGGCCTGCCACATACTCAGCAGCTGTATAAATTGAAAGTAGTTGTTATAGCCTGGGCTAGTCGCAAGAAGCGATTAAGTGCATGTCGATCTGCTATTGGGGCTGCCCATGATGGGTTAATTAACACCACGAACAGAGTGTGTATGTTTCATGGTTTGAGGGATGCAATAAAACCATAGCAATATTCCAGAGTGGAATTCGAGAAAGGCTGGCCTTTCCAATTATCCACAGGCTGACAGGCAGCGATCCCACTGAAGAGGTCCGCAGGACTGACTGATAAGGGCAACTGGAAGAAGTAAAGCCCCGAGTATGAACAGAGCAATGAACAGAGATAAACATGGAGTCTGCTGGCAAGTCATCAGCTCCTGTAAGTCTCCTGCAGGTCTCAGGTCAGTTTGAGACAGGTGGGAGGCTGTTGCTGGGCAGTCCAAGCAGAGCTCTGGTCAGCGGGGCCTCCTTCCTGCTGGGTGACTCGCTGCTCTGATGAACTGTTTTCACTCGGGAGTAGTGCACCCACGGAGTTAGACCTGAAGCTATAAGAGCAGTTGGAGTAACGAGCACAACAGTATGTGGACCTGTCCACTGAGACATCAGTGGTTCCCTCTTCCAATCTTTGACTCAAACCTGATCTTCAGGTTCATACAGATGAACTGGGGCTCCTAATGAGACCAGGGCTCTCTCTAGTACATATCTGTTTATAACCTGAAAGGTGGCACCTAGACCCTGGACTTGTTCCCACAGATGCTTGTCTCCCAATTGAGGAAACCTCCTGGGGATGTTACCCAGGATTGGTGTGGGCCGTTCTTACAGAATCTCAAGTGGAGAGAACCCATGCGTTCCTAGGGTGCATCTTATATCTTATCTTAGAAGAGCTAGGGCGGGAGGCCCACCCAAATATGACCTGTTTCTTGAACACCACTTCCCAAAGCATCCTTGGGGATGTAGTTAATTCACTAAACTCTCCCAGTCAACCCTAATCTCTGTCTGAACTGGATCAGCTACAAATGCTGGTCCATATCACTATAGATAGTTAAGGATACTCCATACCTGGAAGTTATTTCTCTGAGGAGGACCTTTCAATAGGTTGCAGCGAGGGGCCCTGAGTCCTCTGACCCCAGAAGCAGGTTGTCTGGAAATGATTTGGCGTCAGGTTCCCAGTCACATCCTCAAAGGAAACCATCCACTTTCTGCTGACTGTGCCGTTGACTGTGCCACAGAGGGATGGTGCTGAGCTGTATACTCCCTGCTTCTCCTGGGGTTGTCCAGCAGGGTCGTCCTTGCAAAGTGCCCAAAAAGCCAGCACTCACTGAGGTGCATCTGTCCTTCTGAAAAGCTGGAGGTGACCCAGGCGGCCCCCTTTCCAGCCACACCCTGTCTCTCAGGAAGAGAGGCTCTCTGCACCAGACCCAGTTACAATGAGTAGGGGGGATATGCTGCTAGAAGTGTGTGTGCTTCTGGGCGGGGCCCCGCACCCTCCCTCCTAGCTTAATCCTCTCTGACTGAATGAACCACACCCCTGAGGTTAGCCTTAGGGTGATTCTTAACCAAGACTCCAACTTGAATTGGTCAGGATGGTAGTTCCTTACATTGTTCAAAGACAGAATCAGACTCACAGTGGCTTAACTTGGGTAATTTTCAATTTTCAGCCAAACACCAGCCAAAACACCCTTACTCTGTGCAAAAATGCAACCCCAGAGCCACTGCCTGCTTTTGTTGGCTAGGGCACTAGGAAAAAACTCGAGGCAGGGCCAGATGCCTGTGTCAATCCAGTCTCTGCTGCTGCCCTTGCTGAGGCGGGGGAGAGAAAGGTCCCAGGTCGGGTGGGGAAAGGCCAGCCCTCTGCCACCTCACCTCGGCCATCACCTCAGGTTCCCCAGCTCCACCAGTGAGCAGGAGGATGGAGCCTCAGGCGGGGTCGCCTTAGGTGTGGGGAGTTGCGGCTTATGTTTCAGCAGCAGCCTGCGCCCAGAACAACCACCATTATCACCGCCGCCACCACCACCACCACCGTCGGGGGTCCAGGACGCCACCCACCCGCAGCCACACCACCTTCTCTGCTCGGACCTCCAGTGCGGCCTCCTCCAGTGCGGCCTCGGCTGCTGCTGCCCGCCTACCCCTTCGGGCTGTGTTGCACGGCCTTCAACCTCTGTGAAGGGGAAGGAAGGCAGGGGCACAGAGAGCGTGACAGTACTGAGAGAGCAAAAAGTGCTGAGATCCCGGGAGAGCCTGGCCTGCATTGTCACTGCTAATGCTCAAGCGGAGGGGGGGTGCTCCCGGCTGGAGTGTCTCAGACGTGGAGTGGGTGGCAGCTCCCTGCTCAGCCTCTGGGTGCATCCAGCTCCACCACTCAGCCCTGCGCCGCCTCGCACTCCAGCAGGAACCGATAGCCCCCAAGCCAATCTTCACTCAGAGTTACAGATTCGGCTTGTCCCTTTTTTTAACACAGGCTTGACTGCAGAAGATTTACCTTGGCTTCCCAAACCCTCCCTTATATTATGGTGTGAAACCGACAAAGGATGGGTAGTTGCTTTATTCAAAGTGGCTCATTCAGTTGCCAGCCTGGCTGTTTTTCTTAGAAAAACAAAGCTATCTTAGCTAAGGTGCCTCTCTATAAGCCCCAGACCTGGTCGGTGGGTAACCTAGTGAGTCACCATTATGCCTTATGACAGCAATGGACAGCAGGGATTGGCTCACACAAGTCCTGTGGCTCGCCCCGTGGGACAACAAATCATTCAGGCTCCACTCACACAGAAGTTATCACATTCCCTCCCCCTGACTTCCCTGACTGAGAGATCCCGGTAAAAATTACCAGTAATCTCGCAACAGTTGATCAGACTTTCCTTCTGCCCAGTGGGGCAGGCCTGAACTAGGTTTTAGGTCCCTGGGTGTTACCTGATCTAGCGGCTGTTGTGTGTTCATTTCCTTCTCAGGGTGCATAGCTCAGGGCCAGCATGAGATGTCCAATCCATGGGGCTGCCAAAACTGTGGCAGGGGGCTCACCTCCCCTCCAGTCTTCTTGCGTCTTGCCAGCCTTGAGACGGCTCTCAAAGCCATTGGCCTCCAAAAGCCAATGTGTTTGGGGGTTCCTGGTCAGGGAACCAAATATTACTGCTCTCTCTCTCAACCGACTAATCCAAACGGTGCTCTTTTAGAAGTAAAGACAGCTTTATTACGTGCGGACCAGATATAGAATCTGAGCCCCGAAATACTTTTGGTGTACACTTTTATTGGTGAGGGAAAGGGGGAAGTGTAAATTAGAATAGGAATTACAAACAATTCAGTTACTCATTTGTGAATTCCTCACATGGGCAACACACAGAATTGTAAAATGCATAGACGGTTCCAATTTCAGGTGAAAAGAAAAAGTTCTTTTATCTAGTCAGTAGCTTCCAGCCAGTCTGGACTGCCAGGTGCCTGATGGCTGGGTGGCCACTGTAGGTCCACAGCAGCTAGAAACTGGGGGTGCGGCTTCCTTCCTTCTGCAGAGTGAGAACCAAGGTAAAAATAATATTCTGATTCTTGGGTTGGTTTAGGAAAGAATCAACCCAAACCAAGATATGTCAATTCCTTTACCAAGCAATGTCAAATTGATTCTTTATTCATACATCCTTAGGCTGGGGCTTCTCAGAATCAAATCACTAGAAAGCCCCCTATTACAGTCCTTCTATTCCATCTCATTCATGGATCAGACTTATCAATCTCACACCAGAAGTGGAAGTTACAGAGAGTAGAGCATGCTGCTCAAACACATACTGAAGAAAACTGCCTTAATTCATTAGCAGATAGAGACTTGAGACTTAGAGAATACTTGGCTACATTCTAGGAATAATCTTCACATACTAGAAAACCTTTTCAAAGTGTCATTTGACCTCTCTTGATACACTCAAAGGAAAAGCAACATATTGCAAACAGATCAACAGTGTCAAAAAACAAAATTATGAAATTCATAGGTTCGGACTTCCTTGTTTTACAGTATGCTTAGTGTGTCTCAGTAATTTTTCTGTGATACTCAATATACCAAAGCAATACCTAACCATTCTGTAATTTAATAATTTATACCCTAACAAGTTAGTAACCTTTTAAAAAGGAATGTACTTTACTTAAAATATATATTTTATTTTCTAAATAACTATCATTCATACTAAGTGAATTTGTGTTCCTGGAGTTTCTTAAACCATGGAATCAGATTGAAAGCTTTCATCCTCATTACCTAACCTATATTGATTTTTTTCATCATTCATTTTTATCACAATAATCAATGTAAACTCAGTTTCATAATAATGTAACATCATCAAAAAAAAAATACAGTGCAAACTAAAATTGAAATATGAACTACCCTAAGCTAGTAGTTCAATATCATATCTGATAGATGCTTTTTTTTTCCTTGCAAATTTTAAAACTTGTAAATGTAATCCCAAGGAGACATTTGATATACAGCCAAATCAGAATTGTGTGTCTGATGGGGCATGACTATATCAGGGTTTCAGATATCCATGTCTATTTGCCATGGGCTTGTTTTTCATTTCAGGAATGAATAACTGCTCAAGTCTCATTTTTTGGTTTTAGTTTCTGAAAATACAGCTTCAATTTATATCTTGAATCTCCAACTATTTTTCTATCAAGCACTATTGATTTACAACAAATTTAAAAGCACAAGGGTAGCAGTCAAAGGAATTTCATGTATGTGTGACCACTCATCCCTTGTATGTTCTGTACAGATTTTTATAGATTCTTGAAAACAAAATAATATGAATGACCCTTACATTCTCTATTACTAGACCCTTTACTCACATACTTATCATTAATGCCTATTTAGCATAAATATATTTATATGTGACAAAAGTAACTATAAAACTTGAATTTGGAAGAATAGATACAAGATGGCAAAATTTTACAGATAAAAATATGGAGGTAATATTGGAGACAAATCTTATCTATTATTATGCAATTTGAAAGACTCCAAAGCTATTACCATGTGAATTAGCTTATGAAAGTATTGTTCACAATTGTAAAATTATATAATAACACATATATATTCATGCATACATATATGCATAGGTATGTGTGTGTGTTGTGTGTTTCTTCAGAAAACCCAAAATTCAGACCAATCAGAAGAAATTTTATATCACTCAGGAGTTGATATATTACAGCTTACTACTTAATACTTTAGGCAAGAAATAAATTATTGACTCTGTTCTGATTCTAAGAAGGTGGAATTTTAAGATATCAAGCCACCTCCTCTTCATAGACAAAACAAAACTACACCTATTTTACAACTACAATCTTTGAAAAAGAACTGGGATTAGCATCTCCACAAGGGAAAGTGGCACATATCTTCATAAAAGGTAAGAGAAGCCCATATGTCTTGGTAGTCACATTGCCTAGCTAGAGATCCTGGGGTAGGGAGGAATCTGATCTGAACACTTTCTGCAAGACCAAAGGACTTCCTCCTGCAGAGGGTGCCTCCACACATGACCTGTGAGTGTGTACAATCTGGAATGGAAACTAAAAGGGATTTTCTTTAGAAGCCAATAATCCTCTAGGGAGCAATGAATACAGGACAGAGAGTCCACGGAGCCAATAAAATTCACGTCAACTTGACCGCAGGACTTTCATTCCAAGAACATCAGTGTGGGGTAGGAAGAGGGATAAACTCCTTGTAAACAGGGACATTGAAGGTGTCTTCTCCTGAGAACCACTTTCTGCTTGGTGCTGGGGCTGGAGGCTGCCAATGCAGGAAGGCCCCAGGTTTCAATACCCCACCCCCTCCATTTTAGTGCACATATGCCTGACAGTTTGTGTTCAAAGTTGCAGTTCACCAGGATGCTAGATACAGACATGTCTGCAACCCAGGTACAGATGGCTAAGTGATTTCCTACAGAGAGAAATCCATTCTTCAGCTCTCTTGGGAAGGATCATCAGAGAAGCTCCATTGAAACAGCAGTTTCACACCTGCTTGTGGCAACTGCTACAGAGCTTTACATATCCACTTGTTACTTACTAGGGCTTCCAATCCCAGACCTTTTTATTTGGTACAGTGCAGGGCTGCTGCTCAGCTAGAGCACTGAGATATGTTCACAGTGGAATGTGCTTTGCTAAGACAGGTTTCCAGTTCTCAAACCAGCTGCAACTGTTGGCCTACTTGTAGACTGAATCTGAAACACTTGCATCTCTCTCCTTGTACCTTGTTATTTATGCCTATGACTTCAGAAGAAACCTCTGCGTTCCCTACCCCAACTCCAAATATGTAGCCCGGACTCTCAGGCCTCAACACAGTGCTAGCATTAGTGATTTAACAATTCTCCTCAGTTCATAGCTCACACAAGAAAAAGCCACATTCTGGACCAAACACCCCAGATCTGTACTGTGGAACTTGATATCCTAACACAAGGTCATTATATTAAGGAGACCTAAATCATAGATATAAACACAAAATGTCAAACAGAATGAAGAGACAGAGAAATAGATGTGAAATGATGTACTAAAACAAAAGATCATTGGAATATCACAATAAAAATGAATTAAGTAAACAACCTAATGAAGATTTTAAAAGCAACAGCTATAATTATACTCACCAAAATAAGGCAAACAATGGTAGAACAAAGGAATGACAACAAAGAGAGAAAATATAAGGGCATTCCAAACAGAAGTCACAGACCTAAAAAAAAATGAATAAACAAGGCTCAACAGTAGGCTGGAAAATGCCTTCAATTCAATGAGTTAGAAGATAGGGGAATAAAATATAGTCTAGCAGACTAGCAAAAAGAAAAAGAATTAAATGAAACAAAGATACCATATGAGATGTCTGTGATAACATCAAGAGAAACAGCATTTGAATCATAGGGGTCCCAGAAAAAGAATTGAGAGAAAAAAGTTCAGAGACCTTATTTGAAGAAATAATATCTGAGAATTTCATTAACCTGAAGAAGGAATCAAACATATTCAGGAAACTGAAATAGCTCCAAACAAAAGAAATCAAAAGAGACATACACCAAGATATATTGTCATTAAAATGAAAAAAAAAAAAAAAAAATCAAGACAGAATCTTAAAAGCAGTTGGAGAAAAATAACAAGGTAACTACTAAAAGATTTTTGGTGGATTTTTCAGCAGAAACATTGCAGGGCAAATAGGAATGATATGGTATGTTCAAAGTACTGAAAGGAAAGGATTTCCAACTAAGAATACTTTACCAGGCTATTAATTACTTAGCTTGAAGAAGTGATGAAGAGGTTTTCAAACAAAACTTAAAGGAATTCATCAAAACAAAACCAACTTTATAATAAAGTCTAAAGATATTTCTGAAACATGAAAAGAAATCCCATTTAGAAGCAGCAAGACATCAAAAACATAAAACGCGAGGAGAGTAAAAATGTAGACTGTTAGAATGAACTCAATATTAATTTCCTTTGAAGCTAAAAAATATTATAAGCATAGAAGTAAATAAGCATAGAAAATTTTATATAAACCCTGTGGTAACCACAGAACATTAATCCACACGAAAAAACAAAGAAAATGAAAAGGGGAAACAAACACCACCAGCATATAACAGAATAAAAGAATGGTTACAACTTGCAAAAATATCCAGAAAACAAATATCAAAATTACAATAAATAATTACACATTAATAATCACCCTAAATGTTAATGACTTCAACTCACCAATCAAAAGTGGTTTAATGGATTAAGGAACCTAATGTAACTTTCAGCAGCATAAAGGAAACTAAAGATAAATACAGGCTCAAAGTCAAAGATTGTGAGACAACTTTACATTCAAATGATAATCCTAAGAAAGCAGGGCCAGCCATACTCTGAGAAGATAAAATAGACTTCCAACTAATGAAAGTAACAAAAGACAGGAATAGGCTTTACATAGTGATAAAGGGATCAATTCAGCAAGAAGACATAAATCTTAATGTATATGAACCAAATGATGGATCATCAAGATCGATAATGCAATTATCTAAAGAATTAAAGAGATCATTGACAATATAATATAGTACAAGAATTCAACTCTTCACTTACAACGATAGACAGATCAATCAGGCAGAAAATTAACTTGGAAACAACAAATGACAAAGTAGAACGTATAGGTTTAATAGACATTTACCCAACAACAGTAGAATTTACCTTTTTCCCTCAAGTGTTCATGCAACATATTCAAGGACAGAGCTTTGCTGGGAAACAAAAGATGCATCAACAAATTTGCATATACTGAAATCATACCAAGTATCATCTCTGATCACGACAGCATAAAACTAGAGCTCAAACACAGAAAGAAAACTAGAAAATTCTGAAATATGTAGAAACTGAACAATATGCTTCTGAATTACTTTTGGGTAAAAAGAAAAAGAAGAAAATTTAAAATTACTTGGAGACAAACAAGAATGAGTACACGTTACTAGCACTTCTGAGATACAGCAAAAGAACACAGTACTAAGAGAGAAGTTCATAGTAATTCAGGCCTACCTCAAGAAACCAGTAAAATCACAAATAAACAATTTAATCCTATATCTAATACAGCAAGAAAGAGATGAACTATTAAAGCCAAAAGTCAACAGGAGGATGGAAATAAGAATTTGAATAGAAATCAATTAAATAAAAAACTGATTCTTTGCAAAAATATACAAAATTGACAAACTGCAGGCTAGGCTCACTAAAAAAGAAAGTTCTAGTAACTAGAATGCAAAGGAAAAGGAATCCTTTTTCACACAGTTGGTGGGACTATAAATTTGTACGGCCATTATGGAAAGCAGTATGGAGATTTTTTTTACATTGAGAAAGAAAATTTCATGATTCTACCACCCCACCTCTGAGTATTTACCTGGAAAACATAAAAACACTGAGCTATATGCACCCCCTTGTTTATTGCAGTATTATTCACAATAATGAAGATTGGAAATTACCTAAATGTCCATCAACAGATGAATGGATCAGGGAGATGTGGTATATATACATAATGGAATACTAACCAGTTCTGAAAAAATGAATTCCCAACATTTGCAGCAACATGGATGGAACTACATGGGATTATCTAAGTAAAATAAATCAGAAAAACAAAGACTATCTAAGTAAAATAAATCAGAAAAACAAAGACAAATACCAGATGATTTTCCACAGATATGGAATATAAAAAAACAAAGCAATGGATAAAACAAAAAAAAAAAACAACCCTAGGGCATTGATAAGAAGACTGAGATTAACCAAGGGGAAGTGGGTAGGAGCTGGGGTTGAGAGCACAGTGGTGGTAGAACCCAGTGGAGGACTATTGTAAGTTGATGGTGGGCTTGTTATCTTATATTTGATGAAAGTGAACTGATTATCTAAAATTCATAATATATTGTAAATCAAACTTATCTCAATAAAGCATTAAAATAAAAAAGAAATTCATTCTATACCTTAGAGATGAGGTGAGGCACTTTGAAAAATAGTTTCTATCAGCAAATTTAATGAAAGGACTAGAATAGGCCTGCAAGTACTTAAGGGAATAATACTTTAGCCAAAAGACAGGCTATGAACTACAATTTGGTAGCCTAACCAATGTTAAGCATGATTGTGTATCACACAGCAAACTAAGATTTTTGTACAGATTTTGTTTGTGATGTCAAGTACAAACATGTGGTCATGCTCTATGAAAGGTCATCTAAAAGTCTTAAGAGTTATTATTCCCATGTTTCCATCTTAAACAAAGTAAAAGGGTAGTTCCTCTTAATGGCTCTATACTTTATCTTCCTTGGACAGAACAATAGATAAGCCTAGGAGGTTAATCAGCTCCAGAGGCATGAGGAAGATATCCAGGCAGTTTAAAGAATTGTCTGTAAGAGGAGAAAGGGGGAGAGAGAAGGAGAAGGAAAAGAGAAAAGAGAGGCAGAGATGGGGAGACAGAGAGAAACTAGTGAGTTGCAAGTCCTCTTTTTTTTTGTACTTGATAAAAAATGAAAGAAACATTCACAGCCTGGATGGAGTCTACAGGTAGTCTACAGGAGTCTACACCCTGGAAAAGCTGTTCACACTGAATTTACACAGTGGGATTTGCCATTCTTGACATTTTCTACGTGAATGATTCCAACTGGAATTGTGCAGACAGACATCATAGTTTGACAATTTGGAATCACTGTCTCTAATTGTAGTATTTTCTTAATTTATTATAACGTATCTATAAATGAATGACTAAAAGAATGTCTGACACTGAAGATAGTCTCCCCAAAAAAAGAAATTAAAAAATCCAATCCTACAAATTCATTTTTTATCTAAAAAATGTTATCTTGTTGATGCCCTTCTTATAGTGAAAATGACTTTAAAGTTTGTCAGCTTTTCATCTGCATTGTATCTTTCAGATATTTACACCATACCAGCATTTCCCTTACCCTACTATAGAAAATTAAAAACAAAAAACTTTTACAATACTAAGTAGAAAACCTCATATCCAAAGATTTCTAGATTTCCCTTAGAAGACCAACCTGTAAATTTATAGAAACACTAAATGCACACATTAGTTAATATTTTGTGTCTTTTCTTCACTATTACTGATCAGTCTGGTTTTAGGCATTATATACCACTACCAATTCACTAAATTCATCTCCCAAACAAAATGAGTAAATATATGATTAAAGTTTAATATTTTAATAATTGTACCTAAGTACAAAGTAAAAAATATGGGTCAACAGTCACTTCTAAGGACACAAAATATTTTCATACATCTCTAAGGAAAGATCATTCAGTTTCATAAAATGGCAAGTTTATACCTCTTTTCAAACAAGTTTAAGACTTTGATTGTAAATAATTCATAGAAATCCTAGCAGAGATATGCAGAGTGCAGATACATGGTGCTGGATTTATTTGAATTCAGTTCAAATACAGAATTGATTTTCCTTCCTGGCAGTTTTCTGAAATGCACATGATGGCTTTGTTTAGTTAAACCAGTTATGATGCTTGAGCCTCTGAAATGCTAATGTACCCACACCCAGCCTCTGAGGATGTTGATGTTGCTTCTTTGGTGGAACAAATTTCCATCCCTTTCATGCAGAAAACTAAGATAAGCCGATATTTATGAAATGTATATGTTAATTAAAACACACTGTTTCCTGGGGGCAGGGTAGGCCCAAGAATGTATTAGGACAGGATGGCACATTTCTAGATGCTGTAAAATAGCTTGCTATAATAATATAAAAATATGTAAGGGAAGGTCATTCTTTTGAAAATAAATTTTTATGTCTTAATTTAACAGAAATGTAGTTTCCATCAAATATTGTGCCCTGCTGATATTGCCAAGATACTATAGTTACTTCACAAATTTTCTTCAATGGATTAACTTTTCCATATCAGCTGAAAATTATCATCATATTTTTGTCACCATTCAGTCTACTAGCAAACTATGAGCTTACAGATTGAGGCAAAAGTCACTGATGGCTGCTATCCTCTCATATTAACCCAGTATAAATAGAAGCAAAGACTGTTCTATAAAGGCAGTCAAATGTCCTTTGGACTTAGGCAGTCATCCCAGAACAGGTCACTAACTTCCATTGTCTTTCTTCTGATGATTGATCCAGTTGTCAAATTCTGAGGATTTTTCATCTATTGTTTGTTTTGGTTCTAATGTTAGTACCTGTCCCCTAGATATCCTTCTAGGTTGAAATTGCCAACAAACTCACTCTCCTTCAGACAGCATGACCCGACTGGTTCCTGTACAACTTGCATCCAGTAAGCTCATTGAAGTCTTTCTTTAAAGCATGAGACTTTTGACAAGTATGTTTGTCTTATAAAGAAAATAGAAGGAATGTCAGTTTCAAAATGATTCAGTGTTTTGTTTACAGGGTAATGATTATTTAGCACTTACCCTCATTGTGAAATGTAGCAGCTGAACATAAGCACATGGAATTTCCTGAGTAATTTCATAAGCTTCATATAGTAAATGTGTATCTCAAAAATTCCAGCAAGTACACTCACGTATTTATTGGTTAATTTTAGAAAATAGTTACCGATTTCATCATGTGAAAGATGAGCTTTGAGTTTATATATTACTTGCCCAATTTTTATACTTGCATTGTTTTACTCTGTCATTTCTATTTTAAATTTAAAATATACACAAATCTCTATTATCTTCAACAGATGTCTTTTGCCCCTTTTTAAAATTAATTTAAAAAAATTATTTTTAGCAATAAGACTATTGGTACTTCTCTCCCTCCTCCTTTCATCCATGTCACAAGTCATTTTTAATGGCTAATACTATATCTAACCGAGTCAAATATTTGATTATATTTTCTTCATTAGACTTTATTTCATCAATTGCTTAAAATATGCAACTTTTTCTTCATGTTTTTGTTGATTCTTTCTCATCTGCTCTTATCAGTATATTCCATAAAACAGGAGTCATTTGGCAAAAAATATTCCTTCATTTTCTGTCTTCAAGACTCCTGCACAACCAGGTAATGTGAACTCTGTTCACACCAACTTGTTCAAGAAGAAAAGAGAGGCCCACACTGTTGTTATCAAATCAGTCCTGAGTCTTAAATCACTAGAAATCAAATTTGTAGATTTGAAGATTGTAGAATTTAGTTCTGGCGAGGGATCTTTTTGGAAATATGTGTTGTGGGACTGCATGCTTTTCTCAACCAAACGTGGAACTTGTGCCAGAATGAGCAACAATGTAAGAGTAATGTGCCATCTGCTGTGCCCTCGTTGCCTTGACTTGTCGAGGTCTGAAGGCTATTGCACTGAGGAAGTTTCTGAACTTCCTTTTGTCATTGAAGATAAAGTTGAAGACTAAAAGATCGCGAAGGCTGTTTTGACTGATAATAAATGTAAGGCCTGAAATATTAGAAAGGTCCACGTTTTTCAACAAATGAGAGCTTCCAAGGGCAAAACAAGAAGTTCTCATCCTTCCCAGTGCAGGGCCCCTGTGTCATCTATAATGAGAACAACAGTATCAAAAGTGCCTTCAGAAACATCCCTGGAATTACTCTACATAATAATTCAAACAAATTGAACATTCTGAAACTTATTCCTGGTGGGCATGAGGGATGCATCTGCAGAGGGGCTGAAATTATTCTCTGCAAGTTAGATGACTTTGTATGGCACTGCCTCCCTTTTAAAAGTTACTATAACTTTCTCATGCTCAAGATGTTCACTGTAAACATTATCAGAATTTTGAAAAGTCCAGTAATCTGACGAACCCTCTGAAGTCCACTCAAGAAGGTTCATTGCAAGTCCTGAATAAGAATTCACTGAAAAAACATCTGAGAATCATGTTGAACTGAAACTCACTCATATGAAAATACCATGTTCCAGAACGCTGCTTTTTCCAGACGAAGAGTGACAAACGCTGTGTGGGTCATTAAGGAAGCAGCAGCACTAGTAACCAAATCAGTTGAGAAAGGGATTTGAGCAAAAAGTCAGTGGTGTAAAAGAATTGAAATAAGTTTGTTGTTAGAGGCAGTATGTTTTAATGATAAAAAAAGTCGACACTACCAAGAAACCAGAAACTAAAAAGAAGCAACAGAAAATTCAACCACAAAAGAAACTTGCTGCATAAACTTAAATTTATTTAAATTTATTTATTCCATAAAGATTTATTTATTCCATTTTGGACAGCTTATTTTGAACAAAGACCTGATCAAAGAAGCAGTGAAAAACAAACAAAAAGATGGGGGATAAAGTTATAGAGATTGAAAAGAAAAAAATACTTATTATTTCAGATGAAAAGCTTCTCTTGCCTGATAATTTACAAACCTTCAAAATTAGTGAGAAAATTTATTAAGTTAGTTGAGGGGAAAATTGAAATACTGATATCCATAACAATTCTTTATACCAACAACAAATGATTAGAAATGCAATAAAAAAAAAAAAAAAGATGCCATTTGAAATAGTAACCCAGCAAAAATCACTAGGAATAATTTCAACAAGGCCGTAAATGACTTTTTGAAAAACAAACACTTTCTTAGAGACAAAGACAACTAATATAAATGGAATTTCATGCTAGATGTTTTCCATTCTTTTCTTCAGACTCTCAGCTTTTTCCACCAACTCTGGAAGATCAAATTTGTAGACTACATCAGGGAGTTCCCTTGAATTCTGAATTATGTAGGTATCACTCAATGAGCAGGTACTAGAAGTTCACAGAGAAAACAGAGTAACCACCCAACGGCCTCCCTGTTAGATGATCATAGATTGATTACATTATGAAGGTGACATTCTCTGAGTAAGTTACTCCTTTCCTGCTTAAATTCTAGGTGATAAATTGTATAAATGTGACTTCAGGAAATGAAACTATCCAGTATTGACCTATGTTTATGCCCATTTGCTTAAGGAAAGTATAAATTACTTTATTGTCCTAGTAATTGATATTATATAATGAATTCACAAATACCAGTGATGGAAGTGATGAGATACAAATAGAGAGCAAGACACCTATGAGCCTTCATTACTACGATGACAAGAGTGATTGCAATGATACAGGAGATCACAAGTAAAAAGAAAATTGAAAATCCTGAATGTCAACTCAGAATATGAGTGAAACTTAGAATACGTATATGCTAGGTGGTATCTCAGGACATCATTACTGAGACATAAACCCAAGATTTGATTGCAAGTATTGCAGACATCTTACAAAAAAGAAGGCCATAGGTTGAAAAGAAGTAGGACTTTGAGATACAGAATGGAACACTTGAGCAGGCAAATAATCCTGTGAACTTCAAAACACTAAACAAGCCAGTAACACTTTTGCCACAAAGGCATCTCCTCTCCAGATTTTTCAAAGGACTAAGTCCTTGAATAAAGATTTGTGAAAGTTGATTCACAGGGTAAAACAACTCTCCTCAGGATTAATTATCATCACATTTCCCCCCCTGTAGGCTAATAGGAGAATTAGATCAGATTGCAAAGGACAAATCTGCTACTTTAGGTCTCATACATAAAGTGAAAATAGTCACCAAATTTCTTTAGGCAGGAATCTAAGGAGCATGAATGTGAATGAATTCTAGGAGTACTAGATCAAAATGGAAAACAATATAAAATATGATTAACCTAAATTATTAACATAAATATAGTCACCTAGAATTCATGACATAATGTGTTACACTGAGCATATAGACAAGCATGATTAATGATTAATAGATATTTAGACTGGCTACTTAAAGTCCGGAATTAGTGACGGATATGACCAAAGAGATGAAGATATTTGGACAGAACTACATTTAATCTTCCCAGTACCCAAATAACATTGTCCTGGAAGGTTTAGAGCAAATTGCCTTTACCAAGACATTAAAATAGTGCATTGGGATAATAATGGATCTGAGTTCTACTTTTAGCTCTATCAGTCCTGTTATGTTGCCTAACTGATATACCCCAAAATAATTTTCCTCCTCTTTTAAATTGAGATCATTTGTTTTACTCATAGAGTAGTTATAATAATTTTGAGTTAATAGAGACTTTAGCATGGTATTCAACATTTAAAGAACATTTTAAACATATTTATTATTATGATTTATCTTTTATGCATTTTAGGTGTTCAAATATTTCCCAAGACATAACCAAGATGGTGACAGAGGATCATTGCTTCACTTACAACAGAAACAATAAACAATAAGAAATGAAACACCAATGAAAGAGATTCACAGAATGGTGGGAAGGCTTATAGCATTCCCTACTTCAGAGACCACAAACTGCATTAGAATGGATGCTGACGCTATTCATGAATCTATGAGATGAGGTGTGTGAGAAGGGGCTCATGCTAGTGGAAGTTTGTGCAGGAAAGAGGTGGCAGGGTTGCCATCCCAACCAAAACCTTGGGGAGAGAACAGAGACAGTGTGCTGAAACCTAAAACAGATGAACTGATTTCCACATGTGATAAAACCCTAGCAAAAAGGACAACAGAAATAGGCCTCTAAACTACATTCACTCTACTTCACTCATCAGTATCTACATAAGTGCCTTCCAGTATTCTCTCAGCAGATAAACTGCCAAATCTCAAACCTGGGACTTCAAAGGGAAGGAATAACAATGGAACCATAATTATAAATAATAAATTACCAGATATTCAAGATATATACACTCAGAAGATAAAGTTATAGAAATCTATGGAAATAGGGACCAACATGGTATAAAGAACATATACTGTTTTGCATATTAGAGAAACAACTAATTGTTCACCACTGAAGCAACACCAGAGTGGGACACTTACAGCATTTTGGTGAGACTGAAACACTCTAGCACATAAAGAACAAAAAAGACTGCATGGAAAAGAAAGCTCAAGGAAATCCATACATTAGGGTGACAGAGGCAGGTGGAAAGAGATGCCTGTAGTTTATGACAGCTGTCCAGTGCAGAATTGAAATAGCAGGGCTGCTACCCAGTCTTGGGTTCATGGGAAAGAAATTAAATTTCAAGAAACTTATAAAGATTGAAATTATATCAAGGATCATTATGGATCACAATAGCATTAAACTAATTATGAATCAAATTAATGACATAAAACCTGCAAAAGTCAAAAGAAGGAGAACCCCAAATGTGTGTAAAAAAACAACATGCTATTAAACAGCTATTGGGTAGATGAGGAAATCAAAGGGAAAAAAAGATACCTGTAATCAAATGAAAATATATATATACAACCTCTGTGGCAGAATAAAGAAGAAATAAAATATGTGAATTGACTAATGCAGAAATTAAAGCAATAATAAAATATTTCCCCCCAAATTCCATAAACAAGTAATTTCACTAGTGAATATACTAAATGTTCAAAAAAGGGTTTTCAATCCTTGAAACCCCCAAAAATGAAAGCAAACTTCCAAACAATTTTATGACACCAATTTTGACCCCAAAACCAGAAAAGGAAATTACAAAAAAAATTGTAGAATAATATCTCTGATGAATATTGATGCAAATATCTTCAACAAAGTACTAGCAAGGAATAAAACATAGGTGATATATTACTTGGCACTGGTCTATTAGATTTTTTTAAAACTCAACCCTAATGCCAAGGAAAAATATATCCAAAATACACAAATGGGATTACATCAAACTAAAAGGATTCTCCACAGCGAAAGAAACTCTCATCAAAACAACAACAAAACACTAATGAATAAAAGATATTTGCACATCATATGCCTGACAAGGGATTAATGTCCAAAATACATAAAAGAATTCATAAAAATGAGAAAAAAATTCCAACTGCAATATAGGTAGATCTGATAGATATCACAAATAAAACATAAAGATGGATAATAAACACATAAAAAGATGTTCACATCTCTATTAGGGAAATGTAAATAAAAACAATGAAATATTATCTCATACCTGTGATAATGACTATTATCTAAAAGAGTGGAAAAAAGTGTTGGGAAGAATGCAGATAATAGGCACCTTAAACACGTTGGTGGGAATGTAAATTGGTGCAACCATTATGGATATTAGTATGGAGATTCCTGACAAATTGAAAATTGAAATTCAGTGTGATACAATTATCACATTTCTGAGTACCCAAACACAAAACATTAATTTGAAGGTGTATGCACCTCTATATTTACTGCAGAATATTTTACAACAGTCAAAGTCTGGAAACAACTTTAATGCCCATTGACCAGTGAGTGGATAAAAAAAAAAGATATATCATATATGCACAATGGAATAATGCTTATCTATTTAAGAAGTAAAATCTTAACATTTGAAATAGCATGGATGGACACAGAGTGAAATATCATTTTGAGACTCAGAAGGAATAATACAAATATCATATGATCTCACTCATGTGATGTACAGAGAAACCAAACAAATGAACTAACTCAAGAAAAAATGGACCTCTATTTTATACAAGCAAATTAATAGTTACAAGAAGGATATAGGGAGGAGGATGGGGAAATTACTGTTAAAGTGGTCAGTTATATGGTGAAGAAAAGAATTAAACGACTGGTGGTAACCTTGATGTATTATATACAAATGTTGATTCATGATGATAGACATCTTAGAACTATATAATGTTATGATGCAATGTCAATAAATATATTATATCCATGGCAATAGAGTAGAAAAAATGGAAGAATGTATCAGTGACTTGAAGAGAGAAACTTAGAAATAAACAAGGTAGAAGATAAGAGAAATACGATATAAAAAATGAACACTTTGTGAAATACCCTGCTTCATAAGAAAAGGCAATATAAGGATGAGTATCCCAGGATGGAAGGAGAAAGGGAAGGAACAAAAGGCTTCTTGAATTATATAGTGGCTTCCCAAACCTGGAGAAGAAAATGAATATTTAAGTCCATGCAATTAATAGAACATCTGGTTTTCTACATGCACAGAGACCACACCAAGACACAATAATAATTTTGTCAATAGTTTAAGACAAAGACTTCTAAAGGAAGGTAGGTGGTGAAGGAAATGCAGGCAACATACAAAATTACTTTAATCAGTCTGTCATTAGATTTATCAGTAGAAATGTCACAGACTGGTAGAGAATGTAATAACAGATTCGAAATATTCAAAAATAAAAAACTGCTAGCAAATAATACTTTATCCTGTGAAACGCTTTTTAATATGAAAGGAGAAAAGAATTTCTAAGGTAAACAAGATCTAAAGAAGTACACAGCCATGCAACTTACCCTATTAGAAATGTTACCAGATCTCCTATTTTAAAAAGTGCAACAAATTGAATTTAATAACCAGATTAAGAAAATAAAGGCTAAAATAATACTAGCAAACCCTCAAAAGTTACCCTAAACATAAATGGAAATAACTCACTAATGAAAAAAACAGCATGGATAGGTTAAAAAACAAAAATATATGCCTACAAACCACTTAAAGACTAACACAGACTTAAAGGGATGGAAATCATATGCCATGGTAATGGAAAATTTAAATGGCAGAAATTGTAATTTTATATCAGATGAAATGGACTTCTAGCCCTAAAAGGAAGTAATACTATATAATGAAAAAGTGATTAATGCATTAGGAAGACATAACACTTAATACATATGCATCTAATATAAAAGAAAAAAATATATATTAGCAGATCTATAGGAAGACATTTATAATGACATAATAGTAGTAAGAGATTTTAATACCCCACTTATAGCAACCAATATATTATACACAGTAAATCAATGAGGAAATAATTACCATAAATTACAATTCATATGTGATGGACTTAATAGGTATTTACAGAGCACTGTATCCAAAAATAACAAACACATAATTTTCCTGCACACAAAACATAAAGAGTATGTGACATGCTGGAAAACAAAAAAGTCTCAGTAAGTTTATGAAGACTAAAATCATATCAAGATTTTAAGATTATTGTTCTATGAAACTAGAAATCAAACAAAAGTAAAAAGAGGGGAAAAAAACCCACAAATGTGTGTAGACTATTTATTGGAACAATGACCAAATTAAAAAAAAGAAAAATTTGAATAACTCAATCATGAGTAAGGAAAGTGAAACAATAATTTAAAAACATACCAATAAACAAAATCCAGGACCAGATGACTTCACTAGTGAATTCCAGCTAGAAAAATTCCTGTGCTTCTCAAAGTCCTTAATATTAAATTTAATCAAGGAGACAAAAGATCTATAAACTAAATACTATTAGAAATAAAAAAAAAAAGACAAAATGAAATGGAAAGATGGCATGCCCTGGTAGAGCAGTGGTTAGGTCAATTTACTCGAAAGGATGCAAGCCACATACCTCTGGGTTAAAGTCCCAGGTTTGGGGGTAACAACCATTGCGAATAACTAAATGAAAAGAAATAAAGTGCTTCTTCCTCTAATCTCTCCCTGCCTGCCTGCCTGCCTGCCTGCCTGCCTGCCTGCCTGCCTGCCTGCCTGCCTGCCTTCATACCTATTCACCTTCATTCCTGCCTGCAACTTTTCTTAAAAAAAAAAAAAAGAAAGAAAGAAAAGAAATGGGAAGATATATTGTACTCATGTATTGGGAGATTTACTATTATTGTGTTAATAACTATATTACCTAAAGTAATATTCAGATTCATGTATTTCCTACAAAATCCTAGCAATAGGAGAACCCTGGTGGAGTAATAGCCTAAGGACCCAAGTTCATATCCCAGGGCAGGGAAGAACAGCCAAATAAACAAATACCAAATAAAATCAACCCTTGGACATTGATAATACAACTGAGATTACCAGCAGAGAACAGGGTGAGGGTAGTGGCAAGTGATGGTGTTCTATGTTGATATCCAATGGACAAGGATGAAGAACTTCTGGTAATTCGGTAAGGGTGTATTGACATATTTGATGAGTGGGTGACCTGCACATATGGGTTTATATTATTTTGTTAAGCAAACTTACCACGAAAAACATTAAAAAATGAACAACTAAATAAAGTGCTCTTGCTCCTCTCAACCTGTGTGCCTGCCTCTGCTCATCATTCCTGCTTGCACCTTTCCTTAAAATAATGAATAATCCCAATGACATTCTTCACAAAAATAGAACAAAATATGAATATAAAACTACAAAGAATATGAATAGCCACAATTCTGAGAAATAAGAAAAATGTTTTCATGTTCCCAGACTTAAAAGCATATTTAAATGAAGAGTAATAAAGCAGCATGATTTGCAATACAAACAAACACATGATGGTAAACCCAGTAATAAACTGATGTACATATGGGTAAATTATTTGGAACAGAAGAACCAAGAGTATACAATGGAGCAAGGAATGTCTCTTCAACAAATGGCACTGGTAAAACAGGACAACCACGTACAAAAGAATGAAAAAAAAATTTTATGTAGGTATGTACATATTATATATTGGGGTCTGAAGGTTCAGCCTCTGGAGTTGGGAGTTTGTATGGGGCATGCAGAGTCTTCCCCCAGTGTCCCAGCTCTGAATGTTAATGATCCCCTAGTCTTTGACATGCAATCAACAATCAGGTTGCAATTCCACCTCCACCCATGGGGTGGTGCTACTGGGTGATATTGAAGGTTCCTCCCTTCAGACTCTTTTTCCTTCATTCATATTCCTATGTGTGTGTATACACACAAACTTCATAAAAAAATTGATGGTTATTTGAGATGATGACCTGGTAGAAAAGTTTTCATACT